>CM019719.1:17634838-17837338 GCA_009760885.1 Achatina immaculata
TGTAAAAATACTATGTGTATAAAGATGTATGCGTATAAAGACGTATGCGTATAAAGACGTACGTGTATAAAGACGTATGTGTAAAAAAAATACATGAATGGTAGTAGAAAAGAAAGCGAGGAGAAAACTATGGCGACTGTGAATCACAAACGACAAAGTGTTACTGATTAATTATGAATATATACTGCGTGGGGGGGGGGGGAGGGGGTGATCAATCTTTAATAATGGTAACATCCACAAGCAGGGCCGAATCAGAAAAAAAAACAAAAAAACAAACAGGATGGTACAGGCGATACATCTTTGAAACAAGATGGTGCAGCTGATACAGCATAGAAATAAGATGTTATGGCTGATACAGCGTTGAGTGGCAGGCAACTTTAAACACAAGGCACGTACAGAACATACGCCTGACAGCATCCAGCCTTCATGCTACAGACCGGATCTAACCCCGATGAAATGAATTTCAGGACTCTCTCTCTCTCTCTCTCTCTCTCTCTCACACACACACACACACACACACATATTAAAGAGCCACTGATGAAATAAATAAAGAGCCGTTGATGAAGTGAATAAAGAGACACTGATGAAATGAATAAAGAGCCGTTGATGAAGTTAATAAAAAGGCACTGATGAAATAAATAAAGAACCATTGATGAAGTGAATAAAGAGACACTGATGAAATAAATAAAGAGCCATTGATGAAGTGAATAAAGAGACACTGATGAAATAAATAAAGAGCCATTGATGAAGTGAATAAAGAGACACTGATGAAATAAATAAAGAGCCATTGATGAAGTGAATAAAGAGACACTGATGAAATAAATAAAGAGCCATTGATAAAGTGAATAAAAAGCCACTGATGAAATAAATAAAGAGCATTGATGAAGTTAATAAAAACCGTTTGATGAAGTTAATAAAAAGGCACTGATGAAATAAATAAAGAACCATTGATGAAGTGAATAAAGAGCCACTGATGAAATAAATGTTAACACGCAGTTTACAATTTAAGAAGGGACAAAAAAAACAACAAACTTCTCAGAATGTTTTTTAACTCAAAAATTTTGTTGGGTTCTAAAGTTGTCAGAATCTCTGACAGCTACATGATTTATCAATTTATTCATGTATAATTTGCTGGCAGACATCTCAAGAGTTTTTGCTGAAAATATAATTGCTTGCTCTTCAAATCAGCTCGTCTAAGCTGTCCTTGAAAATAGTTGTATATATACATGCAAAAAATTGTATACGTATGTGTGTCTATGTATGTATGTGTATATATATATATATATATATATATATATATATATAGGGTGTTCCATAGGTAACTGTGCACTAACCCAGTATCGATTCCGGTATCGTAGTTATATCTTAATGTCTGCGGTATCTAGCCACATCTACCTGCCGCAGTCAGTAAGATATCACTACGATACCGGAATCGATAATGGGTTAGTGCACAGTTATTTTCTGAACGCACTATATAATGTTATTTTTTTACTATATATGTGTGTGTGTGTGTGTATATATATATATATATATATATATATATATATATATATATATATATATATAGTCAGTCAAAAAGGTTACTTTATTTTTAAAGCTGGGGTAAAAAATGTGCAAATGTCACTAAGAACTCATCATTTTTCACAATTGTCCCTATCACGTACAATGACGGTCTCCCCACTGCTTCACTAAAGCCTGTATTCCTCGAAGAAAAAAAATCTTCTGACTGACCCTGTGAACACGGTCTCTTAATTTCTTCTCCCGCACTGATTTTTCACCTAGCGTCTCCTTGAGAAGTTCAAACACGTGAAAATCACATGGTGCGAGGTCGAGTGAATATGTCGGATGTGGAAGACACTCTAATTTGTTGAGTTGTCGCACGTTTTGAGTGAGGCAGCGCATTTATCAGACTAACAACACACCAGAACTGAGCAAACTATATCTGACCTGACTGCAGGTTTCAGGTAGTTCTCAGCAGATCACAGAAGGCATTGCTGTTGATAGTGGTTCTTCAGGGTATGTAATGTTCCAGGATTGGGTCCTTACAGTCCAAGAAGAGAGTGCGCGTCAAATTTCCAATAGGTGAAGTTGTGCGCAACTTCTTTGGTTTCGACGAAAGAAGAATATCACCACTCCTTGCTGGCCGGCTCTTTTTCTGCCTATAAGTAACACGCGTATATCCATTTTATATCCAGTGACTTTAAGTCGTAGAAAGGCATCCACTTCAGCTTCATAACGTCATGCAACCCCACCCCCTCCCTCCCCCCCCCCCCAAAAAAAAAACGAATAACTGCACGTTGTTCTTCTCTTGTACAAGCCCCCAAGGGAGCAGCCATGTTTGATCTGGTCTACTGACGTCATACTTCCAAAATGGCCGACGTATCTGTAAACATATACATCTAGATAAAGATGGCAGAATACACGTATATCTGTACTGCTGTATGCAGCTTCATTTAGATTTTTTTTAGACTAAACTTCAGATTACTTTTTTGACTCGCTCTCGGACATACATGCACACATATACATATATATATATATATATATATATATATATATATATATATATATATATATATATATATCCCTCGGTTTACTAATCCAGTGGTACTGAGTTTAGTCCCAGTAGTGGGATTTTTTTTTTCTAGTACACACCAAAAATGCCCCGGTGTTCACCCAGGCTCTAAAAACGGGTACCACAGAAATCTTGGAAGGTAACGCGGCCAGGCGTGATACTGACCACATCACACTTTCACCTGCCGAAAAGGTAAAGTTAAAGGTAATCCTGTCATGCCTTAGAGGGACATAGGGATATAGTAGGTCACGGAAAATACAGGCCTAACACCGTATTCCCAATATGCCTTAACGGCATGGAAACGGGAATTTTACCTATATATATATATATAATTACTTCTCCCTTGGTAGAAGTTAAAATCGTTAATCCTGGCCTTTCAGCATAAACAAGTTTTATAACGTTTCACATTCCCGCTGAATAAAATATTCACATAAAAACATACAACAAATCTATACCCTGTGTTTCAGGTCATGTATCGGAAAAAGATCACAAGCCGGGAGAGAAACTGGTTAATTGACATTCCGTGTACCCGCAGAATCAAAACCTGGACGCTGCTCATCATCATTCCCTGGGCTTGCCCTGTCGTCATCTCCGTACTAGGAGTGCACAATGTCGAAGCTGTCGTGACGCTGAAGCCAAGTGTGAGATGGGGAACGGATTATGATGACTTATTCCATGACACGGAAACCGGGGGAGAACAAGAAACAAAGAAATAAAATATCTACATGAGATGCCCAAGAAAAGCTGCAGACATCACGAGGAGGGACAAGATAAGAAACGAATACATAAAACAAATGGTGGGAACTACACCATGGCTACAATATACAGAGAAAAGAAGAAATAAATGGTTAGGCCAGGCATGTCAAACATGCGGCTCTTCGCAAGCACAGCTGCGGCCCGCACAAAGGATACATTAGCTGGCCTAAATTTCGTTTCAATTTTTTAACCGGTTATTTTGTTTGTTTGTTTTTTTTTCATTTTCTTTTTTTGTTTCAGATTCCACATCATATTTAAAATGGCTAGCGCTCCTCCAGCAAAGAGAAAAAGGAAACTGAACAAAGAAGGGCGAGTGTTTCAAGAAAAATGGAGATTACAGTATTTGTGCACACGGTGAATGGGAAGATTTATTGTTTAATTTGCAACAACAGCACTGCCACGCCAAAAGAGTACAACTTGAAAAGACATTATGAAATGAACCATCGATCGTACGATAAATATGAAGGCCCAATGCGTGTCTCAAGACTCAAGGAACTGAAGGCTAACTTGAGACAGCAACAGACCTGTTTTATGAAAACTGAGAAAGGGAATGTGGCTTCCGTTACTGCAAGCTATGAGCTCAGGCGGATGATCGCCGTGAATGGGAATTCTTACGGTGAAGATTTCGTAAAGCAACGCCTTGTAAAAACGGTCCAAAGTGTGTGTCCAGAGAAAGCACACTTATCCAAAGATATTTCATTAACCAGGAACATTGTTGCTGAACGGATTGGTGAAATATCAAATGATATGAAACAACAGTTGAAGGCCACACCATCAAGTTTTGAACATCTTTCTATTGCTATTGATGAGACCGTTGACATCACTGGAATAGCACAGCTTGCGGTTTTCATCAGGGATTGTGACAGTCAATTTAATATTTATGAAGAACTGCTTGAACTGATCCCCATGCATGACACTGCAACAAGCCAAGACATCTTTGAGAAAGTCGAGCAGGTTCTGCATGACTATGGTTTGGATTTGAGTAAACTTGCATGCTTATCTACCGGCCGTGCTGGGAATATGCTTGGCAGACGTAATGGTGTTGGTGCCATGTTACGAACAAAAATAGAAAACTCGCATCCAGATTCATCATTTGCACATTTTCATTGCATTATTCATCAGCAAAATTTGTGTTCAGTTTAAAATTGGATCATGTCCTTAGTTTGGTCACAAAGACAGTGAACTATATCAGAGACCGTGCTCTCAACCACCATCATTTCTGTCAGTTGTTGAAAGATATGGATAATCAGTTTACCGATGTTCCAATGTACACAGAATGGTTGTCATGTCACAAAGTGCTGAAAAGATTTTATTTGTTGAGACAAGAAATAATTATCTTTTTGGAGATGAAAGGTCAAAACACATATGAAAGTTGGCTCCAGGATCTGGCTTTTATTAAAAAAAAATTACTGCACAATTAACTGATCTTAATTTGAAATTACAGGGTAAAACAAACTCATCACTCAGTTGTATGATGACATCAAGTGCTTCATTACAAAACTAAGCTTATGGAAGTCACAGTTGTGTGATGACATCAAGTGCTTCATTACAAAACTAAGCTTATGGAAGTCACAGCTGTCAAATGAAAATTTACTTCATTTTCCAAAGTGCAAAGAGCTGAAAAACACTGCCAATACTGAATCTGCACTTAGCTTTGCTAAGTATGACAGTCACCTGGAAATGTTGTCAAAAGAATTTCAGGAAAGATTTCGTGATTTCTCATCTTTTGAACACCACTTCGCATTATTCTCAGCACCATTCACCTTTGATGTTGCCAAGGCAGAAGAAAGCCTGCAGATGGAACTATTAGAAATGCAGACGGATTCCACACTCAGAGCAAAGTATGTTGAAGTGGAGATACCTGGTTTCTTTTCATACCTTCCTGAAAAGTTTTAGAACTTCAGAAAGTTTGCCGCAAGGATTATGGCAATGTTCGGTTCTACCTATGTGTGTGAACAGTTCTTTTCCTTCATGAAATCAACAAAAACCTCTCAGAGAACACGGCTGACTGATCAACACTTGACATCTCTGATCAAAGTCAGAACTGCACAGACATTTCAGCCAGACACAGCAAAAATTCTCATTAAAAAGAGGTCTCAAGCCTCAGGATAAGACACTGAAAATAATCGAAGTTAAATGTTTATTTTGAACTGTTGTAACGTTTGTACATTGTATTTATTGCTGTTGCATACAAATCTATGTTGCCGTCGTTGCCGTTAAAATTTCGTTCTTTTTTTCTTTTGTTAAACTACTTCATTACTTTGCATCATGCCTGTAGCTAGGCGCTAAACCATGTGTATGCACACTGTATGTTTCTAAGTATAAGTAATAATAATATTCTGCAACAATTTTTATTAAATGACTTCACTTAGTTGTCGTGTATGGCCCTCGTGACAACAAAAGTGACCCATATGGCTCTCGGGGGACCCTCAGTTTGACATGCCTGGGTTATGCCGCTTAATGAGAATGACACATATTCAGTCAGCCGCGAGTGCCTTCAACAAAGGAACTACAGAACACACATCAAGAGGAGGACCCTGGAAGAGATGGATGGATAGAGTTTCAGAAACACTCATGAATTACGGCATGAACATCACTGAGGCCACTCATACGGCCCAAAAAACTTCAACTGTATCTCCCCTCGACACCTCACGGTACAAGAGGAAGGATAAAGTAAGTAAGAAATAAAGCTTCTCAAACAGGATCCGCTACTAGAGAGACTACTGCCAGGTTTATCCCGTCAACTAGACTGAATGGGAGTACATCATTCTCTTACTGCGAGCAACAAGAAGAAGTGGGATAAAGTAAGGCTTTATCTGTGTACACCAGCCTTGGTAAGCGTGCGTTATTTGTTATCAGTCTTGACTGAAACATGCGAGCTTTTACACTGACTCCAAGCTCACTCCAGTCAAGCAGCGAAAATATAGGTACCTGGCACTTGTGTTATGGAAAAAAGACAGGGATGATGAGAGCAGGCACCGCAATTCTAGACTCTGAAACCTTAAAGAAAGGCAAAGTCATCACCTTTTCACTGCCATTTGCCTACAAGTAACAAGAGAAGGGTACTGCAAGCTTTAGTCTTCGAGCCTGTACGAGTGTGTTGTTCAGTGTTTCCCGTCACACTGGAAAATAACTCATGCACTATGAGAAATACATATGAAGAAATTGTGAAAAAAACTAATTCATATATCACGAGAAACACATGTGCTGCAAAGAAAGGGTAGTTCAGATATCATGAGAAATACATATGCTGCAAGGAAAGCTAATTTCAGAAACACGTATGTTGCATGGAAAACATAATTCAGATATCATGAGAATCACATATGCTGCAATGAAAATTTAATTTAGACAGGAGAAATGCATATACTACACTTAAAACTCCATTCACGTATCATGGGAAACATATACGAGTATCTCTCTCTCTCTCTCTCTCTCTCTCTCTCTCTCTCTCTCTCTTTCTCTGAATCTTAAGTGCCCAGGGCACATGGGGCTTCTGCAAGGGTTTTCCACAAATTCCTGTCCTTTGCCTTTTTTTCTGCTCTTGCCCAGGTGAGCCCTCTATTGCTCAACATCCTCTCCGTTGTTCTTCTCCGTGTCTCTTTTTGGTCTACCCTTACTTCTGTTCCCCTGTGGTGCTGTCTTTGGTAGTGAGTTATCAGTCATTCGGAGCACATGTCCCAACCATCGCCAGCGTCTTTCCTCAATAATTGCTGTCAGTGGCTTCATCTGCATCTCTGCCAACAAGATTTTATTTCTTATGGTGTTTGGCTAAAATATTTTTCTAATTCTTCGTAAACATTTAGTCTGGAAAGAATTCAACTTGTTTTCTAATATACGAGTGTGCTGTACTGAAAACTTGTAATTTTTAAAATAAAAAAAATTTTTTTAATAAAAAAGAGAAGTCCAGTCATAGCAGAAACTGTTCTCCAATGCTCGAAGACTTGAGTTTCCAAACTAAACCTTGCCAGAATCTTCATCCGATTTTGATCTATATCACATCTGTATCCGTACAAAAGGCTAACCAGCTCCCGAAAGCAGCTTAGCCAAGTCTATGTCTGTTAGGTTCTTCAATACAGACAATTGCCACAAGGCTAAGCCTGGTTTCCATGTCCACTAATCCTCTTCGTTCTAATCATAAAATCTTTTGTTCGTAACCCAAGATCAGATTTAGTCGTTGCTGATCCTCTTGGCTTCAGGAATTAAAGCTAAACAAAAATATTCACTTCATACGCAACAAATAATGTCGGGGTTTTTCTCCTGCTGTCATGGAAAAGATATTGCTGCTGTATCGTCTGCTTCTCTGTGTATTCAAGTGCTATGCCGCCTGGCGTAGGCGATCATTTCTCTCCACAATTCCCTGTCTGTTGCGTTGATTATGAGATCCGCAGGTGACTTTCTTCCTAGCCACACTGACAGCCCATCCAGTAACTTCTCTCTCTCTCTCTCTCTCTCTCTCTCTCTCTCTCTCTGTGTGTGTGTGTGTATGTGTATCTTCCTCTGTCGCTTCTTCCCTCAATGTTTCCAGTTGCCACAGCGTGTTCCAATTTTCCTCTTCTCAGGAAATGCCCTATAAATCTCGCTTGTCTGCCTCTGATCTTGTGCTATAATTTGCTTTTTACCTGCAGCCTCTCTTAAGACTTCTTCATTGGTTTTCTTGGCTGCCCATGGTACCTTCAACATCCTTCTTATCAACCACATTTCCATGGCCTCCATTTCTCGCTGTACTCTCTTATACACAGATCATGCTTCACACACATAAAACAAAATTGGCTCGATGTAACATTTAATTACTTGGAATCTTGTTTCCATTGATATGGATCTGTTGCATAAGATGTGTCTCATTTTCTGGAATGCTGACTTGGCCTGAGCAGGTCTGGTTTTTTTTAATTTCATTGTGACATTTCCCGTCAGTTGTTATAACCGTTTCTAAGTACTTGAATCTATCAACTTGTTTCAGATTTGTGCCATCGTATTAGCTGTATATTTCCCGTTATACATTTGGTGGGCAACTGGTTCTCCCTTGTCAAAATATGGCAAAACTGGCAGTGAATGTGTGAATTCCCTTTGTGGACGTACGAGTGCACAGGAAAACGTACCGTAATTTTCTCTGGTAGAAGAATTTCTGCGGGTAAATATTGTAGATTTTCTGAACTAACAAACCTTCTTCTTCTTCTTCTTCTTCTTCTTCTTTTTCTTTCCGAATCATTAAGGCTCACTGCTGCAGATAAGTTCGCGTTCATATTCCTAATTTCTGTCCAGTTGGCGACACCAATTTCCTTTATATCTTCTTGTATGTTGTCTCTCCACCTCTGTCTTGGTCTACACTTGTTCTTGTTTCCTTCATCTCTTGTAACACACATCACTGAACTAACAAACCATATTATCAAAATGTCCAAAGTGTTCTCCAGTAGTGGGACAATCTGCAAAATTTCCAGTGGACGCTGAACTTGGGAGGAAGCCTTATCTTGTAAAAAGCCAAACCATGTGATATTCCGGCTTGCACCTTCATCAGACAAAAGCGTAATTAAAAAAATGAATGAAGGATACATGCTCTGGATGTAAAAAAAAAAAAGCAACAACGTAAAATTAATCACATTCATTTTTTTTTAATTTGCAGACCTGCTCATTTGACTTGATAATGCGCTAATTAATACTGTACTAATCATATGTTTTCACATATATATATATAATACACGCACATACACATACATATGTCATATTAATATGACAAAAAAGCTAATACTCAGACCTTTGTAGACATGTACAAAGAATATTAGACATATCGGTATAATCGATATGTATCTTGTCTATCTCATGTAATGGCAGGTCGCCCTCCTTGTGGGATTTATCAAAAACATGTGTCAATAATCCTCTTACAGCTTGTCCATGCACTCGTGTGAACAACGAACGTGGCTGATATATGACGAACAACTGAGTACTGACAATAGGGAGCTCATAACAGAGTACGGACAATAGAGTACTGACAACAGAATACTGACAATAATGCGCTGACAAAGCACTGAAAATAAAGTACTAAAAGAACGTTGGCATTAAAGTGCTGACAGAGCTCTGACAAATGAAAATTGACAATAAAGTACTGACAGAGTACTGACAACACACAGCTGACAAAGTACTGACAACAGAAAACTGAAAAAGTACTGACAAAGCAAGAACTGACAAACCGAGAACTGATACAGTACTGCCAAAAAGAACTGACAAAGTACTGACAAACCCAGAACTGACAGAACACAGACAACAAAGCACTGACAACATGACACTATTTTTGTTTTCAGTAATTGTCCTTTCATATTTGTTCTACACCATATTTTAAAATATTCCAGTTACCAAAATGATCTATAAACGACACTTGTTATCCTCGTGCACTCGTTGCCATTTAGAATATGTCCGGTTGCTTTGGCTTCCCGGCTTCCTGAAGAGGACTTAAATGGCTTATCTTCAGGCCCATCCCTGCAGTTAACTCTTTAATTCCCACCATGATAGTTCAACGCGAAGGAAGCTCAATAAGTTAGGTTAGCGAGACTGACATAGCATGAAAGGTAGCCTCATGAATTCTCTGAAAATATCACCTTTCATTACTGCACGTGAGCAATAATCGAGCTTGCGTAAGAGCATCATAAAAAAAAGTCATGGATATACAAGAGAGTTCACCACAGTATCCCAGTTGACAGCAAGACGAGCGCTAGTGTGTCCGTGATACGGTTTACAGGGTTGATGTAGGAAGCTATCCGCTGTGGATATGGGGGTAATTTATTGGAAACTGAAATTCACATAAAGTTGATACCTGTCACCAACCTCGATGTCAGAAATATCTTCAGTACACAAGTGCTCCATCTGTAACATGAAATAGGATTATATGTGGTGGCAGAACGGGGTTCTATTTACATTAATGCCAGACAAATGTCATTAAAGTTTTCTCATTAAGCCAGACTCAAGAAAGTTGCTGAACTGCCCACATTACTATTATATGTAACTACTAAGTAACCAATATTTCAGCCTGGAAAACATTCGATATGGGCTCTCCGGTAACAGTAACAGATAAAAGTAACAGTTAACAGTAAGCACTGTTTTTAATTCAAAGAATGGAACTGGATTATGACAAGGTGAAATGCATTTTGAACCAAAATGTCACTTATTGACAAGATGTCTTTTAAAGGGAAGCTGTTGCAAATGTCACTGAAGAATGACCTTTACTTGAAGTCCCGCTATAGTCGGTACAACAAAATGTTGGATTTCCTAAAAGGTTAGGATTCACTTATAATACAATATTCGTGTTGAAAGTGCGTGATTTTCTCCTGGCAATTTGGTTGCTTCCCCTTGCCTGAATCCAGTCTTTCTCACATTATATTTTTGTTAAACTCACATCTAAAGTGTGTCTCTCTCTCTCTCTCTCTTGAACCGTTAGATGTCCAGGGCACACTAGGCTTTCGGAAGGGTTTTCCGCATATGCCTGTCCTTTTTTTCCCGCTCTTCCCCATGTGAGCCCTCTATTGCTCAACATCTTCTCCGTTGTTCTTCTCCTTGTCTCCTTTGGTCTACCTTCACTCCTGTTTTCCCGAGGTGACTATTTCAGTGCTGTTTTTTTTTTTAGTAATGAGTCACCAGTTATCCAGAGCACATGTCCCACCTATCACCAGCGTCTTTTCCTCAGCATATCTAAGTCAATAGTTTCATCTGCATATAATACCAGCAAGGTATCTTAAGGTATTTGGCCAAAATATTCGTTTAATGCCACGTAAATATTTCGTCTGGAAGTAATTCAGATTCTTTTCTAAACATTTGGTGGTTCTCTCCAACATTTAATTCCGTAGAGCAAAACATCTAAAGTGCTTAGTCTACATTTGTACTAGATGGTAATAAAACATCACTGTTCAGTGATCTACGGCTTTTACCTACAGAAGTACATTCACTAGTGGCGGTCGTTGGAGAAGAGAACAGAAACTTTGGACTAGTTCCTTTCTTGCGGGTTCCTCGGAGCTAAATATTCCTGTAAGCTCCATTATAATGAGGGGTCAAAAACAACATGAGCATGTGAAGAACTCACACACAAAAAGCTACGCATGGCGGTCACCAACTTCAGTGTTGATAGTTTCTGATTGAATACCACTTTACTCGCAAATGTTTAAGCTCAAAATGTCCATGTAACTCATATCTTTCCAGACAAGACTGTCCAGTCTATGACCATCTCTCCAGGCAAGGTTGTCCGGGTTATGATCATCTTTTCAGAGTAGGTTTCCGGGCTATGGTCATCTTTCCAGAATAGATAGTAGACTGTCCAGGTTATGACCAATTCTCCAGACAAGGTTGTCCAGATTATGATCATCTTTCCAGAGACGACTGTCATTGGCTATGATCATCTTTCCAGAGACGATTGTCATTGGCTATGATCTGCACTACGGCAAAACCTCATATCTCCATGTTTCTTCTTAACAATTATCTATCCTGTTATCTCTTTAGAGTGTTCACCTTCTTTTTGTATCCTTGAATTTCTCTTGCACTTTCTCCTCCTCAGATTTTCAATTCATTATCGACTTAGGCATCGACTTAGGCGTATTATTGTGAGCTTTTTTTTTCTTTTAACAATCCCTTTTTTTTTCTTTTGGGGAGGGGGGTTTCATTATTTGGTTCTTGATTTCCAGTTCATTCAATACATCACGGTTTGAATCCTTTTTTTATGTATATGACGTGCGAGGTTTTCTTCCGTAAATCACCATCTCAACGTCTTTGGTGTTCTTTTCAGACTTTCTTGTTTAACGCTCTCGTCATTGTCTGTTTTTTGGCACATGCAAAAAGGAATTTGAGCAGATCTATTTTGACGTAGATGTGGCCGTCTTACCTGATCTCCTAGGAAGGTGGGAGGATGAGCAAAAGCACTGGACAAGTGCTAAGCAAATAAGTGAAAATATACGCTGAAGACGATAAGAGATAGCAACAGAACAGAGGTTCTTGACCTCTTTTTAGCCATGGACCACCACCACCCCCTTCTGGCCTGAGAACGGCTGTAGGCCCCTCTTCGGCCCGAGAGCAGCCCTGGGCCCCTCATTAGAAAATAATGCAATAAATATAACACAGATGATACTAAAAATTTCTTTTTAAATCAAGCCAATCCTGTTACTGGTTTGTGGACCCGCAAAATCTTTCCGAGGGTCCATGTATTACAGATTAAGAACCACTGGTGCAGCAAAATATTCTAAAACGAAATGAACGCACTGAAACTGAATGAACAAAAAAAAAATGCCATGCACCGTCAAAAAAAAAAAGAAGACATCTGACACAATGGCGAAGACAAGCTAATACAAACTGAAGCAGTGCGCGTGCGCAGTCTCTCTGGCGACTTCTGGCTGCGAGTGATTCTGAGCACATCAACCGCTAACAAAATGGCCGCGATTTGTTGACACAACAAACATGGAACGAGCTAGGTCAAGAAACGATCAGGCAAGCTTCCATCAACATTATCCTTTTAATGTCCCGTAGAAAGAAGTTAGTAGATAATTTGTTAGTTCTTCATCTTGGAAATTGTAATCAAACTAATTTCCAGTTTGGGGGGATTTCTGGCGTAGATTACCGCTATCAGAAAACTGAGATAAAGATTAGAAAAACTAGTATTTTTTTATATCACCTATATGGAAAATATGGGCACTAACACCATATCCCTATGTGCCTCTAAGGCATGAGAGCATTACCTTTACCTTTACCTTTTTTTTCTATGTGCTTCAATTCCATTTATGAATGAATGTATCGGGTAATAGACTTTTTTAAGGATTCTGTTATACAACTATTTGTGGAAGATATTTTATAAGCGATGTAGACGTAGCGTTTGAGGCCTTTCTATAAATTATTAGCAGGTAAATCTAGCGGCCTAATGTCGCTGAGAGCTATTTGTGTGGCACATTACGTAGCCCAATGTTAGTCCAATAATGTAGAAATGGCGTGGATCTTTTGGTACAGCGTTCATGAACCAAGTGGGTGTCCTGTAACACAAAAAAAATGCTTCAGGACATAGAAAGATCCAAATACCTATAAACAGATGTGCAGGTAAACCTCCATTTAAGCAGTAAATGATAGAACTTCGCGTATATCGAAACCGCGTATATCGAGGTTAAAAAACAATGAAAAAATAATTCATCACCGTAGGACTTAATTTAGGCGTTTGAAATAAGTTTTAAATACATAGACAGGAGTGTAAAGAATAATGAAAATCAAGCAAGAAAAAGGGACAAATATTTATTAAAGAAATGAGCCACAAAACGAGTAAAAAAAAATGGACATGCTACTTTCTAGAAATCTAGAAATCTTCTAGAAATATAATAGTTTCGTGTGTACTGTTTTGGTCTTTTAGTAAACTTCATAAAATGTACTATATCAGCTAACTGCGCTTTCTGTGTTTTGGCAGACTGCCATGTTTTCTTCTACATGCAGCTCAAAATCTATACTTCCTTATTTAACAGTTTCCAAATTCCGAAATTTCTTTTTAGAGACACACGTCTCCTTCAGTCGAGCAAGCTGTCTTTCTCATCAGGATCCACGCTATTGCCTCAATTCCGTTGTATCTGTGACAGTGAGTGATCGTGAATGCGAAGGTTTCTCTCTCTCTCTCTCACTGTCTCTCTCCCTCTGTCTCTCCCTGTCTCTCCCTCTCTCTCCCTCTTCCTCTCTCTCTCCCTCTCTCTCCCTCTCTCTCCTCTCCCTCTCTCTCTCCCTCTCTCTCCTCTCCCTCTCTCTCCCTCTCTATCTCTCTCCCTCTCCCTCTCTCTCTCCCTCTCTCTACCTCTCTCTCTCCCTCTCTCTCCCTCTCTCTCCCTCTCCCTCTCTCTCTCCTCTCTATCTCTCTCCCTCTTCCTCTCTCTCTCCCTCTTCCTCTCTCTCTCCCTCTCTCTCTCCCTCTCTCTCTCCCTCTCTCTCTCTCTCTCTCCCTCTCTCTCCCTCTCTCTCTCCCTCTCTATCTCTCTCTCCCTCTCTATCTCTCTCTCTCTTAGCAGACTAAGTCACCGACAAAGCAATGGCACGTAAACTATTTGCGGATTTCCAGTCAACAGTTTTCCTGTTTCTGTCTCATTTTTTTTTGTTTAAAAATAACCGACCCCCACTTTTCGAAATTTTAGGGGCACGTATAGTGTGGTATAGTATAAAAGTTTCTAAATGCATTAACCAAAAACGGCACTGATTGAAGCTGCATATATCGAGGTTTACCTGTATCAGCCAAAGATCATCTCCTGTTAGCCAGGTGCAGTTTCCTAACTTCTCCATATTTTCATTTTCTGCGTACAGATTCACCGAGACAAAGAGACGGGTCGCTTCCATTTGTCCTATTGTTGCGAGTTTTACGTGCGTCCTGTCCCAATATTACGAGTTTTACGAGTGTCCTTACCAGAGGAAGAGACCAAATCAGAAATGACACCATCAGAGCAAAAACTGGAGTAACAACAGTACTACATTACATTTAGAAACAACAAACCAAACGGGTCGGCCACGTTATACACAACTACCACCATACAGAAGGTCTCAGAAAACATTCAGGCTAAAAATTTAAAGAAACAAAAGGAGAGGTCGCCCACGACAGAAGTGGAAGGTGGAAATTACAGAAACTTTAATTAATCCCCCTATATTAAGCAAACAGCCGGGTCCCACCAACACGTTTGTTTTATTCCCCCCCCCCCAGACTGAAAGGTACATGGGAAAGAAGACAAGCTTACGTTTCCTTTCCTCATACAGGCTCTTTTCCTGGAGACATGTTTAGGTTGTACAGTTCCTTTAGAGAACGCAGGTTCCCAGAATGTGTTCTGGAGTCCGGAGATCATTTTGGCACATGCTGAATGGAGTTTGAGCAGACCTCATTTTACGTGGATGTGACATTCTTATCTGACCTCCTAGAATTCATGATGAATGGAATCGCCAAACGTCCGAAAAAAAACCCCCAAGATATGTCAACGCTACGTGCAAAGAGACGAGCAACACACTGTCTGTGTTTCTGGAAAATATGATATTCATGTACAAGGGGATGAAGACACAGTCCAGTTTGGATATCAGGGTTCGCGAACCATAGCCGACCAAGATTCTGTCGCATTTCTCCACTGGTACTCCAAGTAACAGGTCTAGCCTAGCGAGTAAAAAAACAGGTCTAGCCTAGCTAATAAAAAACAGGTCTAGCCTAGCTAATAAAAAACAAGTCTAGCCTAGCTAATAAAAAAAACAGATCTAGCCTAGCTAACGGGGCGTGGATCGCTATAGTTCCCTTGGCCACCGCTAGAGTCTGCTAAAGAAGTAATGCATATCCCTTGCTTTTTTTTAGGGGGGGGGGCGGGGATTGAAAAATATAGCCGCCATAACTTGCTTCCCGTTCGATACGATGTTGTACTCCAAGATCTTCACTGCATCGGCTGAAAAAATATCGGAAGAAGAAGAAGATCTGCATATAAATGAGGCTTGTGTCTTTCTGAATAAACCTTTGCTCGCAGCACAGAAAGCTAAAACAACTCCCGGAAATTCTAGCTTTAAAAACGCCACCGGCAGAAAGCCAGTAAATCGAAATTTCATCGAAATGTCAATCATTAACTAGATGCCCTTGAAACTCAGATTGTTCTAATTGACGCCAACGAGATGACCTTTACCTGAAGTTTCACTAAAAGAGGGCACAGCTCACTCTTCCAGTTCCCAGCTCTAGAACTAAAAGAAATCCTTCCGCTCACCGCGTAATCTATGATTACCAACACGAGTTATTACTTTCTGGGAACCATGTGTCAGGAACATTTGAGCTAAGATATACCGTAAGTGTATTTCAATACAATGAAAAACCCTTTACTGTTAGACAGAAAAATAAAGAGCACAAAAAGAGAGTATAAAAACAAAGAGTATAATTCTGATTATTTACAGTCATCGCCACGTTATTTACATTCAATGCCACGTGTAATTTACATACAATTTTCCACTCAGTGAGTTAATTTATGTACGCTCTAATCTGATACGCGGGAGGGGGTCGGGGTGGGGGTCGGGTAAACTAGCATGAAAACATTGCGAGAGTTCACGCTTTGATAATTTATTAGAAGCTTTAAATCTAGCTTGCCCAGGGCCACACAGTCTAATCATCAGCAAATGTGATCGATTTACAGATCTGCGAAGATATATTCAGGAAAATCATTGGCCAGACCAGCAGTCTGAGCACAGTAACAGAAAAGCATCAGGAGTGCTTCAAGTGCGTACAGCAGAACGGAAATGGAAGAGAAATCTGTGTTCACAGCGCCATGGCAACTGGAAACCTTGTACAATCTCGCAGTATGGCGCTTCTGTGGTGATAATTTGACAGTTTAGCTTGAAAAGATGATAGGATTTCTGTTTCCAACCCGGTAACAACTTTCTGGGGATATATTAAACCGGTTTGTAGGGACAGTGGGATATTCTGTTTATGGTTACACGTCAAAGCAGAAAATCAGAGGCCAGATCTATGAAATCAGAAAGGAAGTTAGAATTCGAATTGCAAAAGCAGCATTGACCTTCAAGAATCTTGAGAACATATGGCATTCAAAAGTTTTAAGCACAAAAACCAAGATAAGATTCTTCAATTCAAATGTAATATCCACTCTCGTCTATGCATGTGAAAGCTGGAAAACAACAAAAGAAATAGACAAGAAATCAGACTCTTTCGAAAACAAAGGCCTCAGGAAAGTACTCGGTATAAAGTGGAACGAATTCAAGAACAACGCAGAGATAATGCAGATGAGCAAAGAACAACCTGTCTCATGGGTGATCAGGAAAAGGGAGATGGACATATGTCGGTCATGTGACGAGAAGAAACGACAGAGAATCCCCAAAACAAGCTATCAAGTGGAACACAAAAGGCCGAAGAAAAAGAGGTCAACCACGTGAAACTCTAAAGAGGACATTGTTAAGAGAGGCCAGTTTAGTGGGCACAATATCCCTCGATGAGGTTGAAAAGCTCGCCGAAGACAGGAGATCTTGGCGAACTACCATGCGAGCACTATGTGACGTTTAACGGCACGTGAAATGATGTAAGATATAAGATCTATGAAACAGTTGATCGCCAAAATGGTGCGTATTCCACAGACAGAAAACAAAGACTAGCTAAATGAAATGAAACTGAAAATATAAGAATCATCACCAGTCCTCTGTACTCCCAAATGAGCATAAGGTATCAAAAGAGGTTCCTCAGTCAGTCCTGTCTTAAGCAAGTCCTCACCTTCTTTACCCCTAACTGAGCCAAAGGCCATCAACAAGGGCTCTCCATTTATTTCTGTCCTGGGCTGTTTCTTCTATTCGTTTCCATATATATTCGTTCTTTCTGATCTCTGCTTCAACTCTCCTTCGTCAGGTGCTTCTATGTCTTCCTTGTTCCCTTCTTCCCTGGGGATTACAGGTGAGAGCATGCTTGGTTACAGAAACGGTAGGCTTTCGAACTGTGCATCCTATCCGTCTCCAACGTCTTATCCTTATCATTTCTTTCACTGTGGGATGGCTCGTTTTTTTGTTTTTTTTTTTGCCACAACTCTTCGTTGCTGATGGTATCTCTCTTGCTGAACTCTTGTTGAGCAAGCTTGGATATCTCACGCCATGTCCTTCTCGCTTCTTTTAGTTCTTCCTATTTACGCGCGTCTCCATATTCCTACTGGCTGCCCCCTCTTTCTTTTTCATATAAATATCGGAAAGTTAAAATATTTTCATCATATCAAGAGGCATAATAATGAAAACTATACATAAGGAAAAGACCATGCAAAATGAAAGAGAGAAAAAGAATGGCAATGACGGGCAATATCAGGAGATTGGCGGACAACATGGACAGATAAGGACAGGAATCAACTTGGCTGGGGGTATTATCAAAGAAAATGGCGGAAAAAGTGAAGGAAATCCACGGCAGCGAACTCTCCCCCCAGGGATACAGCACAAAATAATGATAATTGGCAATGTCATAAATTATTGATCTAACGAAAACGGGGGGTAATATAAAGTCAGTGACCTCCCCTCGAAGCTTGTATACTCTCCTTCTACAGAAAAAGCGCTAGTTACATAAATCCCAGAGTGTTGTGTTATTAGCAGTTCTCCTGGCTACAAACTGGGTGTGGTGTGAAGATTCTCATCTTGTGAAGTTTATTATGTCTTCCTAGGTCAGTTCATCCATCATGTTACACACTTAAGCAGCTGTTACGATCAAAGAATAACAGCATGGGTTGAGTGATACAAATTACTTGGTGGGCGTGGAAGCTATCCGCCTTGAACTCCAGTTTCTTATCCCGGAAAAGACAGGTTCGAATCTTAATAAGATCTGGAGTTTTTTTTTAATTTCTGTTTTCTGTTGGAGAACAACAACAACAAAAAAGATAGAACGGGTGAGAAAAGTGAGAAGGAACATGAATGGAAGAAAGAAGGATGAGCACACATAAATGACGAACATAGAGCAATCCAGCATTTAGAAAAAATCCTTTTTTTTCGAGGATCACATAAAAAAAAAAACAACACAGCACACACGAAAAACAGATGAAAAATGAAACATGTAGCCTATCTTTCTCACAAGGATAAAAAAAAAAAGTTAAGTGTTTCATTTTTCATATATTTTTCCTCTTTTTATCTGTTGTGTTGTTTTTGTATGTGATCCTTTAAAAAAGCTTTTGCTGAAATATTGGATTGTTGTTGAAACGGAGGGGGGCACGAGAACGGGAGTTGCAAAATTTGCAGAATGTATTCAGGAATATAAATAATTCATCCACTGCATTTCAGTATAGTCCAATGTGGTGTAAGCAACATTTATCCTTCCCTCCCCCCCCCCCCCCAAAAAAAAAACGGGAACTCTTATAAATAAAATGCATGGGAACCACGTATATAAATAACTATAAAGAAAACATGTGGGAACCATGTAACTAAATAACTATAAAGAAGACGTGCGGGAACCACGTATCTAAATAACTAGACACAGAAAACGTGTGGGAACCACGTATATAAATAACTAGACACAGAAAACGTGTGGGAACCACGTATATAAATAACTAGACACAGAAAACGTATGGGAACCACTTATCTAAATAACTACACAAAGAAAACTTATGGGAACCACGTATCTAAACAACTAGACACAGAAAACGTGTGGGAACCACGTATCTAAATAACTAGACATAGAAAACGCATGGGACCCACGTATCTAAACAACTAGACACAGAAAACGTATGGGACCACTTATCTAAACAACTAGACACAGAAAACGTATGGGAACCACGTATCTAAACAACTAGACACAGAAAACGTATGGGAACCACGTATCTAAACAACTAGACACAGAAAACGTATGGTAACCATGTATCTAAATAACTAGACACAGAAAAGTATGGGAACCACGTATCTAAACAACTAGACATAGAAAACATGTGGGAACCACGTATCTAAACAACTAGACACAGAAAACGCATGGGAACCACGTATCTAAATAATTAGACACAGAAAACGTGTTGGAACCACGTATTTAAATAACTAGACATAGAAAACGCATGGGAACCATTTCATTCATTCCTTTGCATGTCCCTTGCGGAACTTTGCCTCCCAAACAGCACTCCTGTAGGCCTCTCGGTTGTGAGCAAGATGGCCTGCTGCTGCCGCATCCATTTCCAGATCATCAACGATGTCTTGCAGCCATCTTCGTTTCGGTCTTCCTCTTTTTCTTTTTCCCATTATGTATCCTTCCAATACGGTCTTCTCTAAATTATCATGACGTTTAATGTGGCCAAAATATTTAAGTTTTCTCTCTTTAATCCTCTTTACTAGCCAGCCTTCTTCAATATTAAGCTCTTGTAGTATAGATATATTTGTTCTTTTTTGTGTCCACGATATTTGGAGAACTCTTCTATAGCATTTACATTCAAAGGCATTTATGTGCTTCTCAGCTGTTTTGTTAAGTGTCCAGGTCTCACAGGCATATGTTGCGATGGGAAAGATGCATGCTCTTAAAAATCTTATTTTTGTGGTTCTGTCTGCTCCTCTCCACAGATTCTTTATTTGTTTTACTTTCTGAAGAGCAATAGATGTCCTCCTTTTAATTTCCCGCATTGTATCTCCATTATTAGTTAGTAGTGATCCAAGATATTCAAAACTCTCCACTTCTTCCAGTTTTTCCTCACTGATACATATTTCAGTTGCCTTGTTTGTTTTGTCAGTTGTCATCACTTTAGTTTTCTTTGCATTAAGATAGAGGTTCTGCTCTTCGCTGTTCTTGCGGACTGACATAATTAGTTTTTCCATTCCTTCTTGTGTTGTGGACAGCAATACTGTGTCATCAGCATATCTAATCTCTGGTATTTCATAACCTCCAACTGTTATGGCATCGTAATATTCTTTGTCTACATCTTCTCTAACATTCCTCATTATATTTTCAGTATACAAGTTAAATAAGTAGGGTGACAATATGCACCCCTGACGGACCCCTTGTTTTATGTCAAACCAAGTTGTTGTTTCACCATTTATTCTTACTGCTGCTTGTTGGTCTAAATACAGCAGTGATGTTAATGGGAACCACGCATCTAAATAACTAGACACAGAAAACAAAAGCAAATGGAACGAGTCCAGCTTCAGTGGGGCCCGTTCTTCATGTGGTCGGTCCACTGTGGTAATCAAACATTGGTAGAGTCAGCCGCGAGAGAAGTCAATCAGAATGTTTACTCTCTGCAGCAGTTAACATTTGACATTCATTCGTTTCCATGTAGTCTGCAAGAACATGATAACTCCGCGTGTAACTTAAGAGACTGTGTTCTGTCATGTGTAGACAGAGTTTCCGGTATTTTCCGTTCTCGTAATTTTAGATCGGGGACCATCATGTCGAATATAAAACTAGGTAGTGAGAAAGAAAGAAAGAAAGAAAGAAAGAAGAAAGAAAAAATGAGAGATGGACAGAGGCAGAAAGAGAGAGAGACAGAGACATAAAAAAGTGAAAGAGTTAGAATGAGAAAGAGAGAGAGAGATGAAAAAAAATACTTCATGAAGCATGTTCACAGCTGTGTTAGGTCAAGGCGACCAGCACTTGGCTCACTTCACTTACATTTTCTATCTCTGTAAAAACCGCCTCTCTGTTACTCCTTGGTGACCTCTAGACACGTCTCTGACGTCTTTTCACACTTCATTCCCTGCCCCTGATTCAAAACCGACCGAGGGTGCAGGTCTATAAACGATAACGGAGATACGAATAAAGAAAAACATGAACCAAATGGTAATATATACGTCTGGTAACTGTGGAGGAGTGGGCATGGAAATGTAGGTTGCTTTCGTGACAAGCTGAACATAGGCTGACGAAAATATGCTTGCTGGTGAAAGGAAGGCATAAACTAATAGCAGAGAGGAAGACAGCGAGTACTTATAACAGAGGCGACGGCAGTTAATAATTGGTGATAGAGGAGATGACTGCATAAACTGACGGCTGAGGAGAGGACAGTTAATACTGATGATAGAGAAAGGGACAGGATAAACTGATGAGGGGGCGGGGGTTGGGGGAGGATAAACTGATGACAGAGGAGGGGACAGAACAAATGACAGGAGGGGGCAGTATAAACTGATGACAGAGGAGGGAAGGTTAATACTGATGATAGAAGAAAGGACAGTTAATACTGATGACAGAAGAAAGAACAGTTAATCCTGATGATAAAGCACAGGATAGTTAATACTAATGACAGAGGAGATGACAGGAAAACTAATGACAGAAAAGAAGACAGCTAATATTGAAGAAAGAGGAGAAGGTAGTTAATACTGATGACAAATAAAATGACTGCACAAACTTAACGACACAGAAGGGGACATCATAAACCGAGGAGATGGCAGCATAAATTAATGACGGAGAAAAGGAGAGCATAAACTGACAGCAGAAAGGAGGACAACATAAAGCGATGACAGAGTCAAGGACAGCATAAAATAATGAAAGAGGGGAGAACTGCATAAACTGACGATGGAGAAGTGGTCAGCAGAACGAGAACGAGATTAACTCAGGCCCGTTAATGAGCGACAGTTAGTGCAAGCTAATGAGATGAATGTCGGCAGCAGATGATAATGAAAAGAAGAAGATTAACAGGTGAAAAAATGAGACCGTGAACGCTGATATTCATTCATTCATCCATTCATTCATTTGCATGTCCCTTGTGGAACTTTGCCTCCCTAACAGCTCTCCTGTAGGCCTCTCGGTTCTGAGCAAGATGGCCTGCTGCTGATGCATCCATTTGCAGATCATCAACGATGTCTAGCAGCCATCTTCGCCGTGGTCTTCCTCTCGTTCTTTTTCCCATTATGTACCCTTCCAAGACGGTTTTCCCTACATTATCATGACGTTTAATCTGTCCAAAATACTTAAGTTTTCTCTGTTTAATACTCTTTACTAGCTGATATAGAGAAAGATATTGGGAAGCTACATAGGCAAGTATCATAGACAGAGGGCTATGCACAGGCAAATATCGTAAAGGATTGCATAGACGGATGATATAGAAAGCTCCCCCCCCCTGCTGAAACAAAAGAGTTGCAGTCGTATCAAATACTGGAGATATTATGAAAGAATGGTGAAATAAGCAACATTTGTGACTGTTTTGAGAGATAAGAATAACGTTGAAAAGCATTAAATTCCCATTTGCCCCTTTTGTAATAGATAAGTGTTTAAGCAGAATGTATCATTCTGATGTGAAGCCATACATTCTGTTTTATCAACACCTGACACCCTTTCTTGTCCCCGTGCTGAGAAGCCCTGGTGGGTAGTGAATTCGCCTGCCCATCAAGACGGTCCCTGGTTTGATTTCGTAATTTCAGACGGAATTTTTTTCCGACCTACCAGCACCGAGGTCAACCAAGCCTCAAGAAATGGGTACCTGCGGGGGAGGGGGAGGGGGGGGGGCTTCTTAAAAAAAAACACAAAAAAGCAGCAAGGACAGGTGCTGGCATCCCTACCTCAACTGCTGATGTGGCCTATAAATGTGAAGACACTAACACTTCACGTCCCTACGGCATACAGAATTTTTCTTCCTGTAAAGAAAGAGAACACAGTTTTGTAGGATTAGACCTCGAAGAAATCGTAGACAAAGCACTGAGACGTGGGAGAAGGAAAAATCACAAGAGATTCGAACCAAGGACTCCTTACAACTTTGCCCTACGAAAGCCTCGTTGTTTTCCTTTTTTATGAAAGATTTTCTTCCTCTACGCCACAGTCTTCCTACAACTGGATAATGTTTTCATCTTTACTTTTCCAAGGCGTCGTGGAGCGTGTTCAGAAGTTTGCCTCTTCAGCAAACCCCGATAAGTTGAAAGACACGCTCTCATATTCTTCTCTGTCACGAGCAGTCTTCATCTCAAGATTGAAGAGCTAGGAAGACGTGAGTATTTCATCATGACACAATGACTATTTTATCATGACAGAATGAGCACTTCATCATGACAGAATGAGTATTTCATCATGACAGAATTACTATTTCATCATAACAGAATGAGCATTTCATCATGGCAGAATGAGTATTTCATCATGACAGAATGAGTATTTCATCATGACAGAATGAGCACTTCATCATGACAGAATGAGTATTTCATCATGACAGAATGACTATTTCATCATGATAGAATGAGCACTTTATCATGGCAGAATGAGTATTTCATCATGACAGAATGACTATTTCATCATGACAGAATGACTATTTCATCATGACAGAATGAGCACTTCATCATGACAGAATGAGTATTTCATCATGACAGAATGAGTATTTCATCATGATAGAATGAGCACTTCATTATGACAGAATGAGTATTTCATCATGACAGAATGACTATTTCATCATGACAGAACGAGTATTTCATCAGGACAGAATGAGTATTTCATCATGACAGAATGAGTATTTCATCATTAAAGAATGAGTATTTCATCATGACAGAATGAGCAGTTCATTATGGCAGAATGATTATTGCATCATGACAGAATGAGTATTTCATCAGAACAGAATGAGTATTTCATCATGACAGAATGAGCACTTCATTATGGCAGAATGATTATTGCATCATGACAGAATGAGTATTTCATCAGAACAGAATGAGTATTTCATCATGACAGAATGAGTATTTCATCATGACCGAATGACTATTTCATCATAACAGAATGACTATTTCATCACGACAGAATGAGTGTTTCATCGTGACCGAATGACTATTTCATCATAACAGAATGAGTATTTCATCATAACAGAATGAGTATTTCATCATGACAGAACCAGACAAACGTATTCCACTTGGACCCACAGCCCATTCATTCATGTTCAGAAATAAAAGACAAAACGTTAGAAAGGAAACACAAGTCTCAACACATGAAACATATAAGGATCTCGACCAGTCTACACTGGTAAAACTAGCATATTTTCTTGTAAATACAGAATGCAGTTTACAATTGTTATAAATACAGAATGCAGTTTACAATTGTTATAAATACAGAATGCAGTTTACAATTGTTATAAATACAGAATGCAGTTTACAATTGTTATAAATACAGAATGCAGTTTACAATTGTTATAAATACAGAATGCAGTTTACAATTGTTATAAATACAGAATGCAGTTTACAATTGTTATAAATACAGAATGCAGTTTACAATTGTTATAAATACAGAATGCAGTTTACAATTGTTATAAATACAGAATGCAGTTTACAATTGTTATCAGCATCGTTCTAAACAGAACGACGAAAAAGACCTTTACAGTGTGAATAGTTTAATTACAACTTAGTAAAGGTTTTTTCTTGGTAGCAAAAAATAAAACTCACCGAAAAAAAAAAACGAATACGAATGTAGCTCAATAAGTCATCAATCTAAGCCTCCCTAAAGCCAAAATGAGAAAACGTTAAAGAAAATGACTAATATCCAGGATTTAAGTTGGCGGGGAGAAAAAATCCTGGCAGCTTTCGCTCGAGATGTTGATTAGAGAAAATCCGAGATAGAACGAGATTTGGAGCTAAGAAAGAGGCTAGCGAAAACATTGAGTGACGTGAAAATGAACGATGTTCTGCATCGGCAAAAACAACACTTGTGCTTTTTCTTGATGGTGTAATTTGAAGTTGGAGAGCTTCGGGAGATATCCGACTGGAAGATTTCAAACTTGGAGAGACAGTGAGAGAAAGAGAGGAAGAGAGAGAGAGAGAGAGGCTTCATATTTTGTCCCCTAAAACCAGCTATTGCCACCTTTTTTTTCTACCAACTCAAGGAACACTGAACAAGACGACAAAACAACGTCCAGGGTATTCAACCAGCTTTTAAAGGGGAGTTTTCATCGTTTAAACATCGATCAAAATCGCTTCCTGTCAACCCTAAAAAATTCTGCGGCACACCTGAGGACCCTTATGCACCAGTGTGTGCTGCGGCACACCAGCTGGCAGTCAGTCATGACAAGAATAACATATTTCCCCTTTTTTGTGATGCAGAATTACGAGAGGTGGCCTGATTTGAGGAATCTGGCAACTTTCTATGTTACATCTGGAAAGGGAAAAATGAAATATAAAGAATGAGTGAAATAACGAAGGCAAGAATGACCATATCTTTCACCACGGTCTGTTGAAACGATGATTAGCCTAGGAATAATCGTAGACAAGCGCATTTTAGACGTGGGAAAAGGAAGCAAACGGTCAAAGAATAACTGGTTATCGAATTATGGGCCAGTAGGACGAGAAACTGCAGGACTATCATCTCGGTCATGACGCATACTCTTTTCTAAGTCCATGGTTCGATTCCCAGTCTTTATCCCAGCCCATTTTTCTATCAAGTTTATAGTGTGTATGCAGGAAACTCTCTACCGTAGAGAGCGGAACAACAACACAACTCCTTCAGATCATCAGAGGAAGTAACCCCCCCCCCCCCCCCCCTCAGACAAGGCTGAGATGACAAATTAGCGTTAATGTGCTGTATATATATAACATTTCATTTATTGTTCTCCTCTGCAACGAAAGACAAACATTGGAACATGTGCTGTCAGCATGTGGAATATCATTAGCAAAAAGGACGCTACACCTGGCGGCACAACAGAGTGCTGCAGGAACTAGCAACCGTCATAGCAGGTCAAAGGTAAGGCAAAATACAGCAAAAAAAAAAAAAAAGACTCTCCTGAATACTTCGTGGGTGCTAGAACGACATCAGATATTGAAATCATGGACATTCCCTTGCCATCACTGCTAGATGATGCAAACGACTGAGATGTGATAGCAGACCTGGCAGGAAGAAGAGAATACCTTATTGTCATCCAGAACACAGTAATGAGACCGGACATTGTAGTGCACCCCACAGTAAAGCAGTAACATATAATGATCGAGCCTACGTTTCCATATGAAACAAGAATAGACGAACAACATATAATGAAGAGCGACAGTTACAACGATCTGGTCAAGCGATTAAGGCAGGGAGGCAGGAGTCAAGGTAAAGGTGATAGCTGTAGAAATGGAAGCTACAGAACTCTTGCTACATCGGCATACGACTTATGTAAGCGACTGGGCATAAAAAGACGTGTACGAGTAATGTCAGTGAAAAACCTTTCAGAACCAGCAGACCGCTTCTTGTTTCTTGTTGTTGCACGTGTGTCATTCTTTTTATAGACTGCGCCATTTCTAGGCTAACACGCTCCATCTTTGGCAGTCTTGACGATCACGCGTTATCGATAATGGGGGGGCACTTACCCGGGCGTCTCTGTCCGAGCGTTTACCAGAGAAAAAGGGTTCCGCTGCTTGCACGAAAATCACGTGAATCACATACGGAATCACAGAACATGGTGTAATCCACATCATTTTCACAGAAGAGTTCTAATCCCTTATGAAAAAAAAAACGAATACGAATGTAGCTCAATAAGTCATCAATCTAAGCCTCCCTAAAGCCAAAATGAGAAAACGTTAAAGAAAATGACTAATATCCGGGATTTAAGTTGGCGGGGAGAAAAAATCCTGGCAGCTTTCGCTCGAGATGTTGATTAGAGAAAATCCGAGATAGAACGAGATTTGGAGCTAAGAAAGAGGCTAGCGAAAACATTGAGTGACGTGAAAATGAACGATGTTCTGCATCGGCAAAAACAACACTTGTGCTTTTTCTTGATGGTGTAATTTGAAGTTGGAGAGCTTCGGGAGATATCCGACTGGAAGATTTCAAACTTGGAGAGACAGTGAGAGAAAGAGAGGAAGAGAGAGAGAGAGAGGCTTCATATTTTGTCCCCTAAAACCAGCTATTGCCACCTTTTTTTTCTACCAACTCAAGGAACACTGAACAAGACGACAAAACAACGTCCAGGGTATTCAACCAGCTTTTAAAGGGGAGTTTTCATCGTTTAAACATCGATCAAAATCGCTTCCTGTCAACCCTAAAAAATTCTGCGGCACACCTGAGGACCCTTATGCACCAGTGTGTGCTGCGGCACACCAGCTGGCAGTCAGTCATGACAAGAATAACATATTTCCCCTTTTTTGTGATGCAGAATTACGAGAGGTGGCCTGATTTGAGGAATCTGGCAACTTTCTTTATTACATCTGGAAAGGGAAAAATGAAATATAAAGAATGAGTGAAATAACGAAGGCAAGAATGACCATATCTTTCACCACGGTCTGTTGAAACGATGATTAGCCTAGGAATAATCGTAGACAAGCGCATTTTAGACGTGGGAAAAGGAAGCAAACGGTCAAAGAATAACTGGTTATCGAATTATGGGCCAGTAGGACGAGAAACTGCAGGACTATCATCTCGGTCATGACGCATACTCTTTTCTAAGTCCATGGTTCGATTCCCAGTCTTTCTCCCAGCCCATTTTTCTATCAAGTTTATAGTGTGTATGCAGGAAACTCTCTACCGTAGAGAGCGGAACAACAACACAACTCCTTCAGATCATCAGAGGAAGTAACCCCCCCCCCCCCCCTCAGACAAGGCTGAGATGACAAATTAGCGTTAATGTGCTGTATATATATAACATTTCATTTATTGTTCTCCTCTGCAACGAAAGACAAACATTGGAACATGTGCTGTCAGCATGTGGAATATCATTAGCAAAAAGGACGCTACACCTGGCGGCACAACAGAGTGCTGCAGGAACTAGCAACCGTCATAGCAGGTCAAAGGTAAGGCAAAATACAGCAAAAAAAAAAAAAAAGACTCTCCTGAATACTTCGTGGGTGCTAGAACGACATCAGATATTGAAATCATGGACATTCCCTTGCCATCACTGCTAGATGATGCAAACGACTGAGATGTGATAGCAGACCTGGCAGGAAGAAGAGAATACCTTATTGTCATCCAGAACACAGTAATGAGACCGGACATTGTAGTGCACCCCACAGTAAAGCAGTAACATATAATGATCGAGCCTACGTTTCCATATGAAACAAGAATAGACGAACAACATATAATGAAGAGCGACAGTTACAACGATCTGGTCAAGCGACTAAGGCAGGGAGGCAGGAGTCAAGGTAAAGGTGATAGCTGTAGAAATGGAAGCTACAGAACTCTTGCTACATCGGCATACGACTTATGTAAGCGACTGGGCATAAAAAGACGTGTACGAGTAATGTCAGTGAAAAACCTTTCAGAACCAGCAGACCGCTTCTTGTTTCTTGTTGTTGCACGTGTGTCATTCTTTTTATAGACTGCGCCATTTCTAGGCTAACACGCTCCATCTTTGGCAGTCTTGACGATCACGCGTTATCGATAATGGGGGGGCACTTACCCGGGCGTCTCTGTCCGAGCGTTTACCAGAGAAAAAGGGTTCCGCTGCTTGCACGAAAATCACGTGAATCACATACGGAATCATAGAACATGGTGTAATCCACATCATTTTCACAGAAGAGTTCTAATCCCTTATGAAAATAAATACAATTTTTCAGGGACTCTAACAGGAGGCACATACGCCGTCAGGCCTGTCCTCCATTCTTCGACCGGAAGTCACAAACAGCAGAAAAGACAGGGTGTGGAGCAGGCAAAATAAAAGTACTGAGAACTTAAATAATTTCAGTTGCCATATCTAATACCGGTGCCCCCCCCCCGCCCCCGGCAGAATGGCTTAAATCCACACCGAGGTACAGTGCCACTTGGAAAACCGTGGTTCAAATAAAAGAAAAAAAAACTCACAGACCCCTGAAAGTTATGACCCCCAATTTATGGGGAGTGTCATGAGTTTAACAGGGTCGAAAAACTTGTCTGAGGTGGGTGGGCGGGGAGGGAGGGTTACTTTCTTTGATGATCTAGGGAGCTGTGTTGTTTCCCTCTCTACGGGAGACAGACCCATGCACAATCTCTCTGTTATAGTTCTCATTGTTATACATATCTACCGGACATCTGTTTCATGATTTCAACCACGCAGTGGTAAACAATAATAACGACATCAATGACAGCTTATAAAGTCATCAAAGTTTATTCATCACTCGTGGCCGACAGGCGCCCGAGGTTTGCTTCAGCAGACAACAACAACAACAAAAATAATCCGTACTTAATTATTATAATCCAACCATACAACATACCGAGTTCAACTCTGAGATAAGATAATATTTTCAGCAGATGGGCCGAGAGATTGTGGAAAGAATCCTATATGGAAATTCTTATTTTTACGCTTTTCTGTTTCTATCCTGCCGCTTCATGGAACTGCCCTAACCACGAGCCACCCTTAAAACTTGACCACGTGCTCTGAATCGTTTCAAAGTCTTCTTATTCTTCTTTGAACACTTTCCGAGCCACTGAGGCTGACTGCTGCAGACAAGACACCTCTCCATCCCTCTCCGTAGTTGATCTTTTCTTGCCAACTGTCGATTCCATGGGCGTGTATATCTTCTTCTAGGTTGTCTCACCATAGCTGTCTACGCTTTCAAAAGTCTCCAGCTGGCTAATAGTATGTCTTTCTAGGCCATCTAACCTAAACTCTCATAATCCCACATACTCCAGCTCTGTGACATGTAGGTAGGCTTATTCGAGATCAAACACCATTAGATTGTTTTCGCTTGACCACCGGAAGTCATCCCATATCAAATGTTTCCTCCTTCGGGAACGAGGCGATGTCACACAATTTTTCGAACGGAATCATACATGCTTTGTTCTAACACTTTTTTTTGTGAATATGTCTCGTTATTTCCAGTTTTGCTAGCTACTATTTTTCTTAAAGAACAGTCTAAATTTGAAGAAAGAAAGAAAGAAAGAAAGAAAGAAAGAAAGAAAAAGAAAGAAAGAAAGAAAGAACTATACTTATACCTGTACGAACTCCCTGTAACTGCGAGCTGTTGTTCTTTGCAGCCGATGTTGTAGAGATTGTGAGGCACAGCATCGTATCGGCGTGGGAGTGGGTTATGGTGGCTACTTTTTCAGTACCGGAGTATAGCTAAAAAGCAGAGTGTGTGCACTACTTCTTTAGCAGACCCCACCACCATAGGAACCATGGCGATCCTTGCCCCGTTAGCCAGGCTAGGCCTGTTACTGGGGGTACCACAGAGAGGTGGAACAGGGTCTTGGTCAGCTATGGGTCGCTAAGCCTGACGCTGGCATATCAGCTACGGGTTGCTGATTGCCTCATCGGGCGTCTTCACCCAAAGAAAGAAAGCTTTCTCTTAACATTCAAATCTTTCTTTTACAGCCACATAGCTAACGAGATTTCAAATCTTATTACGCCTGAGGTTTAGAAAGAAAAAAAAACTGAAGTTAATGAGATGTTGTGGAAACAATAAAGCGAGAACCGAATTTTTTCAATCTTGTTATTCGTATTATCTTAGTGCAGCTGCAAAGCTTGAAGTTACTGAACTTAAGGAACGCAAGGTGTGCAACTTCAAGAAAATCTTTGTATCGGATATGGAATATGCTACATAGGGCTTCCGTACATATTTTTTTTTCTGACCAAAGAAATGGACTCAATCCTGGACCACACTGATTCACATCCCATCTGCACAGGATATCGTTCAAATGAGCATGTTGCTATAAACACCGCAGGTACTGGAATCTCCTAATATACCGTAACACACAATTTTAAGTAACATAGGTCTAAAAGAAAATAGAATCAAAGACAGCACCTGCCCTGATCAGAATACTTTGTTTTGATCCTTGAAGTAACGTGGCAAAAGAGGCATGTGAATAACAGCAGAGAGTGAAAAAAACGGTCAAAACTACTTGGAACTTGCTTTTTGTCTCTTGTCACTCACTTCCTGGGAAAATCAATTTCTGGGGGAGGCACTTTGTTGTCATAGTTTTCTCAGACAAAAGGTCGAAATATCCTTGAATGGCAAAGTGGTTAGTGCAGTAGTTTCTCATGGTGAAGGTCGGTGGTTCAGCTCCAGTTGGATATGCCCCAATCACCCGGTTGTAGAAATTGATACCCGGTGTCTTCTGGAGTTGGGAGAGGGGGGGGGGGGGGGAAGCTAACCAGACGTCATGCAGACCACATCACCTCTAGTATGTCACCAGTCCTATAAAATTATGGGTACTAGCACACATTTCTTAAGTGCCTTCTTGGCATAAATGAGTTGCCTTTATCTTTTTTTTTTACCTTTATATATCACAGTATACAAGTACAGCAAAGAAATACTAACTCATTGATAATATTTATTGATTCATTCTTGACTTATTTCTTTCACGAATTTCGCAAAATCAACTACAATATTTCTTTTTCTTTTTCTTAAACGTATGTGTTAGCTCTGAAAAGATCAATGGCTGAGTTGTACCACAGTTTTACAAATTGGCTGCTATATCTGCTCCTTTTGCCCCAACACATCAGTCTTCGTCACGGCTTATTTTTAAGACCGAGTATGCCCTCCCTTTCTAACTCTGTCCTCTCTACCAGACTGTAAAGAGCACCATCCTGAGACAGACTAGGGTGTTGGGCAGCGTTGCTTTGCCAGATATAAAGAAGCAAAAGGGAGAGAGAGAGAGAGAGAGAGAGGGAGGGAATGAATGAACGAATAAAGAAAGGAATTTTACTTCCATAGGGACAAGGAGGCCCTTCATTTCTCAGTTTTCATGAAACTCAGTCATTCAACATCAGCATAGTATTAGCAGTGCAAACATATCTTTAAAAAGCATAAGTATATATATATATATATATATATATATATATATATGAACCTTAAGTGCCCAAGGCACAAGGGGCTTCCGCAAGGGTTCAAACGCCTGTCCTTTGCCTTTTTTCAGCTCTTGCCCAAGTGAGCCCTCTATAGATTAACATCCCCTCTGTTATTCTCCTCCACGTCTCCTTTGGTTTACCCAATTGGTTGATATGGTCTATACGCCTCCCTAAGCACAGTCTAAAGTAGTTTAAAGTATGGCTTGACTGTTTTCATTTTTCTATACTGCTTTTCTATAAATTTATACGTTTTGAAAGAATGTAAAAATGCAAGTTCATTTCATGTTGTTGCATAAATCAGAGTGTACAGTACATGGACAAAAGATAAGTTTATTATTTATTTCTGTAATCATTTAATTGTGTCTTCGTGATTATTATGCTCATTTAACAAATGCCGAATGACTGTGACTGAGTGAAAGCTGTTTGATGAAGGGCAGAATGTCAGACGGGCCTGCGTGCCCAATACTTAACCCTTTGAAAATAAAGTATGTTCGTTCGTTCGTTTGTTCGTTCGTTCGTTCGTACCCTTACTTCTGTCCTCTGCGGTGTCCATCTTAGTGCTATTTTAGGTAGTGAGTCGTCAGTCAACCGGAGCACGTGTCCCAACCATTGCCACCGTCTTTCCTCAATAATTTCTGTCAGTGACTTCATATATATATATATATATATATATATATATATAAAGTAAGGAAAGGTAATCCTGTCATGCCTTAGAGGCACATAGGGATATGGTGTTAGTGCCCATATTTTCCTTGACCTGTCAGCACACTAGAGGGTGATATGGTCAGTATCACGCCTGGCCGCCTTTCCTTCCCAAACTCTAGAAGAAGTCGGGTACCCATTTCTACAGCTGGGTGACTGGGGGTGCCTCCAGCCGAATTCGAACCCCCGACCTTCGCCATGAGAGACTAGTGCACTAACCACTTAGCCACTCAGACAACCATATATATATATATATTCTTTGTTACATCTTTGCGTTCTTTTCCATATTAATCCAACTTTCAAATATGATTTTACTGCGCTCTCATTGGAACTTTTCATGCAGAAGAACCTCAAAGGGTCGGGCTCTTCTATGACAGATGCATATACATGAAGGACTAGCCCCCAGTCGCAGCTGAAATTTCCGAAACATCTTCTTTAATTACGCACCCTGTCAGATAGAAGATCACGTGATGTCCTCACAGAGGGATGGGCCCCTTACATTTTTTTTTATTTCTAGTTTAACATTCTCCTGCTCCTAAGTATTCCCCGGATTTTATGCTGGAAGATGAATACCCCATTTTTAGGAAATCGCAAAATCCTTGTCAAAGAATGGACAGCGGCCGATCTTATCTCATGCCATCATTTTGTCTCTTAACTTTTGGCCATCTAAGAGCCGGCCCCTCTTCAAGAATGTGCGATAGGGAAGAGAGTCGATCAAGGAGAAGGATGATTTGTGAAGTGGGGAGAGAAAGTGAAGAGAGAAGCACGAGTAAAAGTCCACTTAAGAACATCTGACAACACCCAAGGGATAATGCAAATGTCGAAGAGATATGTTGGAGGTTTTGGAAAGGATGATAGAACAGGGCTGCTTTAAGGCTTAGACATTGTTTAAAATATGGGCTTTATATGCCACAGAAGGGCGAGAATGAATGACAAAAAGTGAAATATGTTGTATGTTCGCCTTCTGCAGACTGAATCAACCGGTGAAATATTAATGACTGGGTGAACTCGAAAGTGAATCACAGACCACAAAGTGAGTCACAGATCACAAAGTGAGTCATAGATCACAAAAGTGAGTCACTGATCACAAAATGAGTCACTGATCACAAAATGAGTCACTGATCACAAAATGAGTCACTGATCACAAAATGAGTCATAGATCACAAAGAAAATCATGAACCAGCGAGTGAATCATAAACCATACAGTGAAGTGCGAACTCGAGAGTGAATCATAAACCATACAGTGAAGTGCGAACTCGAGAGTGAATCATAAACCATACAATGAAGTGCGAACTCGAGAGTGAATCATAAACCATACAATGAAGTGCGAACTCGAGAGTGAATCATAAACCATACAGTGAAGTGCGAACTCGAGAGTGAATCATAAACCATACAGTGAAGTGCGAACTCTAGAGTGAATCATAACCCATACAGTGAATCATGATCAGCAAACCCAGCTGTGAACTTGATAGCGAATCACAGGCCACAGAATCAATCAGAAACTACAAGGTAATGAATGTTTCATACAGAAAGTCATTAACATGAAAGTTAATCGTAGATTACCCATGTAAATCATGTTTCTGCCCATTTATGAGAATAAGTAATTATCCAAAGTGTCATTATGTTGGTAGTCTTTGTCGAGTCATTCAGATAGACACTGACTAGTTTTGGCAAATTTAACAATATTTTAGACTTTTTTTTAGCGTAGAGAAGCCAAATTTAAAGCAGCAGTTTCGTATTTCAAGACATATCTTCTAATAACACTCTTCACTTGAATAATATGGAGCACAGTCTTTCAACTAATTCTCTCTTAAATCTTTCATGAAGTTAGTTCTCTCAGTTACCGCTTCATTTCTTCGTCTGGCACCATTACCCGCGTATGATGAGGTACATCTCCACTGCTTCGTGACATCTCCACTGCTTCGTGACATCTCCACTGCTTCGTGACATCTCCACCGCTTCGTGACATCTCCACTGCTTCGTGATATCTCCACTACTTCGTGACATCTCCACTGCTTCGTGACATCTCCACTGCTTCGTGGCAACTTTTATGAGTGTTTTATAAACCCACTCAAAGGAAGTTCTGCTCAATGTAGCACCCATAGATTTCTCTTACCAATATCCAGCCCTCATCTTCACGCTAGCCATCTTGTCTAAATATTTATGTAAATATCCATTTACCTTTCTACACGTTTCCCAGTTATTTTATAATGTTTTCTTCATCGCATTCCGAGTCCAAATTGATTCTGCAGTGCAGCATGGCTAGAATGTTTAGGCCAATGATATGCAAGTCGAAAAAAGACAACTCAGATCAACTGCAGCTTTTTGTATGTGTTTGTGTGTGTGGAGGGGGAAGAGGCAGTGGAGTGTAAATTTAGCTGGTGCTAAATCTACATTTTATGGATAGATTGGGAAGAATTAAATCAACCCATCTGTTTCAGGCATTCCTTTGGCATGTACTACCGTACTGCATGGCCAAGATCTCACGACCCCCATGACCGTCAACCCAGATTCTCCCTTCCAAGGACACTGCATGCCAGTTAATTCAGTATTTTATACACATTCATACAGCACATCAACATGAAATATATATTACTAAATCAGCAAATAAATTTACATCCATTTATTAACAGTCTCTACATATATCATAGTGACGCCACCACAGATATTACAACACAGGATATCAACATGTATCATCATGATAATAACAAGGTATGACATAAATACAATGTATTATCTCTAAGTATCAACTAAATCAGTGGACCAGATTGGCCGGGGCTCATCTGGCCCTACTAAGCAAGTATACATATGTCTTAATACTGTGCCAATGCACTGCATACATTTCAGCCGCTGCAGTCATGAATTCCTCATCCCTTATCTCACATAAAATTTCCCTGTGTCAATGCACTGAATAACATATTTCACTTTTGTCCCCATGCACTGGATAACATATTTCAACTTGTGCCAACACACTAATACTTCTCCACAGCTTCATGAAGTTCACATGTGCTAACGCACTAATTCTCACCATATCTCTCCTCCCATCTCCATGAATCAAAATGTGCTACGCACATCACTAATGACGCACCTGCCTGCTGCCGAGGTAGTATCTCATGATACCTTGACATAGTATTATCCATGCAGATGAAACATGATGGACTTGACGTGTGCCCATCCCTCATGACAAGACTCAACAAAATCAGCGAAATCATCACGTACGACGACAGTGACGATAATCCAACAGCACAGTATGATTACAACACATTGTATAACCCACAGTACATTTGAATCAAACATTATGAGGTCGGCAGGGCTAACCAGACGAGATGAAATTAGCTCCCTGTCATATTCTCTGGTTTTGTGCTCTCCTCCCAGCTTCATGAAGTTCACATGAAATTAACACCATGATGGCATCCATCCCCCGTGCCATTCATAGAATATTAATCATCATGAATCACCAATACATATATATAATACACAATATTTAGGGCGGCTGGGGCTAAGTATTTCCATATCAAACACTACACAGGCGAGATTGAACTTGCCCCGCTATTTCCCGTTGGCTATGCTCAATGGGTTCTTTCCTGCACGCTTTTTCCTTTATATAGGTCTTCCACCCCCGCATCACATGAACTGCATCCCTCAGTTCAAGATCCGTACACTATTCTGGGCTTCGAAAGGCGGTTCGGGGGGGGGGGGGGTGAGACATTAATGACTTTTCAGACAAAACCAACTTCTTCCCCAACGATGCTTCTGTATCAGTGGTGATGCTAAAGCAGTGTTTTAACATTTTGGAATCAAAATGGCTGCGAGCAGTCCCCGCCATTTTGTTCCATAATATGTACGTCAGTGAGGATGAACTGGGATCAACTAACACTTTATTTGCAGCATCCAAGACTTCTCAGACGAAAGCCACTTCTTCTCAAGAGTACTTCTGTAATTATGGCGATTCTAAACGTGTAACGAGTTTGCACTGAAAATGACTCCGTGCATACTCGTCACTCATCCTGCCTATCAGCCATTCCTCTTAAAGCAGCCATTCCTCTTAGAGCAGCCATGCGTCAGAAGCGCTGATGAACCAGTCAGGCTACCTGAGATACTGACAATCAGTCAGGAGTTGCCAATTATTCAACTAGGCTGTCAGACATGGCTGTCAATCAAGCAGGTCAGGATGCCAAACATTTCTGAAATATTTAACAGACTGGCAGCATGTTATCATCGTTTGGCTGCATACTCTCATCGTTTGGCTTTATCCGAGAAATAGTCTCAAGCCCAAACGCAAGATGGCCACGATAAGAGAAAACAAACGTCACAAAAGGATAAAGAAAGGTAGCGAACGACGCGGGGAGATGAGCTGTAAGACGAAGGGGGAGACGCAACCCGACAAGAAAGGTTGGCTCTGATCCTGGCTCTGGTCGGTAATCTATTGATTTGGCCGTCATTATAACGGTTGCCGTGGATCACATAAACCGTGAGTACTCAAGCACTTGAGGAACAACCTGAGGGATACTAATCCTAGACGGCCTGTGATCCGTTTTCTTCCTCTCGCCTGCTCTGGGAGATCAGAACGTCGTGTCTTCTCCCTCACCCCCCCCCCACCCCCTCGAGGAAAGGCCAGGCAGACATCGAAAACGAACTTACAGAGGCGTATTGACCCTGTTCCGACCAACGTTATCTTAGTTTTCTTCTTTTCCTACTGTGTTTCATTCAATTTTCATCCTGTCTGAGCGGTCGAGGGAGTTTGTCGCACCGAGTTCGTGTGTTCTTATCCTGTACCTTGTCCCCGTGTTCATCTCTCCGACTGAACAAACGAATAAGCAGACAACAGATCCCTCTTCTCGTCCGCTCCCCTCCATACGAACATTCACATTCACCACCTATTCTCCCTTCCCCTCCTCACAGTAAGAATAGGAGTAAAAACAGTGGGAAAAGAATAGGAGGTAAAAAAACAGTGGGAAAAGAATAGGAGGTAAAAAAAACCAGTGGGAAAAGAATAGGAGGTAAAAAAAACCAGTGGGAAAATAATAGAAGGTTAAAAAAACAGTGGAAAAAGAATAGGAAGTAAAAAAAATGGGAAAAAATAAGAGGTAAAAACAGTGTGAAAAGAATAGGAGGTAAAAACAGTAGGGAATAATAGGAGGTAAAAACAATGGGGGGGGGGGGGGGAATAGGAAGTAAAAACAGTGGGAAAAAATAGGAGGTTAAAAACAGTGGGGAAAAAATAGGAGGTTAAAAACAGTGGGAAAAGAATAGGAGGTAAAAAACAGTGGGAAAAGAATAGGAGGTAAAAACAATGGGGAAAAAATGGGAGGTTAAAAACAGTAGAAAAAGAATAGGAGGCAAAAACAGTGGGAAAAGAGGTAAAAACAGTGGGTAAAGAATAGGAGGTAAAAAAACAATGGGAAAAGAATAGAAGGTAGAAACAGTGGGAAAAGAATAGAAGGTATAAACAGTGGGAAAAGAATAGAAGGTAGAAACAGTGGGAAAAGAATAGAAGGTAGAAACAGTGGGAAAAGAATAGCAGGCAGAAATAACTAAACCGAAGCCACGGCTAAACTTTCATTTTCTCTTCATGTAATTTGTATTCTCTTGCTCTGGATGTAAGGTCTGAGCTCTGATGAGAGACCTCTTGTCAGACAGTCGAAATGTTCTCAAATTAGAGCCGTAGAATCAATGCCCCCAAAATTCCACTCAGAATTTTCCTTCTTTTTTTTCAATTGTCCAACTGTTAATCTATAATAAATAACACAAGTCTACCTATTTCCAACTCTTTTATAAGCGGCACATTTCTACTCACTCCTACTCCTTAATAAATGGTATATTTTTACCCACTCCTACTCCTTAATAAATGGTATATTTTTACCCACTCCTACTCCTTACTAAATGGTATATTTTTACCCACTCTTACTCCTTAATAAATGGTATATTTTCACGCACTCCTACTCCTTACTAAATGGTATATTTTTACCCACTCCTACTCCTTAATGAATGGTTTATTTTTACGCACTCCTACTCTATAATGAATGGTATATTTTTACGCACTCCTACTCCATAATGAATGGTATATTTTTATCCACTCCTACTCCTTAATAAATGGTATATTTTTACGCACTCCTACACCTTAATAAATAGTACATTTGTACTCACTACTTCTCCTTAATAAATGGTACATTTCTACCGACCAGCTCCCACTCCAATGAAAATGACTTCCGCCCCTAACCCTACGGTCCAGACTGCAACTGTGTTACTTTTATGGTTCTTTTTTTTTTTTTACATTTCTTGAAGCATAAAGGTAGATAGAGGTGCATGGTGTACCAAATCCGCTTTTCAACGTGTGCGCTATGTCGTTGAGGGACACATTAAACTCCTCTCGGATCTTGATAGCCAGATCGCTCAACTCTCTGCCCGTCCCCACCAAGTTAAAACTGCTGCGCCATACACCTCTATCTACCTTTATTATTTAAACCAGTTTTACTGCAGTCGCCGTCCCCTTTTCTTGCTTCTTGAAGCGAAACATAATCCTATACATCTTTAAAAGCCTCCATACTGCCTCCATTACCCATTTATCCCCCCCCCCCCCCCCGCATTTGCTCGCTTCCTTTTTATTTCAGCGAATCAGCCAAGCTGTTTTTGACGTTTCAGCGAATCAGCCAAGCTGTTTTCTGACGTGCAGTGAATCAGCCAGAAAACTGGACGTGGCGGTCAATCACCCGGGGGGGGGGGGGGGGGGGGTGGGGGTAATGAAAGGAACACTTTATCTCGTAGAAGCAGAGTGATGGCAGAAATAAACGTTTCAGATTTTCGGTTAGATCGGTTCAGCTTGTGAAGCCAATTAACAGAAATCCATGGTGTAATTTAGGGGGAACAAAGATTTTTAATGTGATCTTTCCTGTATCCAATTTCTTAACAATGATCATTTCTCTGTCTGGCTAAGTGCCATACTTGATATTAGGAAGAATGAAAGTGAAAATCTGACAAACTCCATTCATTAACTCAAGTAAAAATCCCCAGCAATTGTAGCGGACGAGGTCAAACTAATTGGACGGAATAGGACGGAATACTGGCATTTTCTGAGTCCTCTAGCAATCGATACTAACCACTGAAAACGATCTTGAGTAGCATTATGAGATCGATATCTCTATTCTCATCACTGTCACTAGTGTATCGGGTCTCAGGTATCGATTTCAGTTTCCCACCTAATTTTATCGACGCGGCAATTTTGTTGATAGCTTCTTCTTCTTCTTCTTCTTCTTCTTCACGGACGTTCATATGCTTGCTAAAATGTTGCCATATAATCTCCATAATTCCTTTCTTTATTGCTTCATCGCTGCTGAAATTGTTCAAGGTTGCTCTGTTCTTTCAGCTTTTAAAAAAAGGCTCGTCAGTGTAGAATAGCTTGATAACAGGCTCCCCGGAGACTAATGTATTCGCATCTTCTGTAACAATATGTGTTGAACAGGGTGCTCACCCCCCTTTTCCGCCTTTGCAACTGCAACATCGCCCCTGGGACAATGTTTATAATTTGGCTGCTATTAAGTTATGTCCCTTGGCTTACGAAACTCGGATACCCCGTGCAAATGATTAGCACGTGAATACAGGGAAACTGTGTGTGGAGAGTGCTGATGTGTGGAGAATGCTGGTGTGTGGAGAGTGCTGATGTGTGAGAATGGGAGACTGAATGAGACAGAGAAGGCATGTAGCACTTGAGCCGAGCAGACTTTAAGCTGTGCATGTTCCAGTGAACATGCAAGGATTTTTGGACACGTCTTTGCCTACGAAAGTTCTGGCTGACTCGATTGGACGCCTCGGATATCCAATGTTCGATTCAGCCATCAAGATCTACGTGGATGAATTCGTGTCACCATCACTTTGAGGTGCTGCTCGATTCACTAACTCATCACTATCATGATGCACACATTAAATGTCTCGATGTTATTCAAGAGCGAGTTTAACAGTTACTTCACCTTTTATTCCTCCTCGTAGTGATGTGGAACATCGAAACCGGAGCTGCACGGTGCATATCACTTCAGGATTTGTTGTAGTTGTTGTTCTGTGATTGTTATCTCACGACGTCAAAAACCATCTCGCTTTTTTTTTTGGTAAACCCAACTAGCAGGTAAGAAGATGACCTTCCTTACATAAGTTTAACATAGGTACTGCTACACATGAGGTCCGCCATTAGCAGGTCCCTGCAACAGTCACGGAACGGCTAGAAGGAGAAGTGATAATTTACTTCCTTTTGGGGTTACCTGTCTTCTTTTTCTTCTGCGTTCGAGGTTGTTGCCCACATCAGATCCTGATCCCTGTCGACATGGCAAAGCTCGTAGTCCTCTCCAGATACTGATAGCAGCCCCAAAGCTTTTGCCCCAAGTTTGTGTCCTCTAGCCATGTCTCATGCCTCAGGTCTGCATGGTTTGGGCACTCCTGAAGGATATGTTCTTGGGTCAGGACTGCACTGCCACATGGACACTCGTCTGTGTGAGACATTTTAAGTCCATGTAGGTGGCTTAGTAGTCTACAGTGGCCTGTCCTTAGACGGAAGAGGATGGTTTGCTGATGTCTTTGTAGTTGGGGGGGGGGGGGTACTGGATCTGGTTCACTGTTGCACTTCAGTTGCTTTTTTCCATTCAGATCTTGGTTATATGTCAATGAATTGGGCAAGTCCTATTTTCATGTCAATGAACTCCACGTCATATAGTTTTCCATTCATCCACTTACAGCGGTACCAGTCAGTCAGTCATTTGCATGTCCCTTGCGGAACTTTTCCTCCTTAACAGCACTAATGTAGGCTTCTCTGTTGTAAGCAAGATGGCCTGCTGCAGATGCATCCATTTGCAGATTATCAACGATGTCTTGCAGCCATCTTCGCCTTGGTCTTCATCTTTCTTTTTCCTCATTATACAGCGGTATACGCAATGTAAATTATCGTGATGTGTCGTTAAAGGAATAAAAATTAGCCTTCGGATGCAGTTTTCTCAATACCCTAAGCCGAGTTCTCGTTTTTTCCAGCTGATTCGACTGAAAGACAAGCGGGGGTGTCCCAGTAACTATTCCACGTTCTACAGACGTCTCCAAAGAACGACACCACAGGGCTCGTGACAGACAGTAATTCATATGTGTCTTGCAGGGCAGCGGACTGAAAAACTCAAATTCTTCTGACCCAAAGGTAACGCTGACTAAACAAAACACAATAAGAGGGAGAAAGAGAACTAAATCAAAGGTAACGCTGACTAAACAAAACACAATAAGAGGGAGAACTAGACCAAAAGTAACGCTGACTAAACAAAACACAATAAGAGGAAGAACTAGAGCAAAAGTAACGCTGACTAAACATAACACAATAAGAGAGAGAACTAGACTTCAAACAACTCCTGAGAAAAAATAAACTGAAAACCTACTACTGCTTGCTAAGACTTTAGTCACTCGACTAAGACTTTTTGATCCCCAGACTAGCACTTTAGACATTCGACTAAGACTTCTTGATCCAAGACTAGCACTTCAGACTCGACTATGCCTTTTTACCAAGACTAGCTCTTCAGACTCCTAACTAGGGCTTTCTGGCCCAAAACTAGCACTTTAGACTCTAAACAGAGCTTTATGACCCCAGACTAGACTCTAACTGGGGCTTTTCTACCCCCAGACTAGCACGTCACGCTACCTCTCTCCTAGTATTATTTACCTTTTTTTTTTTCTTCGCTGCCTTTTGGCTTCACATTTACCATAGAGATCCCCTATCCAAACAAACAAAGAATGCACAGTTTCTTACGACAACTTTCCTATTTTCTTTTAAGATTTCCATGGTTCTAAATTTGTCCATCGCTTTGAGGCTACTGCAGTTCCATGACACGGAGACAAAACTCACTGTCTTCACTCCTAGAACCCGCAACACTAATTGACCCGGTAACTCCCGTCCTTTTTATACATTAAAAAATCAAATAAATTTCTGTTTCCTCGCATCATTGTGCAAGTCCAGCCTCGTTTCCAAGGATGTGGAAAAAAATGGAGTTTCTGATCAATAATAGCGTTAGGAATCTTGTGATCAATAATAGCGTTAGGACTTTTGTGATCAATAATAGCGTTAGGACTTTTAACCATTGCCAGGACAAGACGGAACCCCGGTTTGATCTCTTGGCCATACCGGACTCTTGTCACATTATGGCAAATGGGAATATGAATCAACGTGATTCCCATCGCGGGGCACTTGCACAGAAGCCTTGGGTTGAACTGGCCAGAAGGGCAGGAACATATTTTCTTGCGTGTCCCAAAGAAAAGTCGGCGAAGATTATGACAGTCTGCTGTCACCAAGAACATTACAGCCAGAGGGCGCAAAGATTACTTGCACTTCGTATCAAGAGAAACAAAACAAAACAAAATCAAGGGAAATACTCTGAAGCTTATGGGACCATCGTTCCGCCCGTCAAGTCAGGCCTGTTTGAAATATTTCCTAAACTCTTGACTGATCGGCTCATTTTTCGCCAATTTGGATGCATGCGCGATGCATCATTCCGGCACGCCTGACATATATCACAAGTGATCAGCGTCACACGAATATCCGCGTCTTCGTCGCTCGGTAAATATCAAAGCTGACGCGAGGGGAATGTTCGTGAGACATCTTCCTCTTTTTATCTTTCTCTTCTTATCTTCTTCCTCCCTTATCTTTCTCTTCTGCTTGCAAGACACTTTATTTTGTTATTTCTAGAAATGAGTGAATTTATTCTGAACGGCTTTGTCTGATTCTTCGACTATCTGTAGGCCTTGCGCTGTTTTCTTGTGTTTATTTCTTCAGTAAAATGTGCCGCTGTTTTCTTGTGTCTGTTTCTTCAGTAAAATGTGCCGCTGTTTTCTTGTGTCTGTTTCTTCAGTAAAATGTGCCGCTGTTTTCTTGTGTCTGTTTCTTCAGTATAATGTGCCGCTGTTTTCTTGTGTCTGTTTCTTCAGTATAATGTGCCGCTGTTTTCTTGTGTCTGTTTCTTCAGTATAATGTGCCGCTGTTTTCTTGTGTCTGTTTCTTCAGTAAAAAGTACCGCTGTTTCCTTGTGTCTATTTCTTCAGTAAAATGTACCGCTGTTTTCTTGTGTTTGTTTCCTCAGTTAACAGTGCAGCTGTTTAGTGTATCTGTTTCTTCAGTTGAATGTGCCGCTGTCTATTGTGTTTGCTACACCAATGATGTCACCAGTTATGCTGTCACTGACAAATGACATGCTAATTCTGCCACCGGCTATGCTGTCACTGACAAATGACACACTGTCATCTGTTACGAGACACAGACAAATGCTACACTAATGCTGTCATCCGTTATGCTGTCACATATAAATGGCACATTAATGCTGTCATCCGATGTGCTGTCATAGACAAATGACGCAGTCCTGTTGTCACCTGTCATGATGTCACAGACAAATGACACGTTAATGCTGCACACATGTTACGAGACACAGACAAATGGCAAGCTAATATGGCTACCTAGAACAGACAAAATCCAGAGAATTACCGACCAGCAATTTATCATTTATATAACCTCATGCCACCAAACAAACAACAATTTTTCTGTAGTTAATTTTCATGACGTTTTTCCTTGAGCAAAGTAATTTTTCGCCTTTTATTACGCAAGATTTCATTGAAAAAATTTGCAAAATCTTGTGAGCAACCTATTCTTCCGGCCAGTTAACTTAAAAATTCAGCGTGGGAAAGATATTGCGAAACAAACTCGTCTTTCACTGCCCTGCAGGCTGCTCAGCATGAATCCAGAGCGAAGAGTGCGCATGCGCCGGAAGCTAGGGTCGGTTTTTTGCCCAAAGAAAACAGCAGTTGGCCACCTCTTTAAAGTGCACGCGTAGGCTTTAAATGGGTTCTTAAGCTGGGATTCAAATATGGACTCTGAAACGTACACTTTGCAACAGGAAGATAAATAGGATGTAAATACACTTATGTAATGGTGTAATGGTGAGATGGTGTTAGTGCCATGAGATACGCTGTGATTGGAATGACTCAGACAGGACAAGATAGAGAAGATAACTGATTCCATGACATACACTGGGACAATGGAGGTTGGAGTGGGACAAGATTAGACCGGACATCTGATCCCATGATATACGAGGGGTGATTGATAAGTTCTCGGCATAAGATACAAAGGATTATTTGTGGACTTTTTTGGGTTATTTCACAAAACAGTCCCCTTGCAAAGTGCATGCACTTAGTCCAGTGGTCCTGGAGCATACGGATCCCTTCTTTGTAAAAGTCAGCATCTTGCGCCAGTAGAAAGTGGTCTACAGCATGAATGACGTCATCATCTAAAGCAAATTTGAGATCACTGAGCCCTTTTTTTTTTTTGAGTTTGGTAAACAGGTAATAGTCCGAAAGGGCCAAATCTGAGGAATAAGGAGGATGTTCAAGAAGCTGGAAGCCGCATTCATGGACAACAGCCATTGCCACCGCCGATGTGTGACCTGAAGCATTGTCTTGATGAAAGATGACTCCTCTCGTCATTTCCCTCGACGCTTTTCCTTCAGTTTGATCCGCAGTTGCTTCACAAGATTAGCGTAATAGTCCCCGGTGACCTAATAAGCCCTTTTGAAGATAGTCTACCAATAGCACACTTTCTGAATCCCAAAAGATGGAAACCATTACTCTGCCTAGAGACAGAACAACCTCTGCTTTCTTTGGAGGTGGGAATTCATGATGTTTCTACTGCTTTGACTGTTCTTTGGTTTCTGGGTGAAAATGATGAACCCAAATCTCGTCCTTAGTCACAAATTGCTGAAGAAACTTTTCAGGATCTGCAGAAAAATGGCCAAGATTGTCTCTTGACATGTTGAGACGCTGTCGTTTTGTAATTAGCTCCAAGAAGTTTCGGGACCCATCGAGCAGAGACCTTTGTTATTTGAGGATCATTGTGAATAATGGCATGAACACGTTCCTGGGAGATGCCCAACTCAGTAGCAATGTACCGCTCAGTTAGCCGTCGATCCTCCATTATCAAGTCATGGATTCTGCCGGTGGTTTCATCGGTGGTTACCGTTCTTGGTCTTCCTGGACGGGGATCATCTTCCAGACTCTGTTTGAATTGAGCTGCCCATTTCTTCACTGTGCTGTAAGAAGGGGCACCCTCCCCTAGAGTCTCCACCATATCCTCATGGATCTCCTTCGATGATAAGCCCTTGAGGTAGGGAATGACTGCTCGATGAGAAATGTTATCCATTTTCTGAATTTTTGCCATCCCTTACCACTTCAGTAGCCTGTAAAAAAATAGTTGCAGTTAATTTCTTGAAACTTGGTGTTTAATCTTACATTAACATGATCTACAAATGCACCAAATATCAACTGTGTGTTTCAAGTATTTGTACCTTATGCCGAGAACTTATCAATCACCCCTCGTAGATTCGAACAGTGGAGGCTTGGGCCAGAAAACACTTTGACAAAACTATGAAGACTGTGATAGAATCGGACAAGACAGATTTTCTGCAGCAGGCATTTAGACAAGACAGAAACTTTGATGAGAAACAGAGCGAGATACTATGGAATATTTACACTGCGACAACAATCATTAAAATATGACATACCACGACCATAACGACCTGGCTGGTGATAGGCCATAAAATTAAACACATCATGACCATGACAACCTAGCTAGTGGACAGGCCATAAAATTAAACACACCATGACCATGACGACCCGGCCGGTGGCAGGTCATAAAATAAAATGGTGATTTCCATTCCAGTTGAAGAAGAAACTACAAATCATAACAAATTTGCATGTGTAAGATAACGCGATAACAGGACATGATTTTCTGCTTAAGATGTGCCCTCTAGGGATCTTTGAAAAACTCGGCTTTAATCTTCTTCTTCTTCTTCTTCGTAAGTCTATTCTGTCTATATCTGCAGTCATGTCTCCTGGATAAATTTCACCTGGGTTTTTTTTTAATAGCTCATGTATGGAGCCGTAGAGCTTATCTTCTTTGGTGGTTTCACTGGCCCAGTAATTGCTTCTCAGTGTCTCATAGCTGGTGCAGTTTTGGAGGATATGTTCCACAGACCCGGCTTTAAAAAAATGCAACAGTTTTACGTCAAAGATAGCGTGGAAAACTAATCTAGACTTATCTTTATTTGCTTCTTTCCACCGTCAAACTTCTAGTTAACTTTTTTTTTGTTATTGTTGTTGTTTTTAAAAAAACAGGATTTAATATCCCAATGAGCAAAAGAAACTCTCACAGTTGCGGTTGATGAACTGAAGCAGGATATCAAGCCAAGCCAGAGTCCAGGACGCCAAGCCAGAGTCAAAGACGCCAAGCCAGAGTCCAGGACGCCAAGTCAGAGTCCAAGACGCCAAGTCAGAGTCCAAGACGCCAAGCCGGAGTCCAAGACGCCAAGCCAGACGCCAAGCCAGAGTCCAGGACGCAAATCCAGAGTCCAAGACGCCAAGCCATAGTCCAGGACGCCAAGCCAGAGTCCAAGACGCCAAGCCCGAGTTAAAGAAGCCAAGCAGTAGGCTTTTAACTTCTCTGTCTTCTAACGCCCAGTAATTCTACTCCATGACACATAAATGGCACATTTCTATCGAACCGGACTGCACCCTGAATTGTTTCCCACTTCCTACAGTTCCGACTTCACAGGACTGAACATATCATTAATTGGGATACACTGAATCCAGCACAATAAAACAGGACAACAGACTAGAATATAGTAAGACAAGATAGTAGTAGAATAAAGCGGGACAAGAGGCTAGAATATAGTAAGACAAGATAGTAGTAGAATAAAGCGAGACAAGAGACTAGAATATAGTAAGACAAGACAAGAGTAGAATAAAGTGAGACAAGGGTAGAATAAAGCAAGACAGGAGACTAGAATATAGTAAGACAGGACAAGAGTAGAATAGAGCGGGACAATATGCTATAATATAGTAAGACACAACAGTGGTAGAATAAAGCGGCACAAGAGACTAGAATATAGTAACACAAGACAAGAGTAGAATAAAATGGGACAAGAGATGACAACAGAATATAGTAAGACAAGCCGGTAGTATAATAAAGCGGGACAACAGATGACAATAGAATGTAGTAAGACAAGACAGCAGAAAAAATGGGACAAGAGACATAGTAGAATATAGTAAAACAATATAAAAGTAGAATAACGTGGGACAGGAGACATAGTATACCATAGAAGTACTAGACAGACTAGAACAGCGAAGAAAATTCTGCAGTATGACAAGACAGAACATAAATACAGTAAGACAAAACACACTAAACAATGAGACAAACGTCTGTAGTATGAGAAGATAGAACACTATATAGTAAGACAAGATAGACTAGAACAGTGAGACAATAGTATAACATGATGTAACATTATACAGTAAGACAAGATAGACTAAAACAGTGGGGGAAATGTCTGTAATATGACAAAATATAACACTATACAGTAAGACAAAATAGACCGAGACAACAGTCTGTAATATGACATTGTCTGAAAGACAGAAAGACAAGATAGACTAGAACAGTGAGACAACAGTCTGTAATATGACAAGATAGAACACAGTAATACAAGATAGACTAGAACAGTGAGACAAGAGTCTGTAATATGGCAATGTCTGTAACACAGTAAGACAAGATAGACTTGAACAGTGAGACAATAATCTGTAATATGACAAGATAGAGCACTATACAGTAAGACAATATAGACTAGAACAGTGAGACAACAGTCTGTAATATGGCAATGTATGTAACACAGTAAGACAATACAGACTAGAACAGTGAGACAATAGTCTGTAATATAACACGATATAACACAGTAAGACAAAACAGACTAGAACAGTGAGACAATAGTCTGTAATAGATAGAACACTCCCCCGTGTGGTACCCGGGATCTGCAAAGAATAGGACCACTGTACCCTACCACGCATGATCGTAAAAGGCGACTAAGGAGGGTTCAGCATAGGGCCAGCAACCCTATCTGGTAAAAAAACTATCAGACTGCTACAGAAACGGAAGCAAGGGAAAAAACAAATGCAGGTGGAAGGAGAAATGCGTATCAGGAAACTGAGCCCATGAAGGTTGTGGATGAAAGCCAGCCACTGGAAGTCCCCAGCCAGACTGCAGACCTCCTGGAACCTAAACACAAGATGCAAATAGGCAGCTGGAATGTAAGAACACTAAACCAGACTGGAAAACTAGCACAAACCATCAAGGAAATGCACAGATACAAACTAGACATACTAGGAATACAAGAAGCAAGATGGACAGGACAAGGCAGAAGGAAATTAACAACACAGCACACAGAAGATACAATAATATGGTCAGGTAAAGAAGATCTTCATGAAGGAGGAGTAGCATTGATTATAACAAAAGAAGCATCAAGAGCATTGCTGAAATGGACCCCAATAAATGAGAGATTATTATATGCACGCTTCAACTCAAGATTCACGAAGCTGTCTATTATAGTTTGTTATGCACCAACAGAAGCAGCTGAAGAGGAATTAAAAGAAGATTTTTACAACAGCCTCCAAGGAACAGTAGAAACAATACCCAAGCATGATATGCTACTCATCTTGGGCGACTTCAATGCAAAAGTAGGTGAAGGAAATGAAGATAGAAGAAGAATCATGGGAAGAGAAGGAATCGGAGAAATAAATGAAAATGGAGAAGGACTGTGCAGTTTCTGTGAAGAAAACATGATGACCATCGGAGGGACAATTTTCCAACATAAAAACATCCATAAGGTGACTTGGAGGTCACCAGATAAAACCACAGAAAACCAAATCGATCACATACTAATAAACAACAAGTGGAAACGGTCACTACAAGATATGCGAGCAAGGAAAGGAGCAGATATAGGAAGTGATCACAACCTTCTGGTAGCAAAAATAAAGCTAAAATTAAGGAAAGCCAAAATCGGAGAACACAGAACGATACATTTTGATACAAGAAAACTGATAGACCAGCAAACAAGAAATGAATTCTCAATAGTACTTAAGAACCGCTTCAGTGTCCTACAAGACAAAGCAGAAATGTCCATATTAGAGTTCAATAAAACACTACAGGAAACAGCAAAAGAGGTGCTGGGATATCGGAAAAGGAGAAAAGAGGAATGGATAAGCGAGACCACATGGGAAAAGATAGAGCAAAGAAAAGAAATCAAGAAAAAATTACTGAACACCAAATCACAACGGCTTAAAGAACGAGTTTAAAGTAATTATGCACAAAAAGACAAAGAAGTGAAGGAATCATGCCGTCAAGATAAACGTCAATATTATGACAACTTAGCAGAAACAGCATATACAAATGACATGAAAACCATATATAAAATCACAAAGCAGATGTCAGGTAACTTCAGCACAAGATATGAAAGTGCAGTAAGAACACAAAATGGACAACTGGTCAGTGGAGAAAGAGAAAAAATTGAAAGATGGAGGGAACACTTTAACACCCTACTAAACAGAACACAAGCAGCACAAACAATAGACATACCTGAAGCAAAAACGGAACTAAACATCAATACAGGACCAATAACAATAAATGAAGTAAAGGAGGCGATAAAGAAGCTGCAATCAGACAGGGCACCAGGTGAAGATGAAGTGACTGCTGAGATGTTGAAAGCAGAAGAAACAGAAACACCAAAACAACTTTGCCGGATATTACAACAAATTTGGGATCTAGAAAAAGCCCCAGAGGAGTGGAAAACTGGTCTTATAGTAAAACTACCAAAGAAGGGTGACCTCAGAGATTGCGGGAACTGGAGAGGCATTACCCTACTGCCACTCACCAGTAAAGTATTTTGCAGAATAATCATCAACAGAATTGTACCAACACTTGAGGAAAAACTTCGGAAAGAGCAGGCAGGATTTAGGAAAGGAAGATCATGCATAGACCACATATTTGTACTTAGACAAATATTAGAACAGGCAAATGAGTGGCATAGCACAACATATGCATTATTCATAGATTTTGAGAAAGCCTTTGACAGTGTCAACAGAGATGCACTGTGGAAAATCCTAAGATGGCATGGCCTCCCCCATAAAATAGTTAATGTAATAAAAGCCCTATACGAGGGTTTTCAGTGCAAAGTTATCTGTGGAGAACATACCTCCAGCAGCTTTAGGGTACAAACAGGAGTGAAACAGGGATGTGTACTATCACCAACATTATTTATCTTGGCAGTAGACTGGTTAATGAAGGAGCAACATCAGACAAACGCAGAGGATTACAATGGACCCTTGACACAGTGCTGGAGGACCTTGACTTTGCGGACGACATTTGTCTATTATCAAGCAGTCACAAAGATATGCAAGATAAAATAAACAAGCTAACTCAGAATGCAAACAACATAGGACTAAAGATCAACGTAGGAAAGACAAAGTTAATGAAGCAAAATGTGAACAACAGAAATGTACTCAGAGTAGATAGCAAGTTAGTGGAGGAGGTCAACGAATTTGTATACCTTGGCAGCAGAGTAGTAGAAAATGGAGACAGCACAGAGGACATCAATAGCAGACTTACTAGAGCAAACCAGGCTTTTGCTATGCTGCAGACTATATGGAAATAAAAAAAAACTAAGCATAAATATGAAAATCAGGATATTTAAGAGTAATGTTCTAAGTGTACTACTCTATGGAAGTGAATGCTGGAAAATCACCAAAACCATAGAAAACAAGTTGAATTCTTTCCAGACTAAATGTTTACGAAGAATTAGAAAAATATTTTGGCCAAACACCATAAGAAATAACATCTTATTAGCAGAAATGCAGATGAAACCACTGACAACAATTATTGAGGAAAGACGCTGGCGATGGTTGGGACATGTGCTCCGAATGACTGACAACTCACTACCAAAAATAGCACTAAGATGGACACCACAGGGGAGCAGAAGTAAGGTAGACCAAAAGAGACATGGAGAAGAACAACAGAAAGGATGTTGAGCAATAGAGGGCTCACCTGGGCAAGAGCAGAAAAAAATGCGAAGGACAGGCATTTGTGGAAAACCCTTGCGGAAGCCCCATGTGCCCTGGGCACTTAAGGTTCAGAGAGAGAGAGAGAGAGAGAACACTATACAATAAGACAAGATAGACTAGAACAGTGAGGAAATAGTATGTAATATGACAAGACAGAACGTTATGCAGTAATTAAAGACAGACTAGAACAGTGAGGCAAAAGTCTTCAGTACGACAAGATAGAACACAATACAGTAAAACAAGACAGAAAACGTAACATATCTATACGAGATTAAGCCCGCGTGTCTGGGTTGAAACATAACAAAGATACAACATAACAACCATAAGTCGCCTACAGAAGTCCGCGCGTCTGAATGCATTAAAAAAAAAGTATAATTAACGGGAGGAAAAAGTAACCGCGCCCCGTAAATTAATTTTTTTTGTTTTATGGGAGTCTGGAAATTACCCGCCTCTTTCTTTTGTTTCCACGACAACACAATGGCCGCCAAGATTTCCCTTGGTTTCCACGACAGCACAATGGCCGCCAAAGAGTTCTCTAGGACTCGTTCGTTACCTCCTTCCTTCCCTCCCTCCGCTATTTTCCTCCTCCCTCGTTTTACTTTCGCATACACAACAGACTCGCCCGGGCATAGAAAAAAAAGTGCGGAGGGGGGGGGGGGGGCGTCCTATGTCTAGCACTGCTTCCAGTGCGAGCTGACCTTGCCGAACAAATCCGCAGAACAGGCTTTCGCTTTTCGCCCTTGTGTTTTCCAGTATCGGTAAGGTTTACGTTATTTTTCTATATAGACACGACTTCACACGACACTAGCCGTAACAGTAGTCAGAGGCAACAGGATACGATTTCACAGGACAGCAGCCGTAACAGTAGTCAAAGGCAATGGCAAGCAGCGATGAGTAATTCGTGTATAAAAAAAAAGGGATATTAATTAATTATAACGGACAAACTGAAACGGGCATTATTTAACGTAAAAGAATGCCAATACCTTCCCTGATTCAATCATCAGTTTGTGCTCTGCCTTCTCAGAGCTTCTTTCTCCCACCCCCCCCCCAATTTTATTTTTAGTTGGGTAATATTGAATGATAACAACAATAATGGTCGTCACTTTCCCTGGGACAGCGACTTGCAGCCGATGCGGTGAAGATGATGCGGTACTGGCACCCTTCTGTCAGACTGGGACCAGGTTATGGCGGTTACTTTGTTAGTCCCTGGGTGACGCTTTTAAAAAAAAAGGAAGGTGGGGTCTGTAATGCTTCTTTAGCAGACTATTGGCCTTTTGGAGTATGGCGATTCCTGTCCTACGGTAGAGATGGTGGGAGGAGGGGGATTATATGACTTGTCTTTGCCTGGGGCTTAGCACAGGTAATAATTTTTTTTTGATGATTTTTGCTGACTGATTTTTATTTTGTTCCGTGAATTCTGCACTATGTGCGTAGTACTGTGTGAAATGTATGTATAGTACTGTACTGAATGAGTTTTATGTGCAGTATTGTATTAGTAAGTTTTGTATTGGTAAGTTTTGTATTAGTAAGTTTTGTATTAGTAAATTTTGTATTAGTAAGTTTTGTACGTACAGATCTTGCGCGGGTCAGTGTCAGCTTCTTACAACCTTCCCGGCAGTTGGTTCTGGAGATGCCGGTCCGTAAGAACAGGACCTCTGTAGGATCTTCTAGCCCAAAGACCAGCGTCAGGCAGCCGGTTCCTGACCGTTTGATCTGAAATTCGAGGAGCTGCTGTCATTGACTGGACTGTTGAGGACGCAGACGCAAATCGATTCCTGAGGTGACGCAGCCATATGAAGCGGTCTTCGGCAGGAGTTGTGACTATGGGTCTTCCACTGCGCGGCCGGTTTGCAACTGAGCCAGTTTCTTGAAATCGTCTCCAAAGGCTTGTTAAACGACTAATGGTGCTTCTAACCGCATTAAATTGTCTGGCCACTACACTTTGTGACTGTCCAGTCAGTAAACGTCCAATAACGATGAGTCGTTGTTCTGTAGTGAGATGAGCCATACTTGCGCATTTAATTTTCAAATGAATTGATTCGAGGAGCATCAATCTTTTATAGGCATTCAATAACATGGTCAATGAGTTTTGTGTGTTCAGTAAGTTTCACGGGATTCTCATGAACCTTTCATGAGTTATTGTAAAAAATGCTGCTTTGTCTAGTGTAGCTTTTCTGTGCTCATGAATCATCTACAGAGTACAGTTCAGGTCAGCACGTGAAGCTGGTGTCCAAGTGAACGTTTCAGGCAATTTGCCCTTGTCTGATCAGCAAATTTCAGTTTAAATCGCAACATCGTATTTGTTGCGTTTCTTTTTTTTAACAGTATAATCTGGTCTCTCTTAACAAAGTTCTCTTAGAGTTTCGCATGATCGACCTCTTTTTCTTCGGCCTGTTGTGTTCCACTTGATAGCTTGTTTTGGAATTCTCTATTTCTTCTCATCACGTGACCTATATATGTTCATCTCCTTTTTCTGATCGCCCTTGAGACAGGTTGTTGTTTGCTCATCTGCCTTATCTCTGTGTTGATCTTGAATTCGTTCCACTTTATACCGAGTATTTTCCTTAAGCATTTGTTTTCAAAAGAGTCTAATTTGTTGTCCGTTTGTGTGAACTACGTGTCATTAAAATGTTCCGTGTCTACGCGCAATAAGGGCCCCAGCCGTGTACACAGATTGAGAATGCTGAAAGTTTTATTACCTTGTGTGAGAGAAGGCAACGAGGTGAGTGTGTTTAGCTGAACTCTGCTCACTAGACAAAAAAAGAAACATGGGGTAAAACTGATGAGTTAACATGGGAGGGAGGGGGGAGGGGGCGCCATTCTTCCTGGTTTAACGTAGGAACTAGACTACACGGGAAAGAATTCTACGACAGTGTTGCGTGATTAGTCTTCAGAAAACAACAGACAAAGCAGTTTAGACGCGAAAGAAAGAAAAGCAGGAAGAGAATTGCCGTGACACACATCACTGACTCACATCACTGACTCACATCACTGACTCACTTCTGGAGGTCGAACACGATCAAACCCGGCCACATGTAAGGATCGAAGCTAACCATAAGCACTGTGCTCTGTCACTTAACTGTGTTCATAGCTTTACTGTGCTCTGTCACTTAACTGTGCTCGTAACTTTACTGTGCTCTGTCACTTAACTGTGCTCATAACTTTCCTATGCTCTATCACTTTACTGTGCTCATAACTTTACTGTGCTCATAACTTTACTGTACTCTATTACTTTACTGTGCTCATAACTTTACTATGCCCTATCACTTTACTGTGCTCCATCACTTTACTGTACTCATAACTTTACTGTGTTCTATCACTTTACTGTGCTCATAACTTTGCTGTGTTCTATCACTTTACTGTGCTCATAACTTTACTGTGCTCATAACTTAATGTGCGCAAACTTAGTTGTTACCAATTTCCTACAAATCTAGAAAAAAAAACGCGAGAATTTTTGTTTCCTTTTCCAGGTTGGCCAAGACTTTGCATCAGATTAACTGGATGTCACAATCAGCTACTCACTGACAGCTAGTCACAATCAGCTAGTCACTGACAGCTAGACAGTGTGACTTAGACGCTACTGGTCGGCCACAGAACCGAGCTTCTAAAATGTCAGGCAGATAATGAAGATAAAAGTCACAGATTTTCACGCAACTTTCTTCCATCTGATACCAATTACTGCATAACTTTGGACAAATACTGTCAGAATATCGACAGTGGAATTGTCTTTTTTTGGAGGCCGGGTCATTTAAAATGGAAGCTGGCAGGGCATGCATGGGGGAGGGATAGATGGTTTTTTTTTTTGGGGGGGGGGAGGATAATAATAGTAAAGAACCTGAGGTTCGTTTATATGTTGCTTGTAAACTAGCTAATTTGACGTTGGACGTTATGGAAAGAGAGAGAGGGAGAGAGAGAGAGAGAGAGAGAGAGTACACAAAAGTAAAAAACGTTGCAGAGACCATCAGAGACAACTATGATTGCCAACATTCTGCAGGACAACAGGATTAAGAAAAAACCCGCTGAACTACGTATACGAAGGATTATTTCAAACAAAGCGGCTGCAGACAGTACCAAAGACATTAATGCTTACCAGCTGCCGTTAGGTCTAACCACGCAAAGATCGCATTGTTGCAGACAGTGTTTCTTGCAGGGCTCCGGTTACGCCACAGCTCTTAAACAATGCTGTGGAGTCAGTAAGCCAAAATACAGAATCCGACCCTTAATCCCTTCATAAATGGTACATTCCTACTGACTCTCATTCCTCCCCAAACAGAACCTCTGACTCTGCGACTTTGACTCCACAATCCTGTCTCTAAGACCTTTATAACAAATGGGGTCAAAGCTTCCTGGACGTAAGTAAATATCAATTTCTGGAGCCAGAAAAGTCTCGAAGAGAACAACAGAATCCAAAAAAAAACATTTAGAGTTTTCTTTTAAATTTCAAAACCAAAGAATATAACTGATAAAATAAAAAATAATAAACAGAATAACATATTTTACAACAACGATAATTACCTTAAACGACTTATATAACATACATAAGTTGTTAAACGACTTGTATAACACACACAAATGGCTTGTTAAACGACCTGTATAACACACACAAATGGCTTGTTAAACGACCTGTATAACACACACACAAATGGCTTGTTAAACGACCTGTATAACACACACACAAATGGCTTGTTAAACGACTCCTATAACACACACAAATGGCTTGTTAAACGACCTGTATAACACACACAAATGGCTTGTTAAACGACCTGTATAACACACACACAAATGGCTTGTTAAACGACCTGTATAACACACACACAAATGGCTTGTTAAACGACTCCTATAACACACACAAATGGCTTGTTAAACGACCTGTATAACACACACAAATGGCTTGTTAAACGACCTGTATAACACACACACAAATGGCTTGTTAAACGACTCCTATAACACACACAAATGGCTTGTTAAACGACTCCTATAACACACACAAATGGCTTGTTAAACGACTCCTATAACACACACAAATGGCTTGTTAAACGACTCCTATAACACACACAAATGGCTTGTTAAACGACTCATATAACACACACAAATGGCTTGTTAAACGACGTGTATAACACAGATTTATGCATTGTTAAATGACTTGTTTAACACAAATAAACAACTTGTTAAATAATACAGCTCAAAGAAAAGGAAAAAACGTAGACAAGGATAAAATATGTAATAATATTAAGACAACTTTAGATAACTGTCCAGTTAAAGAAACTAAGATATATAATAAACATTATAAGGAATATAGAGTCAAACAGATTAAAAGACCACAGGAACCATCAACAATACGAAGAGAGACAATAAAGATTTGAAATAACGATAAGAAGACAGAAACACAAAAATGAATACGATAAAAAAAAGGGGGGGGGGGGGGACTATCCATGAATATATTTTATCAAAGTCGAGAGAGTCGCCAGACACGACCCCAAAAAAATTCTGATAAAGTCTTTGCAAAACCATGCGACTCTCTTGTGTATTTGGCTGGGAACGGACCACCGAGCTGGTAGAAATTGAGTCGGTCCGGCGGGACTTGGATCCATTTTCCGTTCAGACAACGTGGGTCTCCCATCCCGGCCACTAATGCTTTGTTCGTCTCAGTTCGCTGATCGGCTGAAGGGAAAGTTCCTGGTTGATCTCAATGGTTCTGTGGTTTTATATTTCCTAGAAAATAAAAATGTCCTCTTTTTCTGCCGCCAAGAGTGCTTGGTTGGAGTAGGGGGGGGGGGGGGGGGGGGGTAGTACAGGTGCCTCTCATGCGAAGGCTGGTGGCGGAAGTCCGACCGGAAGTCATCCTAGTCATCCAGCTTTGAGAAATGGCTTCCTCGCCTCATTCTGGGGCTGGGGAAAGACAGCGGCCGGGTGTGATGCTGACCACATCACCTTCTAGTGTGCTGTCAGATATACCGGCACTAAACATGTGCTGTCAGATATACCGGCACTAAAAATGTGCTGTCAGATATACCGGCACTAAACATGTGCTGTCAGATATACCGGCACTAAAAATGTGCTGTCAGATATACCGGCACTAAAAATGTGCTGTCAGATATACCGGCACTAAAAATGTGCTGTCAGATATACCGGCACTAAAAATGTGCTGTCAGATATACCGGCACTAAAAATGTGCTGTCAGATATACCGGCACTAAAAATGTGCTGTCAGATATACCGGCACTAAAAATGTGCTGTCAGATATACCGGCACTAAAAATGTGCTGTCAGATATACCGGCACTAAAAATGTGCTGTCAGATATACCGGCACTAAAAATGTGCTGTCAGATATACCGGCACTAAAAATGTGCTGTCAGATATACCGGCACTAAAAATGTGCTGTCAGATATACCGGCACTAAAAATGTGCTGTCAGATATACCGGCACTAAAAATGTGCTGTCAGATATACCGGCACTAAAAATGTGCTGTCAGATATACCGGCACTAAAAATGTGCTGTCAGATATACCGGCACTAAAAATGTGCTGTCAGATATACCGGCACTAACACTGTATCCCTGAGCGTTTCTATGACATGGAAAGTCAAGGAAAATGTGGGCACCAACACTATATCCCTAGCTTTATACATTTTCATGGTCGCTTTTTATTACGTACTGTGCAGGTAGCCGTTAGCGATCATGATTCTCAATGTTGTGTGGACTGTGGTATTTCTAATTAAGCATTTCACAATCTTTGTTTCCTGTAGAGCTCCCTGCTTCCCTTCCCCTGTGTATACTGTTAGGTGTATGGATAGGAACAGTTTTCACTTGGTATTTAGTATTATATTTTATATGCTGTTAATACTAGCACTATACTTATGCTGAACGACTGCCTTTGATTGAAAATTTATGAGATGAACAGAATGTAGAGAGGCCAATGTGCATGTCTTCACACTTTTAAAATAATGCATGTTAGTTCTTTAGTTATTTTTTCCCCCTTGGCGATTTCTAGAGATTGTCGAGTTCTGTGTCTTATCATGTCCACGTCTACAGCATTTTGTCTTTTCCTTATATATATATATATATATATATATATATATATAAAAGACATCTGAGACACTCGTTACTTTTCTTGACAACTGAACTCTTTCTAAAAATAAAAACTCCTACTAGCAACAGAGACCTAAAGGTCTCACACAAAACAACTGTCTACAGTTCTTTCCTGAAAAACAAAAACAAAAATTAGTGTAATCCTCTGAAATTCCCTTCCTCAAACTTCTCTTATTCCTCTCGTCATTGATCTCGTTGGCCTGCATCATTTGCTGTATGCTTTATATTCTGCAAATGGTTTCTTGTTACGTAAACAGATCATGCACCTACAGCGTAGACGTTAATTGGATGTTAAAGATCGAAGCAAAATTCCTCTCTTTTTCTGCTGGAACAACAAAGATGATAGCTGACTCTTATATTGGTATATAAAAAATAGTAGCTATTATGTTGGTATACAAATATGATAGATGGCTGTTTTCTAGGTGTACAAATATGACACCAGACTATTTTTTAAGGTGTACAAATGTGATACCTGGCAATTTTGTAGTCGTATAAACGTAATAGATAATACTGGACAAGCTTAAATGTAGAATCGATCATCAACATCATCATGTGCCATCTCCAGAACGAAGGTTGGCGGTAGTGAATCTCCAGTTCCCTCGTTCCTTCGCCTTCATGCTGCACTCAGTCAGACTGTATCTTGTCCATTCTTGTGGATAAACCAATCTTCCCATCTACGTCTCTGTCTGCCTCTTGCTATTTTTCCTGCAACCTTTTCCGTCCGTTATGGTCTTCAGTATGTCGTTATGCTTTTTTTATATGGCCACTGTGTTTTGTTTTCTTCATCTTTATTCTTTTAGAAGTTCACGCTGTACTTGGAGCTGTTCTAAAACTTGTGAATTTCTTTTTTTTTTCCTTCTCCAATGTTATATGACCTCGTTTTCTGTAAAAAAAAAAACCACAAATTTCTCGATACATTTTAATTAAGATAGTGAGCATTTATAACCTGGCATTGTCTATGTTGTATTTTCAGTTCTTTCCCCCCTTACTTCCCTTTAGCACGCATACATTTAACACTTTTGCTGCCAATGTTATCAGTATTATCCATCAAGCATGTCTGGACCACACACAAAAAAAGGCTAATAGATGTTTTTAGCAACAGAAAGACGTCAAAATTATGTGCGCCAGTGAGTCCACACATTTTATTGTATAAAATCTTGGAAAGGGGGGGGGGGGGGCCTTGCTGAAATTTGTCGATCTTGACCTGGATTTTCATAAGCTTCTTCGCCTTTAAACTTATGCATCTCTGACCACCTTTCTTCTCAAAATATCATCCTGTCTCATCTCTATCCGTCTTCTCAAAACAGCCTGTCTCATCTCTGACCACACTTTTTTTCTCAAAATATCATCCTGTCTCATCTCTGACCACACTTTTTTTCTCAAAATATCATCCTGTCTCATCTCTACCCTTCTCAAAACATCATACTGTCTCATCTCTATCCTTCTTCTCAAAATATCATCCTGTCTCATCTCTATCCTTCTTCTCAAAATATCATACTGTCTCATCTCTATCCTTCTTCTCAAAATATCATCCTGTCTCATCTCTATCCTTCTTCTCAAAACATCATACTGTCTCATCTCTATCCTTCTTCTCAAAATATCATCCTGTCTCATCTCCATCCTTCTTCTCAAAACAGCCTGTCTCATCTCTGACCACACTTTTTTTCTCAAAATATCATCCTGTCTCATCTCTATCCTTCTCAAAACATCATACTGTCTCATTTCTATCCTTCTTCTCAAAATATCATCCTGTCTCATCTCTATCCTTCTTCTCAAAATACCCTGTCTCATCTCTGGTCACACTTTTTTTCTCAAAATATCATCCTGTCTCATCTCCATCCTTCTTCTCAAACTATCATCCTGTCTCATCTCTATAATTCTTCTCAAACTATCATCCTGTCTCATCTCTATCCTTCTTCTCAAAATATCCTGTCTCATCTTTGATCACACTTTTTTTCTCAAAATATTATCCTGTCTCATCTCTACCCTTCTCAAAATATTATCCTGTCTCATCTCTACCCTTCTCAAAATATCATACTGTCTCATCTCTACCTTTCCCAAAATATCATCCTGTCTCATCTCTATCCTTCTCAAAATATCATCCTGTCTCATCTCTACCCTTCTCAAAATATCATCCTGTCTCGTCTCTACCCTTCTCAAAATATCATACTGTCTCATCTCTACTCTCCTCAAAATATTATACTGTCTTATCTCTACCCTTCTCAAAATATCATCCTGTCTCATCTCTACCCTTCTCAAAATATCATACTGTCTCATCTCTACCCTTCTCAAAATATCATCCTGTCTCATCTCTACCCTTCTAAAAATATCATCCTGTCTCATCTCTACCCTTCTCAAAATATCATCCTGTCTCATCTCTACCCTTGTAAAAATATCATCCTGTCTCATCTCTACCCTTCTCAAAATATCATCCTGTCTCATCTCTACCCTTCTCAAAACATCATCCTGTCTCGTCTCTACCCTTCTCAAAATATACTGTCTCATCTATATCCTTCTTCTCAAAACATCATCCTGTCTCATCTATATCCTTCTTCTCAAAATATCATCATGTCTCATCTTAGACCACCTCCTCCCCCTTAGACACCCTAATCCACCAAATAAACTATTTCTTTGCTAATAATAAACAGACATATAACGTATTTACAACCCGTTGACCAGTGTTTCTTTTCATTTTTTCCCTGTATTTAAAATTTCCTTTTGCTCATAAACAAAGAGAAATTCACGCTTTTGACACGTCTCGGGAGTTTTGTTTTTTTTTTAAATGGCCGGAGTTTAGGTGATTCTACGCTCCAAAACATACAGAAACCTCGATCGCCAAATACAAGATGCCAAGAAAACTTCTACAATATTTTAATATTTTTGTAAATACTAACACAGTTATTCCTGTATCAATGAACCTCCAGTAAATATGCTATAGAAGACACTCCATGTCACTTGTCACCTACAGAAATAATCTTCTTCTTCTTCTTCTACTACTACTACTACTACTACTACTATACTACTACTACTACTACTACTACTACTACTACTACTACTACTACTACTGTTACTGCTACTTCTGTTATTTCTCCTGCTGATATGAATTTTATTGATGCAGCTAATATTACCACTACAACGGCTATGACTACTGCTACTGTTACTACTACTACTACTACTACTACTACTACTACTATTATTATTATTATTATTATTATTATTATCATTATTATTATACTACTACTACCATTATACTACTACTATTATTATTATTATTATACTACCACAACTATTATACTACTACTACTACTACTACTACTACTACTACTACTACTACTACTACTACTACTACTACACTATTATTATTATTATACTACCACTACTATTATACTATTATTATTATTATTATTATTATTATTATACTACCACTACTACTATACTACTACTACTACTAACTACTACTATTACTATTATTATTATTATTATACTACTGTTACTGCTACTTTTGTTATTTCTCCTGCTGATATGAATTTTATTGATGCAGCTAATATTACCACTACAACGGCTACTATGACTACTGCTACTGTTACTACTACTACTACTACTACTACTACTACTACTACTACTACTACTGCTACTACTGCTACTACTACTACTACTACTACTACTACTACTGCTGCTGCTGCTGCTGCTGCTATTTCTTTTCTTCGTTTTCTTCTTCCGGGTTCAGTTTATCCTCAGACAGTAAGACCAAGAGACGAGCTACCTCTATGAATCTCATCGTCAGCAAGAGATTCTTCATTGACGAGAGATTTTTTTTTAAAACTTGCCCTGAAATTTTATGAAACGAAGAATATATTTTAAAATACACATAATACACAAAAGGAAGTCTTGGTGATAGGACCTATAGAAGTCTTGCGCTTTTCAGGCGTGCTAACGATGACAGCGCGATTTTTCGGAGCTGTTAAAAAAGCCACTTGCATAAAAAATATCTTTAAAAATCTGCCCTCGAAAAGCGCTCGTCTACAAATGTTACACACAAATCGATACGAACACGATCAAATGTCATCTCTGTGCGCACGCGGATGTTGCAAAACCCTCGTCGCAGCCTCGAATTGGGACGAACCACGTCCCTTACACGGGCATGATGCGGTGTCTGCACGGCAGAATCTCTCCTCCGCCACGAATCTTGACTGACAAACAGGCCAAGTTCTGTCCAGTTTTCCCAGCTTTCTTTTCCTCGCCCGAAGGACGCAAGCCAAAATCTGCTTCTTGAATAAACGTTCTAGATCTTTCCCTGCCCCTGTAGACCTGTTTGTCTGTCTATTTGAAAGCATTTCTTTCGTTTTGTTTGTTGCTTTGTCTGCTTTTTAATCTATCTGTCTGTCTGTCTCCCTGCCTGCCTGCCTGTCTGTCTGTCTCCCTCCCTGCCTGTCTGTCTGTCTCCTTCCCTCCCTGCCTGTATGTCTGTCTCCTTCCCTCCCTGCCTGTCTGTCTGTCTCCTTCCCTCCCTGCCTGTCTGTCTGTCTCCTTCCCTCTCTGCCTGTATGTCTGTCTCCTTCCCTCCCTGCCTGTCTGTCTGTCTCCTTCCCTCCCTGCCTGTCTGTCTGTCTCCTTCCCTCCCTGCCTGTCTGTCTGTCTCCTTCCCTCCCTGCCTGTCTGTCTGTCTCCCTCCCTGCCTGCCTGTCTGTCTGCCTTCCTGCCTGTCTGTCTGTCTCCCTCCCTGCCTGCCTGTCTATCTGCCTTCCTGCCTGTCAGCCTGACTGTCTGTCTGTCTGCTTTTGGATGAGGTATAAAAGCAGTCATTGTTCTTTTCTCCTTGGTGAACAAAATTTCCTTTACAGAATGACACAATCACAACATTTCATTCTAAATCACAATATTTCATTGTTAATCACAAGTATCCACTTTGCAACACACTCTCTCTATCTGCAACTTTATCGCGCACAACAGCAAGCGCAGTATCCATGATGTCTACAAATTTATCTTCGCAATTTTCTTTCTAAGTGAAATTCTATCTGCACTTTCTTCCTTTAGAGTGGAAATAAAAAGGCGGACATCTCATCAAATCCACCCAGCCGTGTGTGTGTGGGTGGGTGGGTGAGTGAGTGCGTCCGTATATGTGATCATGTGATCTTGCCACTTAATATCCAGTCTAACACAGCTTCCAGTCTTAAGACATGTATTTAAATATAAAGAATCAGGAAGGTACTATGGTTGAGCTGGTACGCCAAACCGTCGACATCGAGTTCCGACTCCTAATCTCCAAATCCCCGACTCCCCGACTTCTTCATAAATGCTAACTTTCTACGACCCCCGACTCTGTCCAAAAGTTCTTCCGGCTCCGACTCTTTGGTTTCACAGCTCTACCGGGTAGGCCACCATTTTTCTCCCAAAGAAGTGCTCACTACAGATTCCGGAACCATTTCTCATCGCCTCGAAATGGCCGAGGATAGACTGAACGGAGGAGAAAAGAACAGAAGACCTGAATATCCAGCTATATGAGGCAAACTGTCTGGGTTTATCATGAAGTGTTAAAGTCCTTCCAAGCACTGAAAGGTACATGAGAGAGGGGACAAGACAAGATAAGACTAAATGCCACCTTGTGAAAGTGAAACTTAGATAACAAATAGATTTAGAGCTATGCAGTTAATGATGAAATGATGGTTATGAATTTGGTCAGGTCAAAGTATATCTAATCTATAGGGTTGTGGATAGTGGATATTGAGGGGTAAAGGGGAGGGGGGGAATACTTTAGAACCTGCTGTAGTCTGTTCATTTCAATATCTAGATTTTTCTTAATACACTGGATACCGTGAGTATATATATATATATATATATATATATATATATATATATATATATATATATATACAGTGTGGTTTTTTTGGGTAGGCTTCGCCTTGCACGTAGATATTCCACAACCCATTATTTGGCATGAGAAGCTATTTCGTTATCGACTGCGATACTACCTGGATCAGCATGGCGTACAAATATAGCGTGACCTGCGCACTATACACAGATTCAGCGCTTTCGCCTCTCCTCGCCACTTGAACACATCAGCAAGAAAGAGCAGAGCCTACGGAGGGATATCGATAAACAACAAGAAACTGGAACAAGTGACAACCTACAGCTACCCGGGTCATATACTAACCCAGGATGGGAGATGGGAGATGGGAGACGGAGATAAAGGAAAGAATAGTAATGGCAAAACATACATTCAACACCGTGAAGACAATGCTTTTAATCCAGGAATCTGCCCATAAAAAAAGAGATTTGTACAGTGCTATATCTATTCTGTATTACTGTACAAATCAGAAACCTGGACTCTAAAGCAAAAAGTCAGTTAGAAAGATAAATGCAGCAGAAATGTGGATGTACAGAAAAGTAGGTCATATATCATGGAGAATGAAAAAATAATTGCACAAGTTTTAGAACGGCTTCAAATGCACCATGAACTTCTCAAAACAAAACAACAACAAAAATCAAGAAAACAAAATACTATGGTCCTACCAAAAGACATAACAAAATACTGAAGACCATAACAGAAAGAAAGGTGAATGGAAAAAAGAGTGAGAGGCAGACAGAGATGTAGATGGGAGTATAACATACGAGAGTGGACAGGATGCATCATGGATGTGCGCACCCTCAAGACAATGGAGCGAGGAAACTGAAGATTTACTGCCGCCAACCTTCGTACTGAAGAAGGCACATGATGATGATGAGGCATGAACGTAAGCTGAACATACACGAGTACCTTATAGACACAGAGTGTTGCAGCTGCTGCCACAACGTGGTTATTTTATATCAGCTCAGATTTGTGCCACCTTCCACTCTTCCTATCTGCTCTGTAACATAGTCCTTCATCACCCCTATCTACTTTGTAATGTAATCCTTCAGTCTGCTGCAGATGAGGCTGTCGGGTTTACATGACAGTTTCTGTTGGTTATTGTGGACATTTACGCGGCTTTTTGCTGTGACTGCAACTAAGTCCAATATCGTTGGTACAGGCGACGTTAGTAACCTCTGTAGCTAATTATACAGAGAAGAGAAGCGTGTGTGAGTGTGTGTGTGTGTCCGTATATGTGATCTTGCCACTTAATATCCAGTCTAACCACAGCTTCCAGTCTTAAGACATGCGTTTAAAATAAAAAGAATCAATGGGCCGCTAACCAAGTACCCGTTTTTACACTTTTTTTTTTGTTGCTTAAGTATAAACTTTGTTTTTCATAATGCGAAATACACTACTCTGTCGCTTGTATGTATGTTTGTACATACATATGAATGTATGCTTGTATCTATGTATGTTTATACGTATGTATGGATGCTTGTGTATGTATGCTTCTGTGTGTATGCTTGTATGTATGTATTTATTTTTGTATGCATGTATTATGCACGTATATATGTTTATATATATATATATATGTGTGTGTGTATTTATATATATTATATATATGTTTGTATGTATGTATCCATGCATATATGTAATATGAACACATATATGAAGTGGCGTGTAACAAACATATATATATATATGAATGTATGTGTGTATCTATTAATATAAATATGTTAAAATGTATAAACACAAGTACGAGTATATGAGTATTAATATAAATGTTAATATGTACAAATACAATGTATGTATGCATGTATGTATGTATGAATATAAATATGTTTGTATAAACACATGTATGCATGTATGCTTCTGTACAGCACGTATGTATTTATATATTAATGTGCTTGTATGTATGTATTAACATAAATGTGTTAGTATGTATAAACACATGTATGTATATAAATGTGCTAGTATGTATGCATGTATATTGTTATTATGCATGTATTAATATAAATGTGTTAGTATGTATAAACACACGTGCTTGTGTATAGCATATATGTATGCAGTGACGTACCAACTCAAAGGCTCAAACTGAGCAATCTTACAAAACTATTTTCTAAACTCACAAACAAACAATTTCCAACAAAGAACTTAAACCTCAAACCTTCACACACACACCAAAACACAACAAATCAAAACAAAACACACTACAACTATCACTACTCGAACAAAATCTAGCTAGTGCAAGCCATGGCTTCCGTTTTCTCTCAATGCCCTACGCCGAGCGAATCTACAGTGCCAGCTCTGCTTTAAAGACTCACAAATAACATCACAATAAAATGAAAGCATACTCACGTGAACAGACTGACGCAAGAGTAAATCCCCACCAACAAATCGTAGAAGATTTGTCCAAATACACCATTCCTGAGATTCAGCATTCGCGAAGGAAAATATATCACCCAAAACACATTACTGTATAGGCAAGCCGGAACTTTTGAACACAATACAGCAAGGAAAAATGATCACACGAGAATGTAGTGGTGGTAGTAACAGTAGTAGTAGCAGTAGTAATAGTTGCTGTTGTTGTTGTAGTAGTAGTAGTGGTGGTGGTGGTGGTGGTTTCGGAATTATACAGTGGTTCAGGAAGTAAGGAAATTGTAATTCCAACATTCACGAGCTGATGTATTGACCGATGATGCAACTTAAAATTCAGGACGGCAAGCGAATGTGAGAGGAGCTGGTAGCATCCGATGTTAGAAAGAGCGCAGCCGCTAGCTGCTCCCACCGCGGAGGCTATACTATTGTCCCAGCGCTTTTTCCCGCCATTTCTAGCTATTTCCCGCCCCCCCCCCCCCCCCCGACCTCCCCTCCAAACCACTCCTTGTTCGGCTGAAAGACTGGCGCTGGATGTACTCACGCGTCAGTCACGCGCTCGCACGTGATCGGTGGGCCGCCTATTAGACGGGCTGAACTATGGCACACCAACATGAACAAGTGTGATTATTTCCCCCCCCCCTTTCCTGTTGGTACAATCACCTCAAGATCTTCCAGAAAAAGCTCTCTCCTTTCACACATTTTTTTTAACCGAAACTCGTATTTCTTATTTCTCTCCCATTAGAGTAAAAAAAAAAAAAACAACGTAATGTCAAAGGTAGAATTTTTTTAAGCAGATTTAAAGATGCAGTAGACGAGGGGGGGGGGGGGGCACCGTAAATGTACAGTGTTTGTTTTCAGAAAATTAGTTTCACATCGTCTGTACTTACAACCTGAACCCCTGTCAGGTTGTTTTACGCCCCAGAGCAAAACCTGGAGTTAAAAAATTCCGGCGTTAATCAATTCCCCTTTTCCAACCAAAAAAAAAAAAAAGTCATTTCTGGGCCCCCTTTCAATATCGCGCCCATGTCAGGCCTGTGCCCAAGGCGGTTGCCTAGCTGGCCTAATGATAACACATGCCCAGCAAACAAACATAAGTGATAAGTTATCTTGGTTGGCATAAGACGCGTAGCTTGTACTCAGCGAGCAGACAAGACCAGTGCATGTACAGAGCACAAACTGGACTCAGAAAGTAACGAACGCAAGTATCGAGCATATATCTGAAATAAGAAGTTATAAGTTGGGCTCATAAAGTAACCAACAACTAATGAATGTCAATATCCAGCATATCTGAGACAAAAAAAGTTAATAAAATTACTTCAGCCTCAAATAATGAATAATTTTTTTGTTACACCAAATAACGAATTAACACCCATTTTAAATAGCGCAGATCTGGTATTCACAAACAGCAAACATGGTTCCTATTTTATAGATAGACATTTTGTATTCACGTGCAGCAAATCTGTTTTCTAATGTAAATAACGTAGAGCTGGCATGCACAAGTAATAACAATATTAGTATTTTATAAGGGGTAGAGGTGGCTTTCTGTAAAATATATATTTTCAGTAGTGATTCACAGCTGACATGCTAATGTCAAAGTTGACGAACCATAGCTGACCAAGACCCTATCTCACCTCTCAGTTGACACCCCCAGTAAAAGGCCTAGCCTAGCTAACGGAGAAGTGATCGCCGTAGCCCCCAGGGTGGTGGACTCTGCTAAAGAAGTACTGCACGCCCCCTGCATTTTAACTCTACTCAAGGACTGAAAAAATAGCCACCATAACCCACTCCCAAACCGATACGATGCTGCACTTGAACAACTCCACCACATTGGCTGTAAAGAACGGCAGCTCTCAGTTCCAGGAAAACAGAAGAAGGAGAAGAAGAAGAAGAAGATGATGATGATGATGATGATTACCTGTTAATATACAGTAAAATATTTTCTTGCGCAAATAATGATAAATCTGTATTAACAAGGAAAATACTTACTAATTTAAATATCTTATCTTATATCTTATAAATAGCGAGTGGTTATGTGGCACGGATGAAAGCTAGTCCTTTTTTTCTCTCAAGAAAGGAAAGTTATCCATAATAAACGGCGATGTTGTGTAGTGAGAACAAAAACACAGACCACGGAGCTTAATGTGCGAATAAAAGGAGGCAACAATGAGCCTAGGATATCACTGAAACTCAAAACACCACACTCGCTGAAAACAGGCATCCTGGGTAGAGAACAAGACGATTTCAGACTGGCCATCCCATGACCACGAAAATGGATGCTGGTATTCAAAAACATTTTCTATTATATATATATATGCACATTCTCTTACCATCACGACTGGGAATGTGACAGCGGACCTACCAGGAAGAAGAGAATACCCGACTGCCATCAAGAACACAGGAATGCCACCGGACATTGTAGTGTACTCCATAGGAAAACAGGAACTAATAATGATCGAACTTAGGGTTCTATACGAAACAAGAATAGAGGAGCAGCATTAATCAAATGTGAAAAGTACAATGATCTGGTCAAGCAACCAAGGCAGGGGGACAGGAGTCAAGGCAAAAGTGATAGCTGTAGAAGTGGGAGCGAGAGGATTTGTAGCAACATCAGCATATGACCTATGTAAGCAACTGGGCATAAAGGGACAAGCAAGAGCAAGGGTATTGAAAAGCCTTTCAGAAGCAGCAGAAAAGGCCCCATACTGGCTGTGTTGCATGCGAAACAAGCATAGAGAACTTAAATAATTTCGTTTGGCACAACCAATACCGATCCTCCATAGCTAAATCACTAAAATACACTTCGAAGTGCAGTGCCAATTGGAAGATCGCGGGTTCAGTCTGAGAACGGGACAAAAAAAAAAAAAGCAACACACAAGACCTCTGAGAGTCATGACACAGAGGAGCCAACACCCATTAGAGTGTCAGGAGTTTAATATGGCCGAAACACTTATCTGTGGGAGTTTCCACTGGATATATATATATATATATATATATATAGAGAGAGAGAGAGAGACAGAGGGAGAGAGCACCAACACAACTCCCTCAGATCATCAGATTAAGTACCCCCTCCCCTTTTTTTTTCTCTCCCAAATTCGTTCGCCTCTCTACTCGTACAACCAGGCATTCGGTCACTTTGTTGGAATAAAATTCGAATGGGCATTCGTACGTTTGCCCCTGAATTCGGATCGTACCACGTGATCCATCCCACTTAGTCAGAGTCAGTCTGTCAGTCTCGCCTTGGCTCTCGTTCGGTGAGCATAATTTTGCACAACCATTCTTGGTTATTTATTAGTATTTTCATTGAAAATAAATCTAGTCATGAATCGAAAATGGATTAGTGGTTCAACCAAGCCTGAAATGAAAGCAATGAGAAAAGATATTTCAATTGAAAAGAAAAAGAAAAAATCTCATTACAACGTATGACAGTGGTCTTTGTGTCTTCGGCCTGGTCGCTCAGTAAGGTAGAGATATTTATTAGTTTGGAATAATGGAAAATAATTGTCTTGTGACACTGTTTGTGAAACAATAATTTGTGAAAAAGCACAGCATTTGCATGATGAAACCCTGGAACTAGTGCTGTAAGTGTTGAACTTAGGGAAGTAGGGAGTGGTTTGAAGCCACGTGGCATTTATAGTGTTGTAAGGCACTGGGAGGCTGTCAGTGCTAATAAAGATAATGCTGAAGTGTTTGTTGGGAACTTTTAAAACTTTGTGGGGAGGGAGGGGTTTCATCATCATCATCATCATCATCATGTGCCGTCTCCCCACGGAAGGTTGCCTGCTGTGAATCTCCACTCTGCTCTGTTTCTTGTCTTCGTAGAGGACTCGGCCAAGCTGGTTCCTGTCCGTCTCTTGAGGTTGCCCACTCGTCCATGTCTCTGTCGTCCTCTTGTTCTTTTTCCTTCGATCTTGCCTTGAAGAAGTGTCTTCAATATAGTACTGTGCCTTTTGACATGCCCAGAGTATCTTAGATGTCTTGTTTTTATGATTTTTCAATATTTCTCTTTTCACTTCTAGTTGGTTTAGAACTGCTTTGTTTGTTTTCTCTTTTTTTTTTGTCCATAAGATACGCCCCATTCTTCTATATATGCACATTTCAAACGCCTCATTTTTCTTTTCTCTTGTCTCATTCAAGGTCGTGGCTTCTACACCATAAAGGAATACTGATTATATGTAGCATTTTACTACAGGTAATCTGTGATATTTTTTGTGTAATTATCTTTCTTATTCTGCTGAAGGTCTTTAAAGGTCTGATTTACTTCTCGCCAAACGTTTAACTGTGATGAACCCGGTCTTTTCTGGAAGAAGATGTCTAATATGACCAACATCACAAAAAAAAAGAGAAGAAATTAATGCCATGACACAAGCCCATGAAAGACTTGCTGCACTCTTTTCAGTATTCAATATTCAGTATTTAATATTAGGTTCTCTGTGTCATTACGAACGAGATACTCTCATATAATCACTTCCACCGCCTGCGCTAGTGAATGCCGCACAGAAGCACCATCGATGATTCTTCGCCTTAGTCCCTGATGATGAGCAGCCCAGTGATGATGCCATTTTAGGAATTACAACAGTCTAAGTGCGAAACTAGTCAGCGTCGCTCTCGGCAAGATCTCTGTAACTAAGGCACCAAGCCAAACCAGGACACACAAAGACCATCACAGTTCACCATTAGCAGGGCAAGAACCATCAATGCTGTCTATGCGAAGTTTATATCTCACAGAGGTGCCATAGCACTAAGCTCGGTAGGTCGGCACACAAGATCCGACCTCCATCTTGAAAGCAATGACGACATGGTTGCTCATTTACACTTATGGGTTACTTAACGCTCATGTCGCGTGCTAATGCCAGTGGGGATCTAAAATATAAACCTTTGCTCGTCTACTACTCTGAAAACCTAAGAGTGTTTTAAGAAAAGTAATGTTATAAAAAAGTAAACTCATTATAATGTGGAGGGCTAATAGTGAAGCTTGGGTAACAAGGCGCTTCCTCACTGAGTGGATCCGTGAAATGTTTGCCTCAAACGCCAAAAAGTACCTAGCGGAGAAAAATGTACCATTAGTGGCCTGAGGTCGGCGTAAAGCCCATTGGGTGTTCACGAAGAGTTACTTTGTTTCGTTTAGTAAGTCCTTAATTCAACTTTTATTAAATTTCAATTTTAGCTTCACGCCAACAGGAGGGTGAAAGAGAGAGGGGCTGGGGCGAGACCATTTATCACTTCCGGAACCCGCGACCTGAAAAAGACTGAGAACACCTGCTATAACTGTATCGTTTCTGGACAACATCACATGTTTATTTATTCTTAATGGTTTGCCCTTCACGAAAGGTAATGACCAGCTTGAGAACATTTAGTCGCTCATTTCATTTTCTAAGCAATTTCTGACCTCCCTCTTTCTCCAGGTTTAACTGTTGCATGTCACAATTTGTGTACTGTGGTGATGTGACAGTTTTTGTGTACTGTGGTGATGTGACAGTTTTTGTGTACTGTGGTGATGTGACAGTTTTTTGTACTGTGGTGATGTGACAGTTTTTGTGTACTGTGGTGATGTGACAGTTTTTGTGTACTGTGGTGATGTGACAGTTTTTGTGTACTGTGGTGATGTGACAGTTTTTGTGTACTGTGGTGATGTGACAGTTTTTTGTACTGTGGTGATGTGACAGTTTTTGTGTACTGTGGTGATGTGACAGTTTTTGTGTACTGTGGTGATGTGACAGTTTTTGTGTACTGTGGTGATGTGACAGTTTTTGTGTACTGTGGTGATGTGACAGTTTTTGTGTACTGTGGTGATGTGACAGTTTTTGTGTACTGTGGTGATGTGACAGTTTTTGTGTACTGTGGTGATGTGACAGTTTTTGTGTACTGTGGTGATGTGACAGTTTTTGTGTACTGTGGTGATGTGACAGTTTTTGTGTACTGTGGTGATGTGACAGTTTTTGTGTACTGTGGTGATGTGACAGGTTTTGTGTACTGTGGTGATGTGACAGTTTTTGTTTGAAAGAAAGACATTTATGTGGAAAATGGTGATGAGAGATTGCGGTTTTGATGTCCGGACACCAGATCATATCCTAGAGACCTGTCCAGGCCACTCAAACCCTCGTAAGACAGATCGATGAGAGTGTGAGAGAGAGAGAGAGAGAGAGAGAGCTGAAAGAGAAGCTGTGAGACTCCCACTCCAGCCTGGAAAAGACAGCGGGCTTCGTCAGGGGGATAGGGCCGCAGATATACGTAGCATGACCAACCAACACCTGAACGTGGAAGTAGAACATGACCAACCAACACTTGAACGTGGAAGTAGAACATGACCAACCAACACTTGAACGTGGAAGTAGAACATGACCAACCAACACTTGAACGTGGAAGTAGAACATGACCAACCAACGCTTGAACGTGGAAGTAGAACATGACCAACCAACGCTTGAACGTGGAAGTAGAACATGACCAACCAACACTCGAACGCTGAAGTAGAACATGACCAACCAAAACTCGAACGTGGACGTAGAAGTCGAGAATTTCCAGAGCTTTCAGACCTTTCTGAGGTTGATCGTACCAGGACGGAGATGGCAGGGTGTGCCCCAGGATTTAGTTGCTCTTGGAGTTTCCAATCCAAACACGGAAAGGATCTCTCATATAGTGCTTATAACTAAACAGTGCCGTCGTCCACCATAAAAAGTCCGGGCTCAAAAGGTACAACCACAGCTATACTCATCTCTCGTCCGGTCCTTTCAACAGCCTGGGCCCCCATTTTACAACCCCAGCTCTCCACACCCCACCCTGCTGGTTAGGCCTGGCAGGAGGTGTGTACTACTAACTGGATATAGATGGTCCGCCTGGCTGATATCTGCCCATCTTTATCTTCTCCTCCCTCAACTATGTTGTGAGTTTAACGGGTGCCTGGTAATATTCCTTCTCATACCTGCCTCTCACCTCCCCGCCCCCCGACCCCCCGGCTGACGGCCTCAAAGTTTGTGTAAGTGATATCTTCCGCCCCAAGATGGTGATGGTCACACTAGCATACGAAACTCTTATCAATCAGCGTTAATTTATCCTTCAAGCCATAGACTTCTCTCCCCTGGTACTGGGTAATATATCTAATTATCTCCCCTAATCTGTACCATACTCTTCATGCGCTTATTTGTAATGATAGTTTTTTTCCCTTTCCACCTTATCTCGGTGGCGTCACAGATACTATTATGTAGGAAATGAAAGAATATCATAGAATATTTCGACCTCTAGACCAAATAAGCCATAGAAGAGATGAGACTTTCAGAAAATGACAGAAAAGGACAAGATAAACTAAACAACTTTTTTCTTAGCACAAACTTGAAGTGGAGAAAAAAGAGAACTTTATGAAAACACAAACAAAACAGATTTCTGGAGGTTATGACCACGAGCTTTTACTTTCAAATCTCCGCTCAAAAGTCAGTTTAAGAAGGGAAAAAAAAAGAGCTTGAAATGTGAACATAAAGGGGCAAAATCTCTTTTATCCTGTTTTATTTTCCTTACCAAAGGCTTTTGGTCGAAATATTGGTTTATTCGTGTTAATTTGTTTTCTTAATTATCTTTTGCTTTTCTCTCCATTTATCCAGATTTATATCCTTTACATTTGTCTTATGACCTTCGCGTGAAACTGCAGGATATCCCTCTATGTGACTTATGATCTAGAAAGTTATGAGTATAGAATATCAAGCTTAGGTTTGTTCGAACAGTTTTCTTGTATTTATTTCCGGAACAGTGCACAAAGAGATAAAGTGCCAGCTATCATATAGTAAAATTTTAGAGCACAATGCATACGTTTTTCCAAGAAAAATACATATCGGTTTATAAGCGTGAGAGTGAGAGAGGGGGGAGAGAGAGAGACAGAGAGAATATCAGTTATTTGCATGTCCCTTCCGGAACTTTGCCTCTCTAACAGCACTCCTGTAGCTCACTCGGTTGTAAGCAAGATGGCTTGCTGCTGATGCATCCATTTGCAGATCATCAACGATGTCTTCCAGCCATCTTTGGCTTGGTCTTCCTCTCTTTCTTTTTCCCATTATGTACCCTTCCAAGACGGTCTTCTCTAGATTATCATGACGTTTAATGTGTCCAAAATATTTAAGTTTTCTCTGTTTAATCCTCTTTAAGTGCCAACTTTTTTCGATATTAAGTTCTTGTAGTATGGATATATTTTTTCTTTTTTGTGTCCATGATATATGAAGAACTCTTCAGTAGCATTTACATTAGAAGGCATTTATGTGTTTCTCAACTGTTTTGTTAAGTGTCTACGTCTCACAGACATATGTTGCGATGGGAAAGATGCATGCCCTTAAAAATCTTATTTTTGTGGTTCTGTCTGTTCCTCTCTACAGCTTCTTTAGTTGTTTTACTTTCTGAAGAGCGATAGATGTTCTCCTTTTACTTTCCCTCGTTATTTCTCCATTAGTAGTAATGATGTTAGTAATGATCAAAGATAATCAAAACTCTCCACCTTTTCCAATTTTTACTCATTGATATATATTTAAGCTGCCTTATTTGTTTTGTCAGTTGTCATCAGTTTAGTTTTCTTCGCATTAAGATAGAGGTTTTGCTCTTCACTGTTCTTACGGACTGACATTATTAGTTTTTCCATTTCTTATTTTGTGTTGTGGATAGTAATACTGTGTCATTAGCATATCTAATCTCTGGTATTTCATAACCTACAATTTTTATGGCATCGTAATATTCTTTGTCTGCATCTTCTCTAACATTCCTCATTATATTTTCAGTATACAAGTTCAATAAGTAAGTCGACAATATGCACCCTTGACAGACCCCTTGTTTTATATCAAATCAAGTTGTTGTTTCACCATTTATTCTTACTGCTGCCTTTTCGTCTAGATATAGACCATAGATATCATAGTCTGACGGGATGGTGTGAGAGGAGATCACCAACTGAGCTGATGGCCTGCATGAAGGATCGGATACTCTGGAGAAGCATAATAGCCAACTCCAGTCGGCACGGCACATGATGATGGTGATGATGATGGTGCCTTTTGGTCTAGATATAGCAGTGATATTAATCTATCAAATGTGTTCGAAATCCCATTTTTCCATTATTTCCCAAAGTTTGTGATGTTGTACACAATCAAGTACCTTTTAATAGTCTATAAAGATAAATATAGATTCACATTAAATTCTCTGCATTTTTATATTATTAATCTTATACTGAGTATATGATCTCTTATTCCTCTTCCTTGTCTAAAACTAGCTTGGGCCATATTGACTTCTTCTTCTATTTTCTTACGAAGTCTACCAATTATGATTTTTATAGAATTTTACTGGCATGACTAATCAGGGCAACGATTCTATAGTTTTGCAGTGGTATGAATATAGTTCTTTTCCATTCTTTTGGCCAAATACCTGAATGCCATATCTTTTTACATAGTGCATAATAGATTGATGCACATTCCTTTCCTCTTGCTTTAATAAACTCAGCTGTTATCTCATCACACTCTAATTATTTGTGTGTTACTATGTTATTTCCACTGCGACAAACGTTTTTGTACGTCTTACTTATCTTCGTCCTGTTTGTTTTTGTTTGATAAAGCCTCGCGCTGAAACGTTACAAGTTCGTTATCGTTAAATAATAAAGCTGTTCCTACTTTCTTCCTACTTTATACATTCTGGTATCACAGCTTTACTGCAGTGCTTTGTGTATAGTTGTATGACTACACTAATTATTTGTGTGTTAACATTTTTCAGATTCTTTATTGCCCATAAAACTTCTTCTATTGCCGGTTCGAGTTCTTTCTCCTCCAATAAAATTCACACTGTTGATTTCTGCTTTCACAGTCAGTTGTATCATATATTCTTCTGCAATATTTCTTCCATCTTTCTGGAATTTCCTCTGTCTCTGTCAAAGTCTTTTCCATTTCGTCATAAATTACATTTAGCTTATGTGTGGCATTTCTCGTCAATGTCGTCATTTCTGTAAACATTTCACTGTCTCTTCAGCACTTCTGATGTCCTTCTATTCTTTCACAACAATCTTGCATGTACTGGGTTTTTTTTTTGGGGTCTTTTCTTATGCTTCTTCTTATTTCTTTTATTAAAGATTTATATTCCTCTTTGTTGTTGTTTGTTACTTTCCATTTCGTCTTCATTTCTCCATGTTGTTTTATTATTTCTAGTGCGCCTGTTGTAATCCATCCATTCTTTTGTGTTTTCTTTACTGGAACCATGTCTTTAGCTGTTGTTATTAAGATATCTCTGGCCTGCGTAGCCAATTCATCTGGTGTCATCTCCTCCTGTACAGCCATCAGGATCTCGAAACGGTTCTTCACTTCTATACCGTATTGTTCTGGTATTTTTGTAAGATCTTATCGGAGCGGTCTTGATCCTCTAGATGTATTTTTTATCTTTATCTTCATGTCTGCTAATAATAACAACGCATGGTGCGTGTCACAATCTGCACCTGGTAGTGTTTTTGCTGAAGTTATACTTGATCTCCGCCTTCTTTGCACTAAAATATAATCTATTTGATTTTTGGTTTTCCTATCAGGTGATGTCCATGCGTAAAGTCTTCTTGGATGTTGTCTAAAAAGTGTATTAGCAATCATTAGCTCATTTTCCATTCAAAACGCCACTAGATTGCCACCTGCCTCATTTTGTCCTATATTAAATTTCTCCAAAACATATCCTTCGTCTTCTGCTCTTTCTGTACCAATCTTAGCATTAAAATCGCCCATTGTTAATACAATATAATTTTTTCGTACCTTTTTTCAATATCATTTTTTCGTATCGTCGATTTCAGTGTGTTATAAAAGCCTTCTACTTCCTCTTCTGTTGCTGCTGATGTAGGTGCATATATCTGGATAATTGCTACATTTCTGGGAGTGCCCTTAAGTCTCATAGTGAGGATTCTATCACTTACTGGATTGTAACCTAGTATGTATAAAATTGGAAAAAAGTAGGAGCAGCTTTATTACTTAACGATTACAAAGTTGTGACGTTTCGGCGTGAGCCTTAATCATACAAAAACATACAGGACGAAGAAATAGGGAGAGGAGATAAAGTATAGATTTACATGAATACGCCGAAACGTCACAACTTTGTAATCGTTAAGTAATAAAGCTGCTCCTACTTTTTTCCAATTTTATACATTCTAGTATCACAGCTTTACTGCAGTGTTTAGTGTATAGTTGTATAATTATACACCAATTATTGTGTAACCTAGTAATGCTTTTGATGTTAATTTGTCCAAGTAAAAAGCCACTCCATTCTTTCCTCCTAATTCTCCATCAGAGTATATAAAGATATTATCATTCTCGCTCTTAAAGTGTCCTGATCCTTTCCATCGATGTTCCCAAAATTTGTATCCTCGTTCTTTCCATCTCGTCACTTATTATTTGATACTTTCCCTCATACATACTTCTCACATTCCATGTTCCTACTCTTATTTTTCTTTTTAGTTTGATGCAGGGGTTTTCCTTAGTAACACAGTTAGGATTTTGTCCGTCATCACAATTACTAGTACTGACCTCTGTCTCACACTCTTCCCCAGTGTTAAAATTAGATCTGTCTGACCTGGGGGACTCGCCATCAGATCTTTTTTTTCCATCTGACCTTCCATATTGCAGGGTTTCTTGGTATGTTTACAGAAGGCAGTTTATCATTGCTTTCCTTCCGGGCAGTGACTGTACTAGTCAGTGATCGTAGCCATTGTCCCTGCAATCTGCCTACCATCACAGAATGGTGACCATAACCAACATTATCTGTCGGCTGCTCTCCCATTCCATCCACCACCTGGTCCCATGGCTTCATATCACCCTGATCGGGGGCTATACGGGTACTCCACCTTGCCAAAGGGTGTCCCGTAGACTAACGGAGGTAAGGAATGCATAAAATAGGAAAAAGTAGGAGCAGCTTTATTACTTAACGATTACAAAGTTGTGAAGTTTCGGCGTAAGCCTTAATCATACAAAAACATACAGGACGAAGAAATAGAGAGAGGAGATAAAGTATAGATTCACATGAATACTATTTTTAAAATAGTTGTTTTTTTTAAAAAGAGTACTTAGCTGTAAATTGTAAGGTGTGACTTGTCCGGCGGTGTGTGTCAGGAATGGATTTAGTAGAACGTGGAGTCTCCAGATATATATATATATATATATATATATATATATATATATATATATATATATATATATATATATATCCTTCCCGTGCCGAAAAGAGTCATATAAGGTTTTTGAGGGTCCACGGATCAACAAATTAATTGATTCAATTAAAAGAAATCTTAGTATCATCTTTGTTCTATTTAATGTTTGATTTTTAAAGAATGGTCGACATCTTTTCTCAAGCTGAAAAAGGGGGTGTCCCTGACCAAGAAAAGATTAAGAACCACTAACTACGATCAAGTGGAAGAAACAAATGCAAATAAATCACTGTAGGAACGAAAATGTTCCCAAGGGAACAGTCTAGCACAATGTTTCCCAACATTTTTAACCCTATCAGACCCCTTGAAATAATTATCCGGTTTCAGGGTAAGCATTAGAAATAAGAAATATCTGTAGTGGACGATCCGTTCGTGTAATCAATAAATTGTGATATAATAATCCGTTATAAATTCGAAGCTCTTTGAAATGAAAAAGATATTTATTACTGAGGGTTTTTTTTTTAAATAAACGATCTGTATATTTTTAGGAAAACCTCTTGTGGGAGTCGCTGCAATGTCTCGTGAAATCATAGCATAGCTGCCTTTCACCGAAACGTAGCGACCTCTCATGGAACCGTAGAGGCCTTTCATGGAATCGTAGAGAGCTCTCGAAGAACGCTAAGCTTCTACAGAATACCGGCAGCCGAGAAGCGCTCTTTGATGTAAATAGTTCCCGATCTCTCTATGAAAGCATGTCTGAGAGTAAAGAGGACAAGAAGAGAATACTAGATCAATTCGGGCAGCAGTAGAAAAGGAATTATGAAAGAGAGACAGACAGAAAGATAGAGTGAAATGGACAGAGAAAGAGGGAGAGAGAGAAACAGAGAGGGAGAGAGGGAGAAATGGATAGAGAGGGATTGATTGATATTTATTTCAAAAGGGTTAAGAATTGGGCACGCACATTCTGCCATTTATCATACATCTTTCACTCTATTCCAGACATTCTACAAATATGTTGTTCATATAACAAACATAACTAACATTGAAGCTGAGAGACATAAAATAAAATATAACATTTACGTTTCGCTCTTAAACATTCACTCAGTATAGAAGTAACTACATACATTATAAATGACTATCTACTAAACAAAATTTTCGGGACTATTCAGAAAACAATTAATTGTATTCGGTGTCTGGATGAAGAGAGAGAGAGAAAGAAATGGACAGAAAAAGAGGGAGGCAGGAAGAGAAAGAAGGACAGCGAAGGGGAGAGGAGAGAGAGGCATAAAACGTGAGAGAGAGAGAGAGTGACTGATCTTTATTTCAAAAGGGTTAAGAATTGGGCATGCAGGCCGGTCTGACATTCTGCCCTTTACCATACAACTTTCACTCTGTTCCAGACATTCTACAAATGTGCTGTTCATAAAACAAACATAATTAACAATAAAGTAACTACATACACATATAAATGACTAACTACATACACATATAAATGATTAACTACATACACATATTAATGACTAATTACATGCACGTATAAATGACTAACTACATGCACATGTAAATGACTATCTGCTACACAAAAATTTCATTACTATTCAGAATAAACAATTAACTGAATTCGGTGTCTGTCAGAGCAGTGTAAAATAACTTTTTTTAAGTTTTACGATTCATGGAGGGATGTAGTCGACATCAAATAGATATTGGAAAAGTTTGCAGTTGTAGGAAGGAGTATAGTTTATATTTTTTTATACAGGATGGGAGGGTATTCCAAAGATGAGCAGCAGAATAAGTAGAGCTTTTCATGTAAAGGTCAGGTCTAGGTTTTGGAAGATTTATGTTGTACAAGCGTTGGCTGCACTTTGGGCTCAATTTAAACAGGTTCTAAAGATAAGGCGGAACATGCTGTGAAAGAATTTTGTGTACCAACTTCGCTTTTTTGAAGATGATCCTGTTCTTAAGAGGCAGTATTTTGATACGTTTGTGCTGGTTAGTTGTTTGTGCTTGATCTTTGTCATTAATAAGCTTTACTGCTCGCTTTTGAAGTGAGCAAAGCCTCTTTATATTTAACGCTGAGCAGCCATCCCAGATTGTTGAGAAAGTCTAAATGTGTTTGTAAATGTGTTATGTGGTATGTCTTCCTTGTATCTTGATCGATGAAGTGCTTAATTTTGGCTAACTGGTATACTTTTAGAGCGATGAGTTTTGTTAGACCTTGCACATGAGAGTTCCAGGTCAGATGTTGGTCAATAATAAGACCTAGTGTTTTGTGCTCGCTAACATTTTCTATCTGTGATGTTTCCGCACAGAGCCAAAGTGTTGGTTTTGTCGCGTTTTGTAGTTTCTGTCTTGTTATGAGCATTGATTTTGTTTCATCAGTATTTATAATCATGCCATTGTTGTTGCTCCATCTAATTAGATTGTTTAACTTGACCTGAAGAATAAATTCTAGGTTAATAGTCGTAGTCACTGGTGTAGACTGTGCAGTCATCGGCAAAAAGGTCACAAGAAGAGTGATTAAGATGAAGTGGAAGATCATTGATATATTTGTGGATAGCAAAGAGCATGGGCCTAGAATAGCTCCTTGTGAAGCACCAGTGTCAACTATCGCAGAATTTGATAGAGAATTGTTGAAGAATACTACCTGTTGTCTGTCTGAAAGAAATGATGCAGTTAATTTTATTAGGTCAAGGTGCAGTCTATAAGTCTTTATTTTTTACAAGAATATCATGGTCAACCATATCAAATGCCTTTTTGAAGTCGACAAAGATGGCACCACATTTATGTTTATTAACCAGTTTTTTGTCATTTTAGTAAGAGCTGTGTGGCAGGAATGATTGGGTCTAAAGCCTGACCGACTGTCTGTGAGTAAATTGTTCTCTTGCATGTGTCGTAGAGTTATTTTGTGTATGTGTTTTTTAGTGGTTTTGATAATGGCGATAGTATGGAACTTGGTCTATAGTTGGTAAGATTGTTGGATGCGCCAGATTTAAAGAGAGGATACACTTTAGCAGTTTTAAAAGCCTCGGGGAAATAACATTTTGCAATGCACTAATTGTAAATGTATGTTATGTGAAATGACAGGTGCAGCGTAACGTAAAATCATATTACTAATATCGTCAAGCCCAGCTGTATTGTTGTTTTTTTAAGGATAAGAGATAACTGTAAACTTCACTGACTGTTAAGAATGGAATGTGTAACTGTTTAAGTTTAGTACATTTCGAGAAAGCGAGAAAGAGAGGGACGAGAGACAGAGATGGATGGAGTGGGCAGTGAGAGATAGAGGGAGAGAAAAAGAGGAAGAAATGGAGAGAGAGAGAGAGAGAGAGAGAGAGAGAGAGAGCAAACAAGAATACGACCAAACTTTATTTCCAGACGGATAAGAATTTTTCCCACAAGCCCGTCTGACATTCTTTCCTTCATCGTACAACTTTCACTCTGTCACAGACATTCACCAACGTTCACTCTGTCACAGACATTCAGCAACGTTCACTCTGTCACAAACATTCAGCAATTTTCACTCTGTCACAGACATTCAGCAACTTTCACTCTGTCACAGACATTCAACAATTTTCACTCTGTCACAAACATTCAGCAACTTTCACTCTGTCACAAACATTCAGCAACTTTCACTCTGTCACAGACATTCAACAACTTTCACTCTGTCACAGACATTCGACAACTTTCACTCTGTCACAGACATTCACCAACGTTCACTCTGTCACAGACATTCACAAACTTTCACTCTGTCACAAACATTCACAAACTTTCACTCTGTCACAGACATTCAACAATTTTCACTCTGTCACAAACATTCAGCAACTTTCACTCTGTCACAGACGTTCAACAACTGAAAGAAAGAAAGGGAATAGACGAATAATCTTTATTTTGAAAGAGTGAAGAACTAGACATTCAGGCCAGTCTAATATTCTGGGAGGAAGAAAGAGAGAAAGGGAGAAAGAGAGGGAAGAAGAGAGGGAGAGAGAGAGGAACAGAGAGAAAGAATTATAAAGAAACCTGTGTTGGCTTTACTGCAGAAGAAAAGGAGAGGAATGAGAAAGGGGGGGGGGGGACGGGGAAGGACTAGAAACAATACAAATCCTCCTCTTGTCTTGTAAACCCTATTGCTATATGACCGGACTAGTTCCAAGACGCCGTGAACTACAACGACAATCCTACGCTAAATCCCACCTCCGCCAACCATCCTCCCTCTTCACCTGCCGCTTAACCTCCTACGCCCGAGTAGAAGACTAGGTTTTCACTCCTCTTCATTTTACAATCACTGTCTTTAAAAAAAAAAAAGAATAAAACCCAGCCCACGGTACTCTTAAATACTCTCAACAACTTTCATTATAAAAACAACAGGGTTTCTTACTACAATTACTGGTTCCACCCAATCCATTCAATTACTACTATAGCTATTGACTGTTCCGTAAGAGTCTCTCTCCATCGGTTGTCATCATACTTCTGGCAAAATGGTACAGTTGCAAATATAGTTCGACCGAGCGCTTAAGTTTCTAAACTATGCACCGCCTCCACATCAACAAAACAAAACAAAAATGTGAAGAATGCACTTTTGGAAAAAATATAAACAGAAACAAACCAACAACAACAAAAAATACGGTACGCCAAAAGATTAAATGTAACGATTAATGAAATTACTTGTGTTTTAAGGAGCTTAAAAACAGAAGGGCGAGGAGGTAGTAATCACGCTGAATAGGACACCCAGTCAACGACCCAAAGCTACGCAGGGCTCTTCTGTCTCCCGGTGATGTCCCTCCTGGACATAGATCACAGAGTATTCGAGGGCAGGAAGACGCAGATCACAGAATGTTCGAGGGAACGGGGACACAAATCACAGAATGTTCGAGGGACAGGGACATAGATCACAGAATGTTCGAGGGACAGGGACATAGATCACAGAATGTTCGAAGGAACGGAGACACAGATCACAGTGTGTTCGAGGGAACGGGGACACAGATCACAGAAGATTCGAGGGACAGGGATCAAATGATAACCCAAACATTGTCACAGAAAAAAAAAGCCTTGCCTAACTAAAGAAGATGAGTAACTGGACGTGCAAGATTGTCTAATACTCTACCCTTTAACATTCAGTTTTCATTCCAACGTACTTATTCAACATTAGTTTAGTACAAATACTAGTACTATATAAAGATCAACAATAAATGAACAACTAAGACATATAATTTCTCGTCCACGCATTCGACAATATAATACATAACTAAAGCACATGACGGAGTTATTTTACATTCTCACACATTAATTACGGTCACATTTTACGAACACACTGGTTCGCGTAATACAGTTATTTCAGATATTCTACAAAGACACGATAATTGCTACAATAGTAAATCTTTGAATAAAACAGCTCATGCGGCATATTATCAAAGCCAAGGATGCATAGACAACACTTTGATGTTAAAAAAAAAAAAAAAGAATAACACTACTAGGTTTAGTTGGATGGAATGGTATGACAGAGGTGACAGCAGAGTAAGAAAAGCTGAGACAGATAATGGAGCCAAAAGGGGCGGAAATTTCAGCTTATCTGCAAACTGCAAAATAATGCAAAATAGCTCTTTTTTTGAGAAAGCAGAACGAACGAACATGCCTTATTTTCAAAGAGTTAAGAATTGGGCACGCACGGGAAGGAGAAGGAGGAGGAGCTGAAAAAAGAAAGCAGCAAGACCCTCTTTTTAGGAAAGGATGAGAGTGGCCTTCTGGACAATGACGTTGCTTCTAGAACTGAAAGGAGTGCAGTTTATCCTAGACACTGCTGCAGTCCAGTCCGTAGGAACTCCCGCCGGTTTGTACGTAATACAAATGGATGTCCTGAGACCCTCCTTTCAAACACGCAGTAGAAGCGCCACTGAACCTCGCTTGAGTGCAGTAACAAAGATACTGACTCACTTCTCAACACGTCTGTCTGAAAAATGATCACAGGGGAAAAAAAAAAACCAAAACTTGGCCACAAAAATAAAATGTTCTACATTTCGCTACAAAGAATGTGCCAAGAACAGAACATGTTTTTAGCGTTGTTCGTTATCCCACTGTAACTGCAAACTATGCTACAGTAGTTAAGTTGTAAAACGCATGTCAGGTGGAAAATGGACCTAGATGTTTTTCTTAATTAATAGGATTAATTTAATGAAGGTCTTCCTCTTTGATGATTCTCAGACGTTGACTTTGTATATTTCTAAAGTAATCGGTGGTGAACTGGCGTTTGTAAGGTAAAGATAGATATAGCCCTAATATGTCTTAGAGACACCTAGGGTGTCTGTCGTCCTATTGTCTATGTTTTACTTGACCTGTCGACACACTAGAGCATAGCTTTTCTAACGAAGTTTTATCTGTTCCTCGTATGTTGGCCACATCTGTTTTATCTGTTCCTCGTATGCTGGCCACATCTGTTTTATCTGTTCCTCGTATGTTGGCCACATCTGTTTTCTCTGTTCCTCGTATGTTGGCCACATCTGTTTTCTCTGTTCCCCATATGCTGGCCACATCTGTTTTCTCTGTTCCTCGTATGTTGGCCACATCTGTTTTCTCTGTTCCTCGTATGCTGGCCACATCTGTTTTTTCTGTTCCTCGTATGTTGGCCACATCTGTTTTCTCTGTTCCCCGTATGTTTGCACACATCTGTTTTCTCTGTTCCCCGTATGTTTGCACACATCTGTTTTCTCTGTTCCCCGTATGTTTGCACACTTTTAAGAACATGTTATCGGGTCATCTTGACACATGTCGGCCTTGAACTTGTTAAATAGATGATTCCTCAGTCCGCTGTGACCGGTCCCGAGCCTAGAAGTGACTGATTCCTCCTCTCTACTCAGCTGTTGATAGTGAGGCTCCTTTTATTCTTGATCTTATTTGTAACATTATCTTAGCCTCGTCATATATTAACCTAGCATCTATGTATGGTAAATTGCTTATTTCTTCTGCTAGGATCTATGGTTTATGGTCTGGACATATGGTCACTGCACTTTGGGCATGTCCATATGTGCTCAGATCCTCCCCTCGACATGCCCATCAGTGCCCTGCAGCTGACAGTGCCCGTCTTGTGTTGCCTGGCAAGTCCACTTGTCCCTCCAGTATGTCTCGCTTCTGGCAGTGACAGTCTGTACTATCAGCTCTCTAAGCAGCGATGTGGATTCTCTGCTCTCGAAGTCCTCCACTCTGCATGTCTCTCTGGCTGCATGAACAATATCAGCTAAATCCAGTGGTTGTCCATACGCGATAATGGCCGAGCTAAGATATCTGCCTCTTCAAAGCAAAACAGAATTTTAGTATAAAAATATTCTTAGCAAGCTTCATATTTTGGAAAATAGGTCGAGCCCGGTTACTTGCACTGGTCGTAGTATCACGGCAAACTATTTACTTGCACTGGTCGTAGTATCACGGCAAACTATTTACTTGCACTAGTCGTAGTATCACAGCAAACTATTTACTTGCACTGGTCGTAGTATCACGGCAAACTATTTACTTGCACTGGTCGTAGTATCACGGCAAACTATTTACTTGCACTGGTCGTAGTATCACGGCAAACTATTTACTTGCACTGGTCGTAGTATCACGGCAAACTATTTACTTGCACTGGTCGTAGTATCACGGCAAACTGTTTACTTGCACTGGTCGTAGTATCACAGCAAACTATTTACTTGCACTGGTCGTAGTATCACAGCAAACTATTTACTTGCACTGGTCGTAGTATCACGGCAAACTATTACTAGAAGTGCCAAGCTGAAAAAACAAAACAAAACAAAACAAAAGCGATGCTCTGGATCGATCACACTTCCTATGGGCTCTGCTGGCAGTGCCATTTCTATTCAAGCTGTGGGTTAAATGAAAACTTCCAAGAATGTACTTCATTTAAACTATTGATACCCAGGCAAAGAAATGTTTCAGCAGTTTCCTCTGACAAGTCCATTCGATTTGGATGCAAATCTCCGGCATCAAACGCTACAGTTTTCTTTCTCTCGCGCATTTTCTGTGCCTATCCCAGCGATGCATATTTTTCCCCCAGAGACAAGGGAAGCAACTGTGGAATTACCAAATATAGAAACCAGTTCCAGAAATGCTACAAGTTCGACGAAATATTATAATGCAGGACAAGTCATATTAACCTGCCCAGAGCACATACACATACACACATACAAACACACACACACTGCAAGTGAATGGTTAGAAACAGAATATTACGCAAACGTTCAATTCCAAAAGTAAAGAATCCCTTCCCAATCTAGAGTGCATTATAGAGAAGAACCAACATAAAAAATAGATGTGGGTCGGGTCCAACAGAGCTGAATTTGTCTACTGATTCAAGTGGACTTCATTTTAACGTTAGAATGGAAGATGTTGATATAGCGGCCCATAGTTGACATGCTATAGGCAGGGTTGGCGAATTACAGCTGAACAAGACCCTATCCACATCTCTGTTGGTGCCCCTCCCCCCCCCCCCCCGTAACAGCCCTAGACTGGCTAACGGAACAGGAATCTCCATAGTCCCCATGGTGGTGGAGTCTGCTAAAGAAGTACTGCATATTCCCTGCTATTTAGCTGCACTCAGCAGCTGGATACATAGTCGCCATGACCCGCTTTCAATCCGACACGATGATGTGACTCAACATATTCACCGGCGACAGAGAACACAAACTGTCGGTTCCAGGGAGACTGAAGAAGAAGAAGAAGAAGGTCTGTGTGACTATACACATACATTCAACATATGTAAAATAAAGTGTACACTACCAACACCATATTGTGCTGCAACAACTGACCAGATAAGAGAAATGATGACAGCGGTAAATCTGGTTCTAGTAATAAAACTAGACTGAGCTGTATGGTCTAGTTTTACTAAAAAGATAGAAACAGTGAGGAAAGTGGACAGGAACAAAAATGGCACCAAAAAAAAAAAAAAATTAGCACGTATAATTGAAGAAGATACAGTAAGCTAATATTTTGGCAAAAGCCTTTTTTTCCCATGCATCTCATACAAATACACCACAACATATAAAGCTTTACATAGAAGACTTCACGAAGGTAACATTCTCGTTTCCAAGCCACAAAAAACACTGGGGAAAAGGTGTTAGGCCCGTATTTTCCTCGACCTTCGGCACAGGAAACTGTCACGTGGGCAGTATAACTCCTGGCCGCATTTACCTTCCCAAATTTCTTTGGCACCCATTTTTAGAGGCTGGGTGTACCCCGAAGCTTCTTTAGTGTGGTAGTAGCAGAACACAAAAATCCTCTCTGCTGGGATATTCAGTCAGTTATTTGCATGTCCCTTGCAGAACTTTGGCTTCCTAACAGCTCTCCTGTAGGCCTCTCGGTTGTGAGCAAGATGGCCTGCTGCTGACGCGTCCTTTTCTCAGATTATCAACAATGTCTTGCACCTGTCTTCGCCTTGGTCTTCCTCTCTTTCCCTCCACCCCATTATGTACCCTTCCAAGACGGTCTTCTGTAAATTCTGATGACGTTTAATATGTCCAATATATTTCAGTTTTCTCTGTTTAATCTCCTTTACTAGTCAAGCTTCTTCAATATTAAGCTCCTAAAGTATGGATATATTTGTTCTTTTCTTTTTTTTTGTTTGCATGATATTTGAAAGACTTGTCTGTAGCATTTACATTCAAAGGCATATATGTGTTTCTCAGCTGTTTTGTTAAGTGCATTAAGTGTCCAGGTCTCACAGGCATATGTTACAACATGGAAGGTCATATATATATATATATATATATAAGAAGCCAAAAATAGCGCACATCAAAAATATAATGAGTTGTAAAGTGCAAAAACATAAAAGTAAAAAAGTAATTTCACAAAAGTGGTTGCATACGTTTCACAACGTCCAATGCAGTTAAAACCATGAGACAACTAACCCACCAGTGAAAACTGACTGAACTCAGAGGTCACCCTTACATTCTCGCATTGCACAAAAAACTGATCTCACCCAAACCTGAATGCATCAGTACTATGTATCCCCTCTTACTTTAACACATTCCTGGAGTTGGTTGGGCATTGACCTCACCGAGTGTCGAATGGCATCCAGTGAAATCACTTCCCGTGCAAGCTGCAGCACGTCCATCAAATGTCCTTGAGTTCGGGTTGCTGGTTGCTGTTGGTGCACGTGGCGTCCCATTAAGTCCCATAAATTTTCAATACAGTTCATGTCTGGTGAAACTGTTTGCCACTGCATGACTCTCCTGTGTTATGTTGAAGAAAGTGATGTGTGAGACAAGCAGAATGTGGCCTAGTGGTATCTTGCTGGGAGATGAACCTTCCAGCACCCCCAATGTCCTGTTAACAGCGGAGGCAGCTGTGGCTGCTTTGCTTCGTCGGCATCTCACTGGGCAGTAAGGGCCCCATTAGCAAAACACAGAGAACGTAAACCGTAGTTTATTGCACCCCAGACCTTTACAGAGGCAGCCCCGTGGTCTCTTTCTCAAGGGCACAGTCATCAAAGAATCTTTGGCCTTGTCTTAAGTAAACACACATTCGTGGACCTGAGGTCTGGTAACAACGTACTAATCAACACACACTGCCATGATGGGCTCTTAAACACCCGGGCAACAGCCCTGCCTGCACCACCACATCTAAGCGTACCCATCGCCTGGTGTCACTCATCGTTAACTAGGTCGTGGTAATTACTTTTCCCCCGTATAAGTTTACAACAAGTCTTATAAGCATTTGACAGGCTTTTATGTGGACCACAGACAACAACAAATCGTGAATTTTGAAAATCATACAACGCACGTCCTTAAGTGAATTCATGGCTTCCTACGACACACTTCCCCGATTTGTTACAAACCAGTTCAACTCACTTTATCGCACGTGGCATGTCGCTCTCCAGAGTCCTGCATGTGTTCCAAAACATTACTTGTGATTTGCATTCACACCTGTACTTGTTTTCATGCAATATATAATGTGTGTTATTTTTGGATATATATGCACATATATATTTATGCACCCGAGTGTTCTGAAACGGGAGAGTGGGAAAAAGGATACCAGACAATAAACCGCAATTATCATTCAAATGGGATTAAGCTCCAACATCAATCGATAACGCGAACGCAGAGAAATTTGCTTCTGAATGTAAAATGTTTTCCTTTTGCGGAGTATTTCTGGAACTTGCCATAAATGAGCTCATGTCCGCCTACGTACACGCTGACCGCAAGCTTTAACCTGGGGAGCTGCTGAGATGAATTTGAAAAATGGCGATTCGTTAGCGCCCCCCCCCCCTCCTTTTTTTCTCCAATTATGTCAACCAAAAATGGCTGTATATTTTGGGAAAGAAAAAAAACGAAATATTTCCCTTTGTTTATACTTTCTCGAGAGATGTGGATTCACTGCTCTCGAAGTTCGCCCACAGTCTTTCAAATGAAGAAGTCGGTTTTACCCACTACAAACCTTCCTTTCAAATAAATAACTTTGTCGTTTTACCTGCTACAAACCTTCCTTTCAAATAAATAACTCTGTCGTTTTACCTGCTACAAACCTTCCTTTCAAATGAAGAACTGTCGTTTTTACCTACTACAAACCTTCCTTTCAAATAAATAACTCTGTCGTTTTTACCTACTACAAACCTTCCTTTCAAATGAGGAACTGTCGTTTTTACCTACTACAAACCTTCCTTTCAAATGAGGAACTGTCGTTTTTACCTACTACAAACCTTCCTTTCAAATGAGGAACTGTCGTTTTTACCTACTACAAACCTTCCTTTCAAATAAATAACTCTGTCGTTTTACCTAGTACAAACCTTCCTTTCAAATAAATAACTCTGTCGTTTTACCTACTACAAACCTTCCTTTCAAATAAATAACTCTGTCGTTTTACCTAGTACAAACCTTCCTTTCAAATAAATAACTCTGTCGTTTTACCTACTACAAACCTTCCTTTCAAATAAATAACTCTGTCGTTTTTACCTACTGCAAACACTCCTTCAAACGAATAACAAGGACGTATTTACCTACAGCTTGTGCCTCTTTTTTTTACTTGTTTATTGATGCGTGTGTTCCGAAAAAGCACAAACACTTATGGCCACTATGTACTCTCTCTACTTAGCCCCCCAAAATGTAAGGAGTTTGGCAGCCTGAAAACAGTGAATTCTACTCATCCTCATTTGATAAGGATTCTAACTAGCGCAGTAAAACAGTGTTTCCCAACCTTTTTACATCCAAGGACCATCTTTCTAATTTCTATACGTTACGGACCACTATCATATATAAATTATGCCTATGCCATGGGGGTTTTAATTATTCCTTATTTTCAATTAATGCTACTTAATATCAGATGATGTAACGTAGCATCCCACTACCCCATAATGCTCTGAGAACCACTTGTGGAGCACAGGCTGAAAAAAACCGCCGATACAGAAGAATACAAGCACCTGAGCTCGTGGATGGAATGGCACAAGATAGTCGAATGTCTGACATAACAGCACAAGATAGTCGAATGTCTGACATAACAGCACAAGATAGTCGAATGTCTGAGAAAATAATCAACCACAGAGGGCAGCACAAGGAAAGACAATTTGGAAAAAAATGGCTAAATTTAATATCACATACATTGTAAATCTAAAAAAAAATGGGAAATGGGGCAGGGGCGGAGTCGCGGACAAGGGAAGGAGGGCAGACAGACAGACAGGTAGTTAGGAAGGCAGGCAAGCAAGCAGGCAGGCAGATAGATAGATAGATAGACAGACAGACAGACAGACAGACAGACAGACAGACAGACAGACAGATAGATAGATAGATAGATAGATAGATAGATAGATAGATAGATAGATAGATAGATAGATAGATAGATAGATAGATAGATAGATAGATAGATAGATAGATAGATAGATAGATAGATAGATAGATAGATATGAACAAATACCTTAAATCTGATGTAAAAATGTATAATGTTAGAGATTAAAACCGGAGGATAAAACAAATATATGTTCAGATTCATCACGGTTTCTGCATTACAACAAACGAGAATATCCTATAATTGATGCATACATATTCTTTGCGTCAATCAAAACTTTAGAGGGTAAAGTCTAGTTTTAAAAAAAATAAATGTATATCTCAAACCAATCACCCAACAAACACATATATACGAGCACATAAGCACCACACACACGGACATATACAAGAGTTCTGAACAACCGCTGATGAGAGAATTTCTCTGTATGACTGTATTCATTCCTTTGCATGTCCCTTGCGGAACTTTGCCTCCCAAACAGCACTCCTGTAGGCCTCTCGGTTGTGAGCAAGATGGCCTGCTGCTGCTGCATCCATTTCCAGATCATCAACGATGTCTTGCAGCCACCTTCGTTTCGGTCTTCCTCTTTTTCTTTTTCCCATTATGTATCCTTCCAATACGGTCTTCTCTGTAACAAGGCACAAATTAAATGTAAATGCCTCACAAACTGTGCGAGATGGAGCGCGTATTCACTTGTTACCCTGTTTTACACGGATACGAGAGTCTGTGTCAGTATACGTAGGGTTGCCAACGTCTATACATGAAAAACCGGGACATGTTTTGTTTTCTCAGACTGGAACAAGAAAAGTTATTCGAACATCGTCACTAATTACTAATAAGGAATAGCAGATGTGCCCTAAGATCCAAGAATTTTGTTTTCATATAACACATCCAAGAAAAGAATCTAAGCTAAACCGTACTGATGATATCGTTCAGCTCAGAAGAATACTAATTTGCAGGAAATTCTCTACAGTAGAGAGCGGAACAACACCACAACTACTTCAGATCATCAGAGGAAGTATTTCCCTTCCCCCCCCCCCCCCGCAGACAAATGTTTCGGCCCTAGTAAACTCCTGACACTGCCATGCTTAATAGGTCATGACTCCCAGAGGTCTTGTGAGTTGTTGCCTTTCTTTTCGTCCCGGGATTGAACACGTGATCTTCCAGTTGGCACTGCGTTTTGAAGTGCGTCTTTAGCAATTTAGCTATGGAGGACTGGCATTGGTTGTGACAATCGAAATTATTTAAGTTCTTAATAGTTGTTTTGCATATTCCACAGCCTGCATGAGGCCTTTTCTGCTGTTTCTGAAAGGCTTTTCAATGCCCTTGCTCTTGCTTGTCCCTTTATGCCCAGTTGCTTACATAGGTCGTATGCTGATGTTGCTATGAATCCTCTCGCTCCCACTTCTACAGCTATCACTTTTGCCTTGACTCCTGCCCCCTGCCTCAGTTACTTGACCAGATCATTGTATTTCTTACATTTTAATAAATGCTGCTCCTCTATTCTTGTTTCGTACGGAATTATTAATTATTAATTCCTGTTTTTTTCTAAGTATTACACTACAATGTCCGGTCGCATTCCTGTGTTCTTGATGGCAGTCTGGTATTCTCTTCTTCCTAGTAGGTCCGCTGTCACATCCCAGTCATTTCCACCATCTGGCTGTGATTGTAAGGGAATGTCCCTGATTTCAATATTCGATGTCGTACCGGCGCCTATGAAGTATTTAGGTGGGACCTCAACTCTTTTGCTGTTATTTGCTTTTTCTTTTGCCCTGTCAACAATGGCTACTAGTTCCTGAAGCACTCTGTTGTGCCGCCAGGTGTAGCGTCCTTGGCCTAATGATACTCTGCATGCTGACAGCACATGTTCCAATGTTTGTCTTTCTTTGCAAGGAGAGGGCACTTTGTGTCTTCTGATACACCACATTTGTGTAGGTTGGAGCCTGTAGGCAGAAGGTCATAAGTAGCTCTGATGACGAAGCTGAGTCTCAATGGTGCCATTTTCCAGATGTCATTCCATGTTAGTGATCTTTACAGGACTTCCTCCCACGTTGTCCATTGATCTCGTTGTGCCTGTTGGACTGCTTTCTTGACCCGCTTGTCATCCTCTGAATTCCTTACTTCACTGATGATCATATCCCTTTTTTCCTTACAGGAGGCCTTTGACCACCATTTGATTTCACCATGACCAAATCCCCTTCCAGTCTCACGGGTGATCAGGAAAAGGAGATGGACATATGTTGGCCACTTGATGAGAAGAAATGAGCAGAGAATCCCAAAACAAGCTATCAAGTGGAACACAACAGGCCGAAGAAAAAGGGGCAGACCGCGTGAAACTCTGAAGAGAACATTATTAAGAGAGGCCAAGTTAACAGGCATAAAATCCTTTGTTGAGGTTGAAAGACTCGCCGAAGACAGGAAATATTGGCGAACTACTTTGCGAGCCCTATGTGACGTCTAACGGCACGGGAAGGATATAAGATATAAGAAATCCCCTTCTGTTGGTCTGAGTGTATCCTATTACTTCTTTCAGCTCCTGTGTTTCCCTGGCTGTGGTCACTTCCTCACTTACTTTCCATTTTCGTCCAGTTTTAAGTGTTGTCTGCACTTCTCGTACCACCGGATCTGTAGATTCTTGCAGCGTCATTCCTACCTTGTATTAGTATTTTTATAATTATTTTATAATTATTAGTATTTCATGTGTGTAGTTTACCTAATGTTTTAGACTTTGCGTGCATTTTGGAATTAAAATAGCTCAATATTAATTCATGTGCTGTAGAACATTCTTTATTTAAATACAAATTTATTTTACTGTCGGATATTTATCTCCAAGATCCTGCATTATCCTGCCATCCTGCGTCTTGCTCCTGCTATTTATCCGACTTCCAAAGTCTGGACAGAAGATCTTACCTCTGACTAATATAGTCATAGAATTCTGAGCAGCTCATACGATAATTAAAAGCACATTTAATTATTGTTGCTTCAACTGTTGAGAAGCAAAGACCATTTCGTTCCTCTGTCCGTTTCATATTCATGAGGGAAAATACCCTTTCCACATTTGGATTATGTCCAAGAACACAAAAGATAAATTCGCACAGTTTTAGTAACTTCGATCACTGTTCCAAAGATTCAGGCTGTCCAGTGAAATAGGTTCACCTCTCCTGACTGGATTTGCTATTCCGATTGTCCTTCTCCATTGTGAGTACTGCTTCATTACAGTGCTTCAAATGTGTGAACTGATCAAACAACAGTGACTCGTCAACTGCCTGCCACTTGTCTTGTACAAACGTTACAATCTCTTCCACTTCAGATCATTCTGGTGCGGGGTCTAACAGCATTCACTTACAGATAGAAAGTTCATTCAAAGGTATTCATCAGCCTCTTTACATAGGCATGATATGTCTCATAAAAATCTTCCACCACGACATAACATTTATTTATATCCGCCCATTACATTTATTTATTTATCGGGCCTGGTTAGAAGAAGAAGTCAATATGATCCAAGCTGGTTTCAGACAAGGAAGAGGATCAAGAGATCATATATTCAATATAAGATTAATAATAGAGAAATGCAGAGAGTTTAATGTGAATCTATATTTATCCTTTATAGACTACTCAAAGGCTTTTGATTGTGTACAGCACCAGAAACTTTGGGAAATAATGGAGAAAATGGGATTTCCAACACATTTGATACAATTAACATCACTGCTGTATCTAGACCAACAGGAAATAGTAAGAATAAATGGTGAAACTTGGTTTGACATGAAACAAGGGGTTCGTCAGGGATGCATATTGTCGCCTTACTTATTTAACTTGTGTACTGAAAATATAATGAGAATGAGGAATATTAGAGAAGATGTAGACAAAGAATATTACGATGCCATTACAATTGGAGGTTATGAAATACCACAGATTGATACGCTGATGACACAGTATTACTGTCCACAACACAAAAAGTAATGGAAAAATTAATAAAGTCAGTCCGTAAGACTAGCGAAGAGCAAAACCTCTATCTTAATGCAAAGAAAACTAAATTGATGACAACTGACAAAACAAACAAGGCAGCTGAAATATGTATCAATGAGGAAAAATTGGAAGAAGTGGAAAGTTTTTAATATCTTGGATCACTACTAAGGGCATGCATCTTTCCCATCGCAGCATAAGTCTGTGAGACTGGGACATTTAAACAAACAGCTGAGAAACACATAAATACCTTTCAATGTAAATGCTACAGAAGAGTTATTCAAATATCATAGACACAAAAAAAAAGAAAAAAATATATCCATACTACAAGAACTTAATATTGAAGAAGGTTGGCTAGTAAATAGAATTAAATAAAAAAAACTTAAATATTTTGGACACATTAAACGTCATGATAATTTAGAGAAGACAGTCTTGGAAGGGTACATAATGGGAAAAAGAAAGAAGAGGACCAAGGCGAAGATGGCTGAAAGACATCGTTGATGATCTGCAAATGGATGCATCAGCAGCAGGCCATCTTGCTCACAGCCAGGAGGCCTACAGGAGTACTGTTAGGGAGGCAAAGTTCCGCAAGGGATATGCAAATGAATGAATGAATGGTTGGCTGAGTGGCTAGGCGCTCGGTTTACTAATCCGGTAGTACCGGGTTCAAGTCTCAGCAGTGGAGTTTTTTTTCTGGTACACACCAAAAAGGCTCCGGGATCGACCCAGCCTCTAAAAATTGGTACCAGAGAAATCTGGGAAGGTAAATGCTGCCAGGCGTGATGACCATATCACACTTTCTTGTGCTGAAGGTCGTGGAAATGTGGGCTTAACACCGTATCCCGTATGTTTTAATGTCATGGAAACGGGATTTTACCTTTTCCTTTTATTTACTTATCTGATAGGCCTGCTTCATCTTCTGCTTGTTTTCACAATAGATTTCACTTTTAGAGGAATAAATCTTTCTTCTTTCCGCTGAGTTCTCAGTGTGAGAGTTTCCTCTAAAATTAGGAGAGCAGGGTATCGTTAGACCTTGAGAAACTCGTAAACAAAGCTTCCATCTTTTGGGCATGAGAGAAAGAAAAATAACAAGAGAATTACCTGGGACTCGAACCCCATCCTCCAGTAGGAGTCTTGCTATGTTGATTAATGCGCTATTTTCTCGTGGCAAGAAGAAGAAGAAGAAGAAGATCATCTTTGTCAGTGTAAAATAATTGCTAATGTTTCTCTAACTTGTTTACTTGTCTCTTTAAGCCTTCGTCTCCTTGTAAACCTCTCTTTTGGCTGTATCGCTAAAACAACATCTATATTCTCTTCCGTTAACTTAACACCATCCACGTTAATTTTTGCTTTTAAGCTGGAGCCAGTGTCAGTCATGCAGAAACCGAAGCGTGGAAAGCTTTTTTGACGTATTGCGTCTTAAATCACCTGTTGAGTTCGCGTCCTTTGACGCAGGTGAGCTACCCCCTTGTAAACATTCTCTAAAGGCAGTGATCGATTCTCGGGGTCAGAGAGTTAAAAGCGTTGAGGTTTGCAATCATGAGCCAGAGAAACAACTTGAGTTATATCATGTCATAAAAGTAATAGAAGAGAGAGAGAGAGAGAGGCAGACAGGCAAAGAGAGAGAGAGAGAGAGAGAGAGAGTATTGCAGACTAGACGGAAAGGTGTCAATCAGCCAATCGTATTCGGTGCCAGGATTGTTTTTCTTTCGGGCCCGAGACTGTTGGACGTGTTACTTATGCAAACAAAGTTTACACGAAGAAAGGAATGTTTGATGAGAGAGTAAAGGATGAGAAAGAAGATTTTAAAAAAAAAAAAGAAATAGAGGAAAAGATAGTTCAGGACAAAAAGAAAGAACTGAAATTCGTGGAGATGACTTTGGCCACACAATGGTGGGTCAGAAGCTACAAAAGGTTTCCTTTAGAAAATGAAAGTGTAAAGGAGAGAACTAACAGAAACATGAGAAGATTTCAAAAGTCGTTCTGACGAGGGGGGTGCGAGGGGTGGGGGGGGGGTGAGGGGGGGTCGCGCAATTTAATGCGTGGTCCTAGGGTTAGACGTTCGCTTAAGATGTTGGAAGTCACGGGTTCGGATCCCACCAGAAATGGCAAGGATTTGTTGGTTGTGAATCCTCTTAGCAATAAATTTCCCTTGTCATTTGGCAGTTGGAAATGACAATAAAGAATAGGCCAGGCGCCCGTTGCTTGGGCATAATTCTAGGGGAGATTTACGCAGACGCTTATATTATCAATGCTATCTGGGACGCCTTCCTGGGGTGTAATTGAAACGGGCAGCAGAGTAGGTATGGGAATGTCCTGACCTTGATGAGGCCATTAATGAACAATTAATGAACGGCAATGTATAACGCTGTTTTTTTTTCATTTTTCTTCTTTTTATTTATGTGTTGTGCTGTTCACGTATGTATTCATTGAAAAAGGCTGACGCCGAAATATTGGATGTTGTATGTTTTTCTTTTTTTTCATCTACACATTCTCATCTTACTTTCATACTTTCTGTTATCTGTGTTTCTTCTCACTTTCCTCATTCCCTTCAATGTTAATTATGTTTGTTACATGAACAGCATGTTTGTAGAATGTCTGGAATAGAGTGAAAGATGTATGATAAAGGCCAGAATCTCAGACGGGTCTGCGTGCCCATTTCTTAACCCTTTTGAAATAAAGATCAATCAGTCAATCAATCAATCATTCCCTCTGTCGTTTGTTGTAAAACTGAACCATACACGTCTGTCTACCTTTACTACTAGAACCAGTTTTACCGCAGTTGTTATCTCTTTTAACTGTTAAAAAGTAAGAAGGGTCAAATATTTAAAGAACAAGGATGATAGCTTTTAAGACGAAAAATAACTGAAAATAAAAAGAATAAATGGAAAAAAAGACAAAAGAGCAAAAAAAGAGTGCATGAAAGATAACAAGTGGGAATACCAAACAATAACGTCGAGAAAGAGAGAAATGAAACGTGAAGGAGAATCCATAAGAACATGTGGAAAGTTACGAAGGAACAAAGAAAATAAGTACATCTAGGCAAGATCCAGCACGATGTGGAAACTGTGAGCCGTAACCTGTGAGCCATGCTGAAAGGGCAAGGCTACCTAGAACTACGGGCAGCACCCAGAATTTGGGAACAGAGAACTTGGATGGATCAAATTTTGATTCGCAAGCACACATACACACACACACATGTAAATTGTCCCGTCGCTTTTTTTTTCATTTCCTGGTCACCGAAGTTGGACACCTTTGACCCTTGAACCCTCACATATATTTACCTCATATCTTTGACCCTTGAACCCTCACATATATTTACCTCATATCTTTGACCCTTGAACACTCACATACCTCCCACGTGATCTGCAGCCATCTTAACTTAATACCTCGCCTACAAATGCCTCTATGATCTTAAACATGTTGGTGTTACCTACCATCTGATGTTCTGACTCTGCGTTCCTCGCCTAAACATCTGTGTGTGTGGGAGGGTGGGAGGATCGTCTTCTACGACAGACACTGCCCCTAGATAAATTTTTTTTGTCTTTTTATTCTTTCATTTTTTTCCCTCAAGCACGCGGAACTGAGCAAAGATTACCGTCTCGAATTCCGAATCTTTTTTTTCCATTTGTTGACACCAGTATGCTTTTTACACTGTCCTGTTCGTTTCTATTCTTTTGCAGACACAACCTCTTTTTCTATATCTTTTCCCTTTTCTTTATTTTTTTTTCAAAAAAACACTCTTTCTCCCTGAAGTCTCATCGTGGATTAAAACTATTAGGATGTTTATTAAAACAATGCATTTGATAATACTGTCGGTTCTGTTTAAGCGAATGTTGTTTGCCGGAATTAAGGAATCCATTTGTTTCAAATGCTTTCCAGAAAATGACCTGCCCTTCCAAATGCGGGATTTCCATTCAATTTCTCAGATTGATAAAAGGTGAGCTCTTTATCTGCAATTTTTTTTTCGGTATCGATCCGCTTTCCATTAAGTAATTAAAAACAAAAAAACAAAAACAAAAACGAAAAAAGATATCTCGTAACATGCACGAATTTTCTTCTATCACAGGAGTGGTTCTTAAACTTGGTTTGGTCTTGAACCCTCTCTTCGGCCTTAGAACAGATGTAGACCCTTTATTAAGAATAAAGCAGTAAATAGAGCCTAGATGGCGCTAAGAGTTTGTTTTTAATTTGAGCCAATCCATATGCTGGTCAGAGGACCTCCAAAAATTTATTTATGGACTCCCTGGAGGTTCGTGTCTCCATATTAAGAACCACTGTCTTGGAGGGGGGAAAAAATAAGCTGGATTCGATAACGAATTAAACGGAGTATCGAACCTAAGATTGTGTGCTCAGTTGGTTTATTCCCGCCTGTTTTGTTTTTTTTTTTTTTGTACTGAGCTATGGCTCTCTGGAAACAAACAGAGGGGGGCCATTTATGTAACTTGCGCAGGAACAAACAAAGACAGCGTGAGCAGATGCTATCAAATAGCTTCTGTTGGGAGGGGCGGGGGTACATAAAGTGAAGCTGACCAAAAGGTTACTTTGTGAGCTGTTCTGACAACTGTTGTTGTTGTGTGTGTTGTGATTATCGTTACTGTAACCGCGAATGGTTCTTCAAATATCATGGACACAAAAAAAGAACAAATATATCCATGCTACAAAAACTTAATATTGAAGAAGGCTGGCTAGTAAAGAGGATTAAAGAGAGAAAACTTAAATATTTTGGACACGTTAAACGTCATGATAATCTAGAGAAAACTGTCTTGGAAGGGTACATAGTGGGAAAAAGAAAAAGAGGAAGACCAAGGCGAAGATGGCTGCAAGACGTCGTTGATGATCTGCAAATGGATGCATCAGCAGCATGCCATCTTGCTCACAACCGAGAGGCCTACAGGAGTGTTGTTAGGGAGGCAAAGTTCCGCAAGGGACATGCAAATGAATGAATGAATTAACCGCGAATGGATTGACTGCCCTTGGCCTCTTGGTGTTTTTGTCAATCACTGTACGTTGATGGTAGTACTGCAGAGGAGATGGAAACACCAATCCGTAGTACACAGGTGTTTTTTTAATAAACTTGTAATTTTGTCAAATACGAGGAATTACGATGATTTTAATATGAAGACCGTCCCAAAAGTAAGTTAACAAGGGTTATTACTTTAAAAAAACCTTTTTTGGACATAAACTGCCGCTGTTGGCGAGATTCTTCAGCTGCCGTGCGGTGCTCCTCCCGGTCAATAAAGAAAGGTGCAAATGGGGTTGCCGCGCGGCATCATTGCGAAAAAGGTGGTAGAAAGGATAAAGTGAAGCAACCAGTCAAATCACGGCACCTCTGGTCTGGAGGTCGGCCACGTCCTGAGTGAATTCATATCGGGTGAAATGCATGAACTGGCTTGTCCCAGAGGTTAAGACACTGCTGGTGAGACTCTTCGAATGCCGCGCGTGAGTGAAGCTCCTCCCGGTCAAGGAAGAAAATGCGGAAAAGAAATAAAGGTTGCTGTGCAGTGCCGATGTGAAAAGGTGGTAGAAAGGATAAAGTGAAGTTTAATCGGTTTGTCCAGTAGCATCGCTGCGAGAGCTACACATACCACGGCGCCTCTGCTCTAGAGGCCGGCCACGTCCGAAATACACCTACACTGGTGAAATATGCCTAAACCGGCACACACCAGGGGTGGAACTTGATGGCTAGACATGTCATGCCACCTCCGCTCTAGAGGTCGGTCACTATATGATATACACCCATACTGGTGAAATATGCCTAAACCGGCTCACGCAAGGGGTAAATCTTGAAGGCTACGCATGTCACAGTACCTCTGCTCTAGAGGTCGGTCACGTCCCAAACACGCCCATACTGGGATAATATGCCTAAACCGGCTCAACCCAGGGGTGGAAGTCACTAGTGGCGAGGATTCGTCCTCCTGGACAAAAGCTCCATCCTGGTCACAACTAGGAAGGGTAGCGGCCACGACCGCAAAATGCTGAAGTCGGAGACACTGGACCAGGGAAGTCTAGATAGGCAACCACCTCTCACCCGGCGGGGATGTATGCGTATCCTAATCACGCTGAGGTTTTCCGGTAAGAAAGTCCAACCCTGGACTGGATGGGCAACCACCTCTCACCCGGCGGTGATACACGGGTATCTGAAAACACGTCGAGGTTTTCCGGTGAGAAAGTCCAACTCTGGCCTGGGTGGGCTACCGCCTCTCACCCAGCGGGGATGCACTGATATCCTAAACACGTCGAGGTCTTCCGGTGAGAAAGTACAACTCTAGACTAAACTGGTGCAACGAAAACCACGGTGTCACGCAATCCCGCTTCTGAGATCCACCAAGAATACAGGCTAAAGCACTGCGATACTCTGAACCCCTTATGGTCCTCTCGGGGATCTCGTGGACGACATAGGGGACCACGGGACCTAACGAGGACCACAGGCGTAAATTCAGTAGGATCACAGTGCGGTTTTGGTGGTAGAAGCGAACGAAGAAGAAGAAGAAGAAGGACATAAACTGTAAACTATTTTTCAAGATGACACTTTATTTTTTCTATGTAGTCGCCATGGCGACTGAGGGATTCGTCTCAGAGTGGAGCATGTTTTTCGATGCTCATCTCGTAAAATATGGCGTCTTGGATATAGAGCTACTGTGTCGCCGCTGTTTCGACATCCTCTTCATTTTGAAATCTGTGGCCACTAAGAAATTCACTGAAAGCTGGAAGGAGGTGAAAATCACTTGGCACCTAATGGTCCAAATTTTCCAACAAAAAATGCTACAAGGGTCCCCGAACCGAAACGACCGTGGGCGGGAGAGGGTTGTCATAGAAGAGCAACACACTCCTTCTTCTTCTGTCAACAGTCCAACATGGCGATATCTGATGGCAGCTCTTGTTGCACCGTTCAAAGTTGCATTAATTGTTGCTATCCTTTTCAGGAAATTAACCAACAACAAGCCTTTTCTGATCCCAAAGCATGGCAGCCATCACTTACAGCAGACAGCACGACCTTGAGAAAGGCATGTGGGGAGCCCGGATGCGTCCAGTCCATACTCGCACATTTCTATTCTGAGGCGACATGGCTAACCATGCCTCGTCATCAGTGACAGTGCGTTCCAGTGCCACATTTTGACACAAGCTGTCCATTCATCACGCTGTCTCCCTGGACTTCCACCAACTGGCGATGAGTGTCCGCAGCTGGCACTTTCTTTCACATTTAGAAGTTGTATCACAGTCCGAACCTCCTACTTGGACCACTGCTCCAGTCGATCCTCCATTTTTAACTGACGGTAAAGTAAGAGAACACTGTTTTGTAGGACTGGACCTCGAAAAAAAATTGTAGACAGAACGCTTTAGTGAGACGTGAGAGAAAGAAAACTCACAAGAGAATTACCTGGGTTCGAACCACGGATTCTGGTAGGACGAACAACCGTCTAGTCACGAGAGAACACTGTCATGATCCTCGTGTCGACTGAACAGTTACTAATGACTTCGCTTTCGAACACCCTTTTTTTTTGGAGGTGCGAGGTATTGCAGTTCGTTAGTATTCTGTTCTTTCGTGGCTAGACGGTTGCTAGTTCTACCGAAGTCCATAGTTCGAAACCCATGTAATTCTTTTGTGATTTTTTTTTCCTTCACGTCTCACTAAAGAGCTTTGTCTACGATTTTTTCGAGGTCTAATCCATCAAAACTGTCTTCTCTTACTTTACCGTACGAAAACCTCGTTGATTCCTATTTATAAAAACTGTTTCTTTAACTGACGGATCCCGCCTAGAAGATCCTGCACAGTACTGCCGTCTGGGATGGCTCGTCTACTTGACGAAAATGGAAAATTCCGTAATCATGCCTTGTTATGGACGTCACATACCTTGTAAACTTACTTTTTGGACGCCCTAGTATTAATAATAGTGAAAGCGAGAAGATCATATGGACCCACCTGAGAAGCATGGTATTATAGCTAAGTGAGAAATTTTTAATTCGCCCTCTGATGTATACCTAGGGCGTCAGAAGGGTCATAGCAGAGCATAATAATCAACAGTAAGCGAATGAACAACACGAAGTCCTTTGCATTCCAAATCTGCCCTTGTACGTTACAAGATCAAAGGTTGTAGAATTTAGAGATTACATGTCTATTTCAGGCTGGTTATTTGAAAGAGCCTGAATAATTGTTTTTTTCCCCATTGTCCGTAATCTCGTAATTTTCTGCTGCCCCTGAATAAACCATTTTGCCGAAATATAGGTTGTGTTTCTTATTTTTCTCTTCCTCTTTTTCTGATCTGGTTCTACAACTACTCTTAAAACTGCACGATATTTAACATTTAAATTATTCTCGTTAGCGTTACTTTCAACCCTGACATTGGAGGTGAATCAGCCAAAATGCAGGGCAAGATGCTTGTATGAAAGCGCGTAATGTATGCGTGCGCACTCGCGGATGAATATATGACACTGATTACGTCTAGTTTCTGCAAATGTTGCTCTCTTCCCAAGAACGTGGAAGTATTTCTTTTTTTTTTCCTTCTTGCAATAGCTCGATGTTCTTGCCACAAGAAATGTGAAAGAAATCATGCCTTTGTGCACAACGTGGGAATTTATTTGCGCTTCAGAAGGTCTTCTCTCGACTTTCAAAGATTCAGCAACGTTACTGGGTCTAATCTGCGCATGCGTGGCCTGGATTTCGGTTGTGAACCTCGAAGAAGACTCAGATTTGCAAGCACGATAAGCTAAAGACGGGAGACCAGTGAATAAATTGTTTTTTAAATAAAGTGTCCCGTGTTTGTCTGTTTACCTGTCTGTCTCTCGCAAGAAAACTTCAGTCTGTTTGTCTGTCTGTCTTGCAAGAAACCTTCGGTCTGTTTGTCTGCCTGGCTCGGAAGAAAACTTCCAATTTTTGTAATGAAAAGTCTGTTTTTTAGATAACCTTTTCTCTACTCATTGTGGTCACTTGCTGGTTGGATCTTAAAATCTTTTTTTCCTGCTTTTATTGGACTGCTACCACCACTACGTCAGAGAGAGGGGGATTGGGGGGGGGGGGCAATAAAGAAAAAGAAAGAGAGAAAGGAAGAAGGAGAAATAACATGAAAACGAGAGAGAGACAAAGAGGAGAGAGAGAGGGGGAGATAAAGAGGAGAGAGAGAGAGAAGAGGGAGACAGAGAGAGAGGAAGAAAGAGACAGGCAGAGAAAGACAGCAAAAAAGTGAGGGACGGCCGGAAATGGCAGAGCAGAGGTGAAACAGGCGTGTGTGTGCATGTGTGTGAGTGTGTGTGCGTATGCATGTGTCGTGCGAGATTATTGTTTTATTGCATTGCGAAGGCTTAAAATACTAATCTAACACACAGAAAACAACCAAGGTTTTAGCACACTAAAGTTATACAGCACAGACTTGCATACACAAAAGTTATACAGCACAGGCTTGCATACACAAAAGTTATACAGCACAGGCTTGCATACACAAAAGTTATACAGCACAGACTTGCATACACAAAAGTTATACAGCACAGACTTGCATACACAAAAGTTATACAGCACAAGCTTGCATACACAAACGTTATACAGCACAGACTTGCATACACAAAAGTTATACAGCACAGGCTTGCATACACAAAAGTTATACAGCACAGACTTGCATACACAAAAGTTATACAGCACAGACTTGCATACACAAAAGTTATACAGCACAGGCTTGCATACACAAAAGTTATACAGCACAGACTTGCATACACAAACGTTATACAGCACAGACTTGCATACACAAAAGTTATACAGCACAAGCTTGCATACACAAACGTTATAGAGCACGGGCTTGAGCACAGTAAAGTTATACAGCGCGAGATTACCTACAGTAATGGACTTGCATACAGAACAGCTATAAAGCACAGACTTGCGTACACAAAATTTATGCAGCACAGACTTGCGTACACAAAATTTATACAGCACAGACTTGCGTACACAAAAGTTATACAGCACAGACTTGAGTACAGTAAAGTTATACTGCACAGACTTGCATATAGTAAAGTTATATTTGCGCACAGGAAAGGTATACTGCAGAGACTTGCATACGATAAAGTTATACAGCACAGACTTGAGTACATTACAGCTATATAGCACAGACTTGCTTACAGCAGAGTTATACAGCACAGACTTGAGCACAGTAGAGTTATACATGACCAGACTAGCGCGCAGTAGAGTTATGCAACACAGACATGCGTACAGTAAAGTTACACAGCAGTGTTGTATGACTAGTCTACAAATCTCTAATTTTCTCTACCTCTTGCTTTGAAGTTACATCTAGCTAAACTGCTTCCAGCTCATTCATACTAGTGTACTCCTCTGTTTCTTTTTCCTTGAAACTGTTTTCTGAATTATGGTTTGCAGTATTTTATTTTGTTGTTGTTATTGTGTTGCTTCAATGTCTATGTATTCCTTTGTACGTGAAGTCAAATGTAAGGGTTCAACTAGGAGCTTGCAAGGTCTTCCTTATCATCTGTGAGGTTATTATAAATAACATGTAGATAAAATTATTCTTATTAAAATTAGCTTGCATTCAGAATACTTAACTTAAAAAGTGCATCTGCGTACATTTCTTTTCTTCGAAAAAAACCCCCATATATTTCGAAACGATATATTTAAATACAATCGATTAACCTTCTACTCCATAACTGTTACTTGTTTTTTCTGCATGTTTATTTCAGTCATTTGCATGTCCCTTGCGGAACTTTGCCTCCCTAACAGCTGCCCTGTAGGCCTCTTGGTTGTAAGCAAGATGCCTTGCTGCTGATACATACATTTCCAGATTATCAACGATGTCTTGCAGTAATCTTCGCCTTGGTCTTCCTCTCTTTCTTTTTCCAGTTATGTACCATTCCAAAACAGTCTTCTCTAAATAATCATGACGTTTAATGTTCTCTGTTTAATCCTCTTTACTAGCCAACCTTCTTCAATATTAAGCTCTTGTAGTATGTATATATTTGTTCTTTTCTGTGTTCATGATATTTGAAGAACTCTTCTGTAGCATTTACGTTCGAAGGCATTTATGTGTTTCTCAGCTGTTGTATTAAGTGTCCAGGTCTCACAGGCATATGTTGTCATGGGAAAGATGCATGCCCTTAAAAATCTTATTTTTGTAGTTCTGTCTGGTCCTCTCCACAGATTCTTTAGTTGTTTTACTTTCTGAAGAGCGATAGATGTCCTCCTTTTAATTTCCCTCATTGTATCTCAATTATTAGTTAGCAGTGATCCAAGATATTCAAAACTCTCCACTTCTTCTAGTTTTTCCTCATTGATACATATATCAGCTGCCTTGTTTGTTTTGTCAGCTGTCATCAATTTAGTATTCTTCACATTAAGATAGAGGTTTTCCTCTTCACATACGGATTGACATAATTAGTTTTTCCATTCCTTTTTGTGTTGTGGATAGCAATACTGTGTCATCAGCATATCTAATCTCTGGTATTTCACAACCTCCAATTGTTATGGCATCGTAATATTCTTTTTATACATCTTCTCTAACATTCCTCATTATATTTTCAGTATATAAGTTGAATAAGTAAGGTGACAATATGCACCCCTGACGGACCCCTTGTTTTATGTCAAACCAAGTTGTTGTTTCACCATTTATTCTTACTGCTGCTTGTTGGTCTAGATACAGCAGTGATGTTAATTGTATCAAATGTGTTGAAAATCCTACTTTTTCCATTATTTCTCAAATTTTCTGGTATGGTATACAATCAAGTGCCTTTTGATAGTCCAAAAAAGATAAATATAGATTAATATTAAATTCTCTGCATTTCTCTATTATTAATCTTATATTGAATATATTATTTCTTGATCCTCTTCCTTGTCTAAAACCAGCTTGGACTACATTGACTTCTTCTTCTGTTTTCTTACGAAGTTACCCATTATGATTTTTAATAGAATTTTACTGTCATGACTAATCAGGGCATAATTTCAAGTTACATTTTTTGGGCAGTAGTATGAATACAGTTCTTTTCCATTCTTTTGGCCAAATATCTGAATGCCATATCTTTTTTACATAGTGCATGACAGATTGTTGCACATTCCTTTCTTGCTGCTTTAATAAGTTCAACTGATGATTTACCATTTTTCAGATTCTTTATTGTCCATATAACTTCTTCATTTGTCGGTTCGGGTTCTTTCTCCTCCAATAATAATTCACACTGTTGATTTTCGCCTTCACAGTCAGTTGTTTCATACATTCCTCTGCAATATTCCTTCCATCTTTCTAGAATTTCCTCTGTTTCTGTCAAGGTCTTTCTCATCTCGTCACAGATTATATTTAGCTTAGGTATGATATTTTTCGTCAATGTCTTCATTTCTTTAAACATTTCACCATTTCTTCCACAGTTTTGATGTCCTTCTGTGTGTATGTAAGCTGGAAAAAATTAGTTTATTTTGATGCCGCCAATTACTCAATTTCCGCACAGACTTGTTGTCCTTCAGGCCACTGAAGTTGGACATAGATTCTCCGATTTCTTCGTGGGTAGGACGATCTTCGCACATACTCCGTAGCACAGACAGAAATCAGTTGAAAACTAGAGCACGACGATAGCGAAGATAAACCAACAGACGTGACTTCCAGGCGTGTGCTGCTGTATACATTTTTATCCATTAGCAAATTTTTTGGCACGGAGCACAGATTTCTGATATAAAGATAAAAGTTATTGGTTTGCTCACAACTTGTGATATAACAAATAAACTTATTGATTTGCTCACAACTTGTGACATAACAATAAACTTATTGATTTGCTCACAACTTGTGATATAACGAATAAACTTACTGATTTGCTCACAATTTGTAATATAACAATGAAACTTATTGGTTTGCTCACAACTTGTGACATAACAAATAAACTTATTGATTTGCTCACAACGTATGATATAACAAATAAACTTATTGATTTGCTCACAACTTGTGACATAACAAATAAACTTATTGATTTGCTCACAACGTATGATATAACAAATAAACTTATTGATTTGCTCACAACTTGTGATATAACAATGAAATGATTCGCTCACAACTTATTAAATAACAATGAAACTTATTGATTCGCTCACAACTTATGATATAACAATGAAACTTATTGATTTGCTCACAACTTGTGACATAACAAATAAACTTATTGATTTGCTCACAACGTATGATATAACAAATAAACTTATTGATTTGCTCACAACTTGTGACATAACAAATAAACTTATTGATTTGCTCACAACTTATAATATAACGAATAAACTTATTGATTTGCTCACAACTTATGATATAACAAATAAACTTACTGATTTGCTCACAACTTGTGACATAGCAAATAAACTTATTGATTTGCTCACAACTTATGATATAACGAATAAACTTATTGATTTGCTCACAACTTATGATATAACGAATAAACTTATTAATTATTCACAACTTGTGATATAACAAATAAACTTATTGATTTGCTCACAACTTATGATATAACGAATAAATTTATTGGTTTGCTCACAACTTGTGATATAACGAATAAACTTATTGATTTGCTCACAACTTGTGATATAATGAATAAACTTATTGATTTGCTCATAACTCATGATATAACGAATAAACTTATTGATTTGCTCACAACTTATGATATAACGAATAAACTTATTAATTATTCACAACTTGTGATATAACAAATAAACTTATTGATTTGCTCACAACTTATGATATAACGAATAAATTTATTGGTTTGCTCACAACTTGTGATATAACAAATAAACTTATTGATTTGCTCACAACTTGTGATATAACGAATGAAACTTATTGATTTGCTCACAACTTATGATATAACAATGAAACTTATTGATTCGCTCACAACTTATGATATAACAATGAAACTTATTGATTCGGTCGCAACTTTAATTGTGGCGGTTCTTGTGGCTCACGAAGTAGAAGCTTTGCTCACAACACTCCACATTTTAGAAAACACACTGGAACCAACTGCCATTAGTCTAACATGCTTAAAATATACTACTTGCAAAAGTTAAGGGCCGGTTTTTTTCAGTTCTTACAAAAACAAAATCAACTGACTACCAAACAAGCCATTAGTACCAAAGAAAACAACATTTAAAACTGAACAAATTCAATCATTTCATTTCCAAATCGAAATAGGAATACACATACAGCAAGCAGGGGAAATCATTCACCCCTCGTCCAAAAATTCACAAGAGTTGTCTTCAAACAATAAACATGTCAGTATTGCGTGTGGCCACCGTTCGCTGCCAGACATTCGACGCACCGTTGCCTCATCGAGTTAACCAGGGTTGTTAGGACATTCTGTGGAATGGCCTGCCATTCTTGTGGAAGGAAAAGGGTCAGCTGGGTGACATCAACAGGTGGAGGATGATTTGTCGAAAACCGTGTGCCTAGGACATACCAAATGTGCTCAATAGGCGACAGATCGGGCCACCGAGCTGGCCAATCGATTCTAATGATCCTTTGCTGTTGAAGAAAATCTTCTACGACACGACCCCGAATGTGATCTTGCGTTATCGTCTTGTAGGATTGCCCCTGCACGCATGGCTTGCAAGGTAGGCTGGACAACGGGTTGCAGAATTTCATTCAGGTATCGCGGGGCGGTTAGGGTGCCATGAATGACATAGAGGGGAGTCCTGCCGTGCCTGCTGATGCCACCCCAGACCATGATTGATCCCCCTCCGTAACGATCCACCTCTTAGATTGTGGCGTCATGGAACCGGTCCCTGGTCTTCTCCAAACACGGATTCTGTCATCATTGAAGGATATACTGAAGCGGGATTAGTTCGTGAAAAGAATTTCACCACACTGGTACCTCGTCCAACGGATATGTTGCCGGCACCAGGCAACTCTAGCTCTACGGTGAGCTGGAGTAAGAGGCATTCTTATTGCTGGTCGTCGTGAAGCCAGCCCAGATTCTCTTTAGCGCCTGCGAACTGTTCTGCCGCTAACATTGACGTTTGCCGTAGTCATTAGCTGGTTTCTGAGAGTGGAAGACGTTACTGTCCGGTTGCGAAGTGTTGACAGATGCAGGTATTTGTCATCTTGTCTACTCGTGCAACGAGATCGGCCTGAACGATGTCTGTCTTCTACTCCTCCGGCTGAGCGAAATCGTTTCAAATACCTTTGGATGGTAGAATGGGACATCCCGGAACGCCGTGCAGTTTCACGCCAGATAAACCGCTTTCAACCAAGGCTATGACCCGATGACGCTCAAAGGTGCTAAAACGCTTTCGCGGTGGTATGGTGTTCTTCAAATGACAAAAATACCCCTAAACCGCTTTAATAAAAATGATTGGAAGGTGAGAAGTGTTCACTGAGGATGCCTCTTACACATGCGGCACAAATTAGCACGATTTAATTACCTGCTGGGTCATGCTGACACTTTTTAAAATGCCCTAACATTTAGTCTAGGACAATGCTACTGCACGTGATTTTTACACTTGTTGTGATGAACAGTTGGTGTTGTTTACGCCCCGGCTGCATGGAGGTCTGCCTGAGAATGCAAGTTAATCAAAATTCTACTATGAAGTTATATACAGTTTTAGTACGACAATCAAAATAAACATATGCTTGAAATTAATGGCCGGCCCTTAACTTTTGTCCAGTAGTATATTTCCGTCGGCTTATGATTCTCTGCCAAGGTGTTCAAAAGCTGTTTTTTTTCTTTACTTTACAAGCATATTCTTCCTTGTGCATGAAACAAGCCATTTTCTTGAGTATATCCAGATTTTCAAAACCCCGGTTTTATTTTGACACCTACTAATTAATTCTAGTTATGTCCCCTGGCATCTGTTTGCCGTAGTGGGGCGTGAAGTTTTGGTACCTTTGCCTTTCTAGGCCGCTGCAGGTAGGGATGTCAGCACCTGTCCTCGCTGCCTTGTTTTCCCAGGGAAGCCCCAGTTACCAAGTTCTTGAGGTTTGGTTGACCCCCGCGCCGGCTGATCTGAGACTTAACTCAGCTCCAGTGCCAAATCAAACTAAGGCCCTTTTTGTCGGCAGACATCTACACCACCCTGGCTCCACTTATTAACTGAGAGGCTGTTATTAAGAAAAACTGGCCAAAACTTTAAAACTCACAGGAAAAAAAGAAGAAGAAAAGAGATGCCGAGGGGAAAAATACCTGAATAAATTAACCAAAAGCCATGAGAAAACAACAGCATTTGAATCGACTGGAAACACCAAGGACAGCACAAGATGGAAGAGCATGATCGCCAACGCTGTTCAGTACGGCACTTAATGAATGCATTAACTTCATTGCTGTTAGCCTTTCTAATAGTTCACCTACTCCTTACTTCAGTGGTTCTCAGCCTGTGCTCCGCAGATCACTAGTGATACACAGCGCATTATCAGGTGGAGGGCAGCTGCATTATCCATTTGATATTAAGCGCCGTCTGTTGAGTAGGAATAGTTAAGGATTTATAGCCTTGCGGATATTATATACAATATGGTGATCATTATACGTAGTTGTAAGAGTGGTTCTTGAATATAAAAAGATGGGCGCTATTTAAAACACATAAAATATATAAAATACAGTTTTGTAAACAAAGAGTATTATTCAAAATATATAAATGTGTTCATATTGTATAATTTTGCCCCTAATATATAATCTTTTTCATAATACATAATTTTGTTCAGAAAATAATTTAGTTCACAATATATAATTCTGTTCGTGATATATAATATTCTTCGTAATGTATAATTTTGTTCACAATGTATGATTTTCTTCGAATAATAGAATTTTGTTCATAATATATATATATATATATATATATATATATATATATATATATTCATATATATATAATTTTGTTCCTCATATAGAATCTTGTTCATAATATGTAATTTTGTATTATGATTCATACTATATAGGCTTGTTAATAATATATAATTTTTGTTCTCATTATATAATCGTATTTGTATGATATAAATTTGTTAATAGTATGTAATATTGCTATAATATATAATTTTGTTAACAGTATGTAACATTGCCATAATATATTGTTTTGTTAACAGTATGTAATATTGTCATAATATATAGTTTTGTTAATAGTATGTAATACTGCCATAATATATAATTTTGTTCTTATTATATAATCGTGTATGTATATGCAGGAAACTCTCTACCGTAGGGAGCGGAACAACAACACAACTCCTTCAGATCATCAGAGGAAGTACCCCCCCTCAGACAAGTGTTTCGGCCCTTTAAACTCCTGACACTCTAAGGGGGGTGGGCCCCTCTGGGTCATGACTCCCAGAGGTCTTGTGAGTTGTTGCTTTTTTTTTCTTCCAGTTGCCACTGCACTTATTATCTAATCGTGTTTATAAATATAAACCTGTTCTTATTATATAGTCTTGTTCATAACATATAATCTTGTTCATATTATATAATATTGTTCATATTATATAATCTTGTTGATGTTATACGATCGCGGAAACTTTAAAACTTTCAGTTTCGTCTAAACACGGTTCTTGCCCGTACCTTCTCGTCTTTTCAAAGTGTGTTAAGAGTTAAATTACATTTTGATCAGATCAACATATGAGCAGTTGCCCGCAAATAAATTCACATACACGCTAAGTTCAAGTCTGGTGCTTCTCCTTACTTTCTTGCTCTTGTGTCCAGACACTTAAGTTTGGTAGACCTCCTCCACAACTGCGACAACTATAAAACACTGAGTGTCACATCAAACAACTATAAAACACTGAGTGTCACATCAAACAACTATAAAACACTGAGTGTCACATCAAACAACTATAAAACACTGAGTGTCACATCAAACAACTACAAAACACCGAGTGTCACATCAAACAACTATAAAACATTGAGTTATACGAAACGGAACAATTAACGAAGCTTCTATAGGTCTGCTCAGGAAATACAAAAAAAAAACCAATCCAGTTTAATAGTAAGAACTAAGAATAATGTATATTATTTTTGTTTTGAAAACGTTACTGCTACGAACTAATAATAATAAAAAATAATAATAATAATAATAATAACACACGGTTATGACAAAAGTTGTACTGGCAAACAGAACGGGGAAGGTAAGGAAGTAAGTCAAATCTATGGACGACCGCCGACTTCAACAGTGAGACTTGTTTGTATGGTAACGAAATGAAAATTATACACTCCAAACTGAAATTATAAGATGTAAACTGCGCATTGCTCTTGCACTGGCTGACATGTGCAGAAGATGAAGTTTATCTTGAATCGAAACGTAATTGAGTGCTTGACATCAATTGTGATATATATTTTTTTTTAGGTTTTGTGTAGAACAGTATTAACAGTCTAACGAAAAACAAAACAATGTCTTTCGCAATTTTACCGCCATGTTCAAATTATTATTTTTTTTTTTTGCTTGGATGTCACTTTTTAGAACATTGTGGTGGGTGGATGGGTGGGCGGGTTTATTTAATATAGGTTCATACATGAGAACCGATGTGCAATGCATTACATTGCATGTCTTACAGGACAGCGTTGGCGGTAATGTTTCTTTATCTTCCACTATCCTTTATCTTCCACTATCCTTTATCTTCCACTATCCTTTATCTTCCACTATCCTTTATCTTCCACTATCCTTTATCTTCCACTATCCTTTATCTTTCACTATCCTTTATCTTCCACTATCCTTTATCTTCCACTATCCTTTGTGTTTCTGATCCCTTAAAATATTTTCCTTCTTCTTTCAAGATCACTTATTTAGTCCTCTGAGATATCTTCTCTTACCTCCCTCTTCTTTATTTTTCCTTGGGTTTTTTTTTCACTCATTTCCAAGTTCTTTAACTTCTGTCTTATCGTTACATGTCCAAGTTCTTTAACTTCTGTCTTCTCATGACAAGTCCAAGTTCTCTAACTTCTGTCTTCTCATGACAACTCCAAGTGCTTTAACTTCTGTCTTCTCATGATAAGTCCAAGTTCTCTAACTTCTGCCTTCTCGTGACAAGTCCAAGTTCTCTAACTTCTGTCTTCTCATGACAAGTCCAAGTTCTCTAACTTCTGCCATCTCATGACAAGTCCAAGTTCTCTAACTTCTGCCTTCTCATGACAAGTCCAAGTTCTCTAACTTCTGCCATCTCATGACAAGTCCAAGTTCTCTAACTTCTGCCTTCTCATGACAAGTCCAAGTTCTCTAACTTCTGCCACCTCATGACAAGTCCAAGTTCTCTAACTTCTGCCATTTCATGACAAGTCCAAGTTCTCTAACTTCTACCTTCTCATGACAAGTCCAAGTTCTCTAACTTCTGCCACCTCATGACAAGTCCAAGTTCTCTAACTTCTGCCTTCTCATGACAAGTCCAAGTTCTCTAACTTCTGCCTTCTCATGACAAGTCCAAGTTCTCTAACTTCTGCCTTCTCATGACAAGTCCAAGTCCTCTAACTTCTGCCATCTCATGACAAGTCCAAGTTCTCTAACTTCTGCCTTCTCATGACAAGTCCAAGTTCTCTAACTTCTGCCACCTCATGACAAATCCAAGTTCTCTAACTTCTGCCATCTCATGACAAGTCCAAGTTCTCTAACTTCTGCCTTCTCGTGACAAGTCCAAGTTCTCTAACTTTTGTCCTCTCGTGACAAATCCAAGTTCTCTAACTTCTACCTTCTCATGACATGTCCAAGAAACTTTCACTGTCATTTTCTTATAACTGTAACTACTGTTCGTTGTTATAAAACTTATATGAGGACCTTGTGTGTTTATCCAGATGTCCAAGGTAACTGTGCATATAAGGTAGATATACAGATGGTAAGACACTCGTTAGAACAAGCATACGTATAAGAGAATACAAGAATGTAATGCAGAACTCCGTTTTGTTTTTGTATACAAACATGACCACTCGCACAAGGGAGCGTTAGTAGACATATAGCAGCAACAGAAACAAATGTAACAGACTTTACGTCCATATATATATATATATATATATATAATATATATATATATATGAGAGAGAGAGAGATCACAGACATAAAAAAAGGATCTAACATATGGCCAGAGTTAGAAGTAGAGAGTCATACAGTGGACCCTTAGACGTCGAATACAGTCCGTTCCAGGTGGCAGTTGGACTTTCAAATTGTTCGACTTTCCAGTTTCATTTCTCCGCAGGAAAAAATGTAAACTGAATTAATCCCTTCCAGACCCCCATAACTTATCAATTATAAAAGATTTTAATTACAAATATTGGTTATTTAAACCTGTATAATGATGATAATACGCATTAGATTATACATTAATAGTGTAATATTATCATTAATAATAATGATAATAACAATACCTTACATTTACTCAAACCATCAAAAGTTGTTCTACTTCTTCCACTGCTGGGGATCTTTGACTGGTAAAATAACCGCTTTAATGGTTTCCTTGTTCTTTAGTATGGTCGATATGGTCGACTTAGCCATCTCAGACTCAACTCCCAGTTCTCATACACATGTACCACTTTCCCATTTAGTGGTAAGTTCCTTTTTCAGTTCTATCGTGGCCGTTACATTCTTTCTTTTAGGTTTTTCAGCCCTGGTAACTTTCTTTAATGTAATCATGAATGTGTGATTTTAAAGATAAAATGACCAACAACAACAACAACAGCAACAACAACAAAATCCTAAAACATCGCAATAAAGATACTCTTGGAAAACAGACACTGACATTTTGGTAGATCCTCAGTGAACCCAAGTCACGGGAGATATGACCACGTGATTCTTTGTTTTCGTTGGGTGGCTGCATTTGTTTTGTTCGACTTTCGAATTTTTGTTCGAGTTTCAAGCCGGATTTTCTTCCAGTTTTTTTTTTTTTTTTCACGAGTTCGAGTTTCAAATCGGACTTTCCTCCAATTTTTTGTTAGCGTTGCAAATTGTTCTAGTTTCAAAGCGTTCGACTTTCGAAGACCCACTGTAATTGATCCAGTAAGACACAATAGGGCTTTCTGGCAGAAAATTAATTTAGTACAATATTACAGCAGGCACACTAGAACTGATAAAACAATGTAGAGAAATGAAGACGCAATGGAAAGTGACAAACAACAACAAAGAGGAATACACATCTTTAACAAAAGACGTACGAAGAAACATAAGAAAAGACACACACAAAAAACAGTACATGCAAGATTGTTGTGAAAGAATAGAAGGACAGCAGAAATGTGGAAGAGATAACGAAATGTTTAAAGAAATGACGACATTGACGAGAAATGTCACACCTTAGCTAAATGTAATTTGTGAATAGATGGAGAATAACTTGACAGAGAGAGAGAGAAACTACTAGAAAGATGGAAGGAATATTGCAGAGGAATATATGAAACAACTACTGTAACAGCAGAAGTCAACAATGTGAATTATTATTGTAGGAGAAAGAACCCGAACTGACAATAGAAGAAGTTTTATGGGCAATAAAGAATCTGAAAAATGGTAAATCACCAGGATGTGATGAGATAACAGCTGAACTTATTAAAGCAGGAGGAAAGGAATGTGCAACAATCTATCATGCATTATGTAAAAAGATATGGCATTCGGGTATTTGGCCAAAAGAATGAAAAAGAACTATATTCATACCACTGCCAAAAAAGTGTAACCTGAAATTATGCACAAACTACAGAAATGTTCCCTGATTAGTCATGCCAGTAAAATTCTATTAAAAATCATAATGGGTAGACTTCGTAAGAAAATAGAAGAAGAAGTCAATATGATCCAAGCTGGTTTCAGCAAGGAAGAGGATCAAGAGATCATATATTCAATATAAGATTAATAATAGAGAAATGCAGAGAGTTAATGTGAATCTATATTTAGCCTTTATAAAATACTCAAAGGCATTTGATTGTGTACAACACCAGAAACTTTGGGAAATAATTTTAAAAATGGGATTTTCAACACATTTGATACAATTAACATCACTGCTGTATCTAGACCAACAAGCAAAAGTAAGAATAAATGGTGAAACAACAACTTGGTTTGACATAAAACAAGGGGTCCGTTAGGGGTGTATATTGTTACCCTACTTATTTAACTTGTATACTGAAAATATAATGAGGAATGTTAGAGAAGATGTACACAAAGAATATTACTATGCCATAGCAATTGGAGGTTATGAAATACCAGAGATTACATATGCTGATGACACAGTATTACTGTCCACAACACAAGAAAGAATGGAAAAACTATGTCAGTCCATAAGAATAGCGAAAAGCAAAACTTCTATCTTAATGCGAAGAAAACTAAATTGATGACAACTGACAAAACAAACAAGGCAGCTGAAATATGTGTCAATGAGGAAAAATTGGAAGAAGTGGAGTGTTTTGAATATCTTGGATCACTACTAACTAATAATTGAGATACAATGAGGGAAATTAAAAGGAGGACATCTATCGCTCTTCAGAAAGTTAAACAACTAAAGAATCTGTGGAGAGTAACAGACAGAACTATAAAAATAAAGATTTGTAAGGACGTGCATCTTTCCCATCGCAACATATGCCTGTGAGACCTGGTCACTTAACAAAACAGCTGAGAAACACATAAATGCCTTTGAATGTAAATGCTACACAAAAGTTCTTCAAATATCATGGACACAAAAAAAGAACAAATGTGTCCATACTACAAGAACTTAATATTGAAGAAGGCTGGCTAGCAAAGAGGATTAAACAGAGAAAACTTAAATATTTTGGACACATTAAACGTCATGATAATCTAGAGAAGAGTGTCTTGGAAGGGTACATAACTGAAAAAAGAAAGTGAGGAAGACCAAGGCGAAGATGACTGGAAGATATCGTTGATGATCAGCAGCAGGCCATCTTGCTCACAACCGGGAGGCCTACAGGATTGCTGTCAGGGAGGCAAAGTTCCATAAGGGACATGCAAATGAATGAATGAACAATGTTACAATGATGTATGGTTGGGCTCTGGAAAAAAAGTAAACAAGCACTTTGGAAGTCAGAAACAGAAAAGTAGTAAGAAAATAACCGTAACTCGATCCACAGACTCCGGCTAGATGATCTACCGCCTACCGCAATAGGACTACCCAGCATCCACTCAGCCATCTAACATCTCCATACAAAGATATTCTACAACCTAGCTATTAAAGTGTGTCTGAAATCGTGACGTCAGGAAGTTCAATCCCTAGCAGGTACCCAGTCTAAGACACAAAAATACACACAGTCTCCTGCAAATGTCTGGGTTATATGCTAAGATCAGAAAGTCTGTCACGGGTATAAACTCATAGACACAACTTTAGTTTTAATAACTCATCATTTGTACAAAGAGCGAGAGACAGGGGCTGGTAAAGAACAGAGGTAAGATGAGCACAGCATAAGTTCTTTTTCAGAATTTCTCATGTTAAAATGTTCCCTTTTTAAATCAGTCAGTTATTTGCATGTCCCTTGAGGAACTTTGCCTCTCTAACAACTCTCCTGTAAGCCTCTCGATTGTAAGCTTGATGCCCTGCTGCTGATGCATCCATTTACATATTATCAACGATGTCTTGCAGCCATCTTCGCCTTGGTCTTCCTCTCTTTCTTTTTTTTCCATTATGTACCCTTCCAAGACGGTCTTCTCTGCTTTATCATGACGTTTAATGTGTTCAAAATATTTAAGTTTTCTGTTTAATCCTCTTTGCTAGCCAGCCTTCTTCAATATTAAGTTCTTGTAGTTTGGATATATATTTTTTTTTTTTTGGTGTGTCCATGATATTTGAAGAACTCTTCTGTAGCATTTACATTCAAAGGCATTTATGTGTTTCTCAGCTGTTTTGTTAAGTGTCCAGGTCTCACAGGCATATGTTGCTATGGGAAAGATGCATGCCCTTAAAAATGTTATTTTTGTAGTTCTGTCTGTTCCTCTCCACAGCTTCTTTAGTTCGTTTTTTTTTTTACAGTGTATATATTCATAGCGTTTCTTTCGGCAGTACTACCCGGCATTCATTTGTTTTCTTAGCTTTCCATAATGCTTGAAGCTTTGTACAGTATGTTCCTGTGTCATTTATGACTGACTGCAGTGTCAGGTTGGATTGTTTCCTGTTTTTTTTCCGAGAGAGAGACCTTTTAGTAATGTAATCGTGGAATACCTGGACGTGTAATACTGAAGTTTCTGATATTGTGATGTGGAAAAAAAAAAATTGTTTCTGACATGAGCCCAAGTTACCCGAGCCGCCTCATATCGTGGAATAATAATAATATATAATACTAACTTAATGTGTAAAGTTACCGTGTGTCTAATGTTTGGTTTATCGTATGTAGACGTGATGAGTGTTCAATGATAACCGCGTAAATGTATTTCTAGCAGTTTATTTTTGTGAGCCATCGTTATTAATTTTTATCGTCATCCTTTGGTATATTTTGATTGATTTCATTCAGTTCATGGACGCTGCAGACTTGTTTGTTATATTTTCTTTGTGCGCACTTATGTTTCTGCCAGTGTCAGTGATCACAGTTGCATAGTGATATAATTTGTTCATTTCACATAAATCATGATGTACAGAGCATAGCTGGATTTAATTGACGTAGTGCGCAGAAACTGAATACGTGTGAAAAAAACATGACGTCAGAGATGAAGCAGACAAACGATCATTTTTAACAATGGCTTCATGGTAAACACAACATCGCGCATTCACGCATTCACCGCTGAAACTTATTTTTAAAGTAGAGAATCGTCTATTACTGTACAAATGAAAGTTTCGTCGCCATTTTGAATTGCATCCCTGTGATAATGTTCCCGATCGGAGGACAAAACAATTTTGAGGTGGATAAAAAAATTTAAGGAAACCGCTAATTGCCTTAATAACAAGTCTACTGGTCGTCCAAGAACTCAACAGACACCTGAACGAATTCAAGAAGTCCGCAACGCTTTGCTGAGTAGCCCTCGGCGATCAGCTATTAGGAACGCTTTGGCACCTGGCATCCTCTTACTGTTAATAGTGATCTTTATGTGCAGATGCTAACTGAATACTTCATTCCAAACTTGGCCAATAGAAATAAGAGACTAATATGGTTTCAACAAGATGAAGCAACTGCCCACACAGCCCGTCAGTCCATGACCATGCTGCGACAAGCATTTCCCAATCGTCTCATTTCCGGATTTGGGGATATTCATTAGCCCGCATGGTCACAGGATTTATCGCCCGCAGAGTTCTTTTTGTGGAGGTGTCTCAAGAATACGGTGTATGCTAGTCGACCACAGACTATTGCAGAACTAAAAGATCGAATCCGACACTGCATTCAAAATATCCCTTTGAACATGTTAAATGGTGTTATGCAGGAATTCTCCAGACGCCTGGCTGAATGTATCAAATGTAATGGCGGTCATCTAACCGACGTAATTTTCAAAACCTAAATATGATTGTCAGTGATAATAAAAATATCCACTTTTCTGAGTTTCATTTCACTTTTTTTTTTTAACCAAAAACATGCATAGCGCTTATTTATTTTTAAAATCCAGCCATGCTTTATGCCGGACCCTTTATAATGTGACATTGTTCATTTTCATTGAATCATTTGTTGATGATGGTAAAGCGCAGGTGGTGATGCTGCGACTATTGAGGTAACATGTATATGAAAGGGGGGGGGGGAAGCATGTAATCGTGGAATACCTGGACGTGTAATACTGAAGTTTCTGATATTGTGATGTGGAAAAAAAAAATGATTGTTTCTGACATGAGCCCAAGTTACCCGAGCCGCCTCATATCGTGGAATAATAATAATATATAATACTAACTTAATATGTAAAGTTACCGTGTGTCTAATGTTTGGTTTATCGTATGTAGACGTGATGAGTGTTCAATGATAACCGCGTAAATGTATTTCTAGCAGTTTATTTTTGTGAGCCATCGTTATTAATTTTGATCGTCATCCTTTGGTATATTTTGATTGATTTCATTCAGTTCATGGACGCTGCAGACTTGTTTGTTATATTTTCTTTGTGTGCACTTATGTTTCTGCCAGTGTCAGTGATCACAGTTGCATAGTGATATAATTTGTTCATTTCACATAAATCATGATGAAGAGCATAGCTAGATTTAATTGACGTAGTGCGCAGAAACTGAATACGTGTGAAAAAAACTTGACGTCAGAGATGAAGCAGACAAACGATCATTTTTAACAATGGCTTCATGGCAAACACAACATCGCGCATTCACGCATTCACCGCTGAAACTTATTTTTAAAGTAGAGAATCGTCTATTACTGTACAAATGAAAGTTTCGTCGCCATTTTGAATTGCATCCCTGTGATAATGTTCCCGATCGGAGGACAAAACAATTTTGAGGTGGATCAAAAAATTTAAGGAAACCGCTAATTGCCTTAATAACAAGTCTACTGGTCGTCCAAGAACTCAACAGACACCTGAACGAATTCAAGAAGTCCGCAACGCTTTGCTGAGTAGCCCTCGGCGATCAGCTGTTAGGAACGCTTTGGCACCTGGCATCCTCTTACTGTTAATAGTGATCTTTATGTGCAGATGCTAACTGAATACTTCATTCCAAACTTGGCCAATAGAAATAAGAGACTAATATAGTTTCAACAAGATGAAGCAACTGCCCACACAGCCCGTCAGTCCATGACCATGCTGAGACAAGCATTTCCCAATCGTCTCATTTCCGGATTTCGGGATATTCATTAGCCCGCATGGTCACAGGATTTATCGCCCGCAGAGTTCTTTTTGTGGAGGTCTCTCAAGAATACGGTGTATGCTAGTCGACCACAGACTATTGCAGAACTAAAAGATCGAATCCGACACTGCATTCAAAATATCCCTTTGAACATGTTAAATGGTGTTATGCAGGAATTCTCCAGACGCCTGGCTGAATGTATCAAATGTAATGGCGGTCATCTAACCGACGTAATTTTCAAAACCTAAATATGATTGTCAGTGATAATAAAAATATCCACTTTTCTGAGTTTCATTTCACTTTTTTTTTAACCAAAAACATGCATAGCTCTTATTTATTTTCCATTTTTAAAATCCAGCTATGCATTATGCCGGACCCTTTATAATGTGACATTGTTCATTTTCATTGAATCATTTGTTGATGATGGTAAAGCGCAGGCGATGATGCTGCGACTATTGAGATAAGATGTTATGAGTTAGCAAGATATTATCGGTGTGATAAGTAGGTGTTGGCTAGCTCGACTTATTAATATGAGTTTTGTGTTGAAAGAGAAAGCCAATGATTGAAATAGATATTGAGATTATTATGAGCGTCACGTGGAGTGACGGGTGGACTGCCTCATGTCTGACTTCTTAAGTATATTCGCCTTTGCTTTATGTTCGATGTTATGTGTTTGTGATAAACATCCATCTTTTGTGTCTCTACGTGTGTTTGTGATTAAACTGATTTATTATTTTGCCTTGATCATTTTAGTGTTATGAGTGATTATTGATGTTGATAGCGAACGAACTGAGTTTGGGTGTTTGAGTTCTTGATGTTGTGAAAAGGGTAGCAAACTGGACACATACGAAACGGCTAGGACCTGGGTTGGGAAATCGTTTGGAGAGGTGCAGGTTCTGATCCCATGTACGGGTGTATTTCATACGGGACCAAATGAATATTTGGTAAATAGTCAACGATTTAAGCCAAATCACCAGAGAACCTCCTGTGATATAAAGATAAATATATAATGTAATAAAGTCATAACACGGACAATATTTTACAACTAGCTGACCACCTTGTTTTGCCAGATTGCCTGATATTCATTTCCGCAACAGTGAGATGGGATCTGGTGCAAAGATGTGGTACAACCGGTTTGGTCAGGGAGGAAGGGGAAGAAAAGCGAAAGAGAAATTAACATTTTCATCTTGCTGGTAGACATCTTTCTGACAAACGCCGTGATGCCGTACATCTTTATAGCAGACACCGTGATGCCGTACATCTTGCTAGCATATACCGTGATGCCGTACATCTTTATAGCAGACACCGTGATGCCGTACATCTTGCTAGCATATACCGTGATGCCGTACATCTTTATAGCAGACACCGTGATGCCGTACATCTTTATAGCAGACACCGTGATGCCGTACATCTTTATAGCAGACACCGTGATGCCGTACATCTTTATAGCAAACACCGTGATGCCGTACATCTTTATAGCAGACACCGTGATGCCGTACATCTTGATAGCATATACCGTGATGCCGTACATCTTGCTGACAGACGTCTTGATGCCGGACATCTTGATAGCAGACACAGTGATGGCGGACATCTTGCTGGCAGACACCGTGAAAATGGACATCTTGCTGGCAGACACCGTGATGGCGGACATCTTGCTGGCAGACATCTTGCTGACAGACACCGTGATGGTGGACAGCTTGGTGATAGACATCTTTGAGAAAGAAATATATCTAAAATTATGCAAAGGGATACTCGCAGCCAAGATTTCTATTTCAAAGAATCCAATAACTGTTCGATACTTCCACCACCCCGTTTGCAAATTGGTTTCACAATGTACCCAGACTATTCGCAAACTGCGCGTATTTATTCAGCGGTCTCGGTCAGATGAGATAGCCGAATCCTGCGCATATTCCGAAAGCAAATAAGAAAGCTTACTAGCTGGGAATTGAAGATCTGATCGACTTTCCAGCGAATAAACATGACTCGACAGGGATTCCTTAACTGATTATCTATCGACATGAGTTTCTCGACTTAGTGTGGACTCTTCATTGATGTCAGTGTTGGGGACAATCTGTTTGTGGAACTCGAAGCATTCTGTCAGGAATAATAAATAAGACAACACCCAAATGCACAGATAGACAACGAATATAATAAACTGTTAAAAAACGACCAGGTTATAATCTTCGACAAAGATTATGCTATTTCAGTCTGAGTCACCATGTATAAACATAGAATTATGTACTGTATCACAACACCATCTATAAACATATAATTAGATATTGTATCACAACACCATCTATAAACATATAATTAGATATTATATCACAACACCATCAATAAACATAGAATTAGATATTATATTACAACACCATCTATAAACATATAATTAGATATTGTATCACAACACCATCTATAAACATAGAATTTTATATTATATCACACTACCATTTATAAAAGTAGATACCATATCACAACACCATCTATAAACATAGAACTAGATATTGTATTACACCACCATCTATAATCATAGAATTAGATATTGTATCACAACACCATCTACAAACATAAACTTCAGGGCTGACATGTGCGCATGATGCGACGAGACATAGGCAATACGACATGTCATTCATAGACGCCAGTTATACAACCCATTTCTCGAAATATTGAACTGTTGTATGCTCTTCATTTGTATGTGCTTATTTTGCTTTCTGCCATTCTTGTTTCTCCCCACTCTCCTCGCTCTTTCTATCTTTTTTTTTCTTTTACAAAAGCTGAACCATACACCTCCATCTTCTTTCATATATAGTCGTCTCTTCTGCTCGCAAGATCAGTTCATTACTATTTATTCCTTATCTACTCACTTCTATATTTTGTCTAGAATAACCCGGAAAACTCGTTACAAAACTTGTACGCTCTAGGGCACAAGATTCCGAAGCAAAAGTAATGAAAGGTTCCAAGCATCCAAAGTGCATTGTTCAACCGGAAGAGAAACGATGGGTTGCCCAGACTAAGGCAATGTTGGAATGACATGCTACAAGTGTTCTGTTAGCGGGTTAATGACTATGAGTGATTCATTTTACTTTATCCACGAGAGAAGTGGAAACACTCGTAACATCATATCTTCTTCTTCTTCTTCTTCTTATCCTTCTTCTTCTTCAGCTTTCCGAGCCATTAAGCCTCGTTGCTGCAAATAAAGTTCGCACCCATGCCCCTCTATTCCTAATCTTCTCTTTCCAGTTGGTGACACCAATTTCTTTTATATCCTCTTCTATGTTGTCTTTCCATCACTGTCTTGGTCTACTCCCTTGGTCTTGTTTCCCTCATCTCTTGTGCATGCATCATTTTCGTTTGTCTGTTCTCTTCCATTCTTTCTGCGTGCCCCAGCGTGCGTAGTCTGTTCAGTTTCAAGATATTTATAATTCGCTGGGATTTAAATAAGCTGTTCAGTTCAGTGTTATTTCTAAGTATCCATTCTCCACTGTTGGTATCCTTTGTGGGCCCAAAGATTCTTCTTAGGATCTGCAATTGTTGCTCATCTTTCTTTGTTGTACGCCACGCTTCATAACATTATATAGAAACAGAAATAAGTGAACAAACTGTGAAACAGCAACCTATTTTAAGCAGAATTTTAGCGCATTTCATTTTCACGTCTTAGCAGAGGCTGTTGGTGTAAAGACGGAGAGTTAAAGACGGGTGTTTACTGGGACCTATAGTATCATATAAATCCAAAGTTTCAGTTAAACAGTCGTTGCTACTTTATGGGTCGCCTAGTTCTCTTTTACAGTGAATGAACGGGTCGTGTCACGCTGGCCCTTTTTTTCTCCACTTAGTTTTCGCTGGCTTTTCACGCACAAATACGAGGGTCAGCCAAAGAACTAACCACAAATTAAAAGACGTAACCGCTGAAAGATACACATATATTTATGTGAATAGAGTTTAACTCTTTGACTCCCTCTCGAGTCTTTTCATATAGGGTTCAATGGTTACGTCCATTGATTCGTGCAATTTCTTTCCTCCATTAGAAAGTGTTGAAAAACAATTTTGCCAGATTTTCCTTGCATATTCGCCACATATTTACCAATGAATACGGCTGGGTGCTGAAAAGTTATCGACCCAACCCACGTCTCAAATTCTGAAAGTAATTCTGCCACTGTAGCTTAAAAAAAATGTTATTTAATAATATAAAGTGTCAGTCTGTAGAATTAGAATTATAGCACTATTTTTTCACTTATTTTTTCAGATCAATGACAGAATCAAGTCAACGAAAGGTGTGGAACTTTCAAATGTGAAACTCTGGGCTGTCATGAAGTTCATCTTTCTACAGAAGAAAACTCCATGAGGAAATCCATGAGTGTATGCTGTGAACACTGAATGACAAGTGCCCCTCATACTCATGTGTGAAGAGGTGGTGTACTAACTTTCAGCGCGGAGATTTCGAGACTGAAGAAGCAGCAAGATCTTGAAAGCCTTCAACAGTATCAACTCCAGAAGTTTTTGATCGTGCTCGTGACCTGATTTTGGTAAATGACGGAATTTCAGCTAAAATAATTCCCATTCAGCGAACACATTGAATGAGCTCTGGGACACGCATAAACTGTCGACCAAGCGGGTGTTGAAATGTTTGATTGTCGACTAGAAACGAAATGAAATGGACACCTGCAAGTTGATCTTGCAGCATTTTGAGCGATGTGGTGATAATTTTTTGGAACAACTCGTCGCTGTTGATAAATCGTGGTTTTATCACCCATAATCCTGAGACAAAACTTCGTGGTTATATCACCATGATCTTGAGACAAAACATCGTGGTTATATCACCATGACCTTGAGACAAAACATTGTGGTTACATCACCATGACCTTGAGACAGAACGAAGGTCCTTGCAGTGGCGGCACCCTGATTCTCCGTGTCCGAAGAAATTCAGGTCAGCAGGAAAGGTCATGGCAACGCTTTCTTTTAGATAAGGAAGTAGTTTGAATATCTTTCCAGTGGCAAAATAGTTCATGCAAAATAACTTGCTGTGCCGATTAAAGGATGAATTGAAAAAACAAAAAACGAAGAAAAATGAGGAAAGATGTTATCTTTCTTGCAGGATAATGTCCCTGCCGGGAATATAACAAGGAAGGAAGCTGAGGAAAGACGTTATCTTTCTTTGCAGGATAATGCTCCTGCTCACAGGGCTCACAAGACGCTGATGTTTCTAAAAAAGAATTTGGGGTCTGAGTGCATAGATCATCCGCCCTACTCACTAGATCTTATATTCTGTTTCTCAACTTCAAAAACTGTTTGAAATGGAGGACATTTTCGAATGATTCGGAGATGACAGAAACAGAGCACTTTTTCGAGGACAGGGTATCAATTTTTTTGGAAGTGTTAAAGAAACTTGAGAATCGATGTGCCATGTGTGTTGGAGATTCGATGTGCCATGTGTGTTGGAGAATCGATGTGCCATGTTGTTGGAGAATCGATATGCCATGTTGTTGGAGAATCGATGTGCCATGTGTGTTGGAGAATCGATGTGCCATGTGTGTTGGAGAATCGATGTGCCATGTGTGTTGGAGAATCGATGTGCCATGTGTGTTGGAGAATCAATGTGCCTTGTGTGTTGGAGAATCGATGTGCCTTGTGTGTTGGAGAATCGATGTGCCTTGTGTGTTGGAGAATCGATGTGCCTTGTGTGTTGGAGAATCGATGTGCCATGTGTGTCGAACTTCAGGGCGAACAAGTGGAGTAACGTGCAAGCTTCATGGCTCTAAGTCATCCTTTTCTTGGTCAGGCCGAGAACTTTTCAGCGCCCACATCCACGTTTATGCAAATCTTGATTAAGCGACCAAGAGACACAGTGTCAGGCTGAAGCAAATGTTACGAAGATGATTTATGCGATTCACTGCGATTGATTCCCTGATACTGGATATGATATTCAGTTTGCTATTCACGTAGCGTGTAATGTATTTTTTCAGTGCCTAACGAACTGCTACCAGTATCACAACACATTAACCCTTTATCTGTGCTTAATTTTTTCATTTTCTACCTCTATTCCTTTATGAATAGTGTGAGTCCGTAAAGAGTTAATCAGAAAAGGTACCATTTTTAAAAAAAAATGATTTGGACAACAATACATTCTTATATTTCTGTCTGCAATAGCGTCTCCACACACGCTGGCACAATGACCCAGATGGAGTGGGGTGAATCAAGTCGGTGCATCGCTTGGGGGTCAGGATGGCTTACCATATTTGGGGAGGGGGGGAGGAGCGAGGGCGTATTTTGTTTTAAGGGGGCCTATAGTTAATTAAAAGAGAATGGCTAGTCAGCGGGGTAGACAGGGGGAAATAATCCTGTATTGTTTTGCAAAATTCTCCCGGAGGCCCTGCACACATATGTGGACACGAAGATACATAACACCTACCCATCCACCCACACACACATACACATACACACACCACACGTGTGTTTATGTATCAACACAAAAGCTGTTATTCACAGATTAATTGACAAATTTCATTTAGTAAATATCTGAGACTTGAATATTTATTACAACAACAGGCCAAACAAAACTTCAGGAAAACAAGCAGATCTGTTGCGTCTACCTTCAGTAGGGAGGTTAACAAAAACATAGACTGACTCCAGCCACCGGCACCTGACAACCACACCCTCTCCCCCCCCCCTCCCCAAAGAAAACAAACCCATAGTTTGTCTGTGACAAATAAAATAAAGCGAAGATGAATTGAGTGGCAAGAAACATTGCTCTTCTTTTCTTGTCCAGATACAAAGAAAGAAAACTTAACTCGTGGGTGGCTCTTGGGTAAGTCAGCCTGGATCACACGCGATGGAGGAGAGTCTGCGGAGAATTACGTTCTCCTCTCGTCTTCTTTTGATGATATAATAAATAACAAAGTAAAAACTTGAAAAAGTTGTTCACAACACGAGAGCAACAAATTTCCCTTTCCCCCCCCTCTCTCTCTCTCTCTCCTCTTTCTCTCTCTCTCTCTCTCTCTCTCTCTCTCTCTTCCCTGCTTGCTCCTGTATTCAAGTGCAGTTAGTGTCCCGGTCTCTTCGTCCGGAAAAACATCTGAATGTGGCGTTGTTTTCCCCCTACGGGTAATTTTTAAGTGCCGGGGGCGGGGAGGGTGTCGAATAAAGAAGAAAGTAAAGGTTGCCGAAATACTACAGGAAGAAAATGAGCCTATTGTATCTCTGCCAGGTCAGGCCGTAGAGAAGAAGTTGGTGCAGGTATGTTAAAGGGGCAGATGAAGAGACAGAATAAGCATGGATGAAGTGTTAGCATTACCTGTATATATGTATCATGTATATAAATATATATATGCTATATATGTTATATATATGTATATATATATGTTTCGTTACTTGTAATTACTTCATGTACACTTCACATACATGTACATCTCTGTCTCTCTCTCTCTCCTCTCTCTCGTCTATGCCAATCAGGCGTCGGTCGACACTAATTTCCACAAACATCTATCCTTTGCTCTTCCTATAAGAAGTCTGTTGGACCGTGCTCCGCGCATCTGTTTTAGTCCGTCAAGTATCTTGTTTCTTTGTCTTCATCTGTCCCTTTGTCACTCCAGTTTTCCCATTGTCACTGGGTGTTCCAGTCTGGCTTTTCTCAAAACATGTCCTACAGATCTGGACTGTCGTGTTCTGAATTTTGCCATACTTTCTCCCTTTTTCTCCCGGTCTCACGTAGAGTCTCATCATTTGTTTTCTTGCCTGTTCTTGGTACTCTCATCATTCCTTATAGGAACCATATCTCCGCTGTTTCCGGTAGATTTTGAATGCTCTTTGTTACTGTCCATGTTTCGCATATATATATATATATATATATATTATATATATATATATATATATATATATATATAATATATATATATATATATATTCTTATATCCTTCTCGTGAACGTCACATAAGGCTCGCAAAGTAGTTCGCCAATTTTTCCTGTCTTCGGCGAGTCTTTCAACCTCATCGAAGGATTTTATGCCTGTTAATTTGGCCTCTCTTAACAATGTCCTCTTCAGAGTTTCACGCGGTCTGCCTCTTTTTCTTTGGCCTGTTGTGTTCCACTTGATAGCTTGTTTTGGGATTCTCTGATCATTTCTTCTTATCAAGTGACCAACATATGTCCATCTCCTTTTCCTGATCACCAATGAGACTGGTTGTTGTTCAGTCATCTGTCTTATCTCTGCATTGTTCTTGAATTCGTTCCACTTGATGCCGAGTATTTTCCTTATGCATTTGTTTTCAAAAGAGTCTAATTTCTTTTCTATTTCTTTAGTTGTTTTCCAGCTTTCACATGCATAAATGAAGGTGGATATTACATTTGAATTGAATAGTCTTAATTTGGTTTTTGTGCTTATAACTTTTGAATTCCATATGTTCTCAAGATTCTTGAAGATTGATGCTGCTTTTGCAATTCTGATCCTAACTTCCTTTCTAGTGTCACCATCCTGGTCTATGTAGCTGCCAAGATATGCAAATTGATAGACTTCTTCAATATCTGTCCCTTCTATGTGTATTTTTCTATTTTGATTAATGGGAATTTTCACTATTTTTGTTTTGTCCTGGTTAATTTCAAGTCCTATTTTGCTAGCCATTGAAGACAGGCTATCTGTTTTTTTCTTGCATGGAATTCACATTATTACTGATAAGAGTTATGTCACCAGCAAAATCAAGGTCTTCTAGTTGGGTCCCATGTACCCAGTCAATACCTGTGTTACCTGTGCAGCTTTTCACGGGCCTGATCTTAGTTTCTGTGAGAAGCTGGGGTGGTTTTGCAAACCATGAAAATTCCCCTTCTTTCCGACCTTTGGCGGATTTACTGACAGCATCGAAATCTAGTTCCCTGACATCTCCTTCCATTCTGCACTCGGTGGTGGCTTTAATCACTTCCCTGATATTTTCCTCTGTCCTGTAATGAGTGGTTGCTTTAATCACTTCCCTGATATTTTCCTCTGTCCTATACTGAGTGGTTGCTTTAATCACTTCTCTGATATTTTCCTCTGTCTTGTACTGAGTGGTTGCTTTAATCACTTCTCTGATATTTTCCTCTGTCCTGTACTGAGTGGTTGCTTTAATCACTTCTCTGATATTTTCCTCTGTCCTGTACTGAGTGGTTGCTTTAATCACTTCCCTGACATTTTCCCCTGTCCTGCACTGAGCAGTTTCTTTAATCACTTCCCTGACATTTTCCTGTACTGATTGATTGCTTTAATCACTTCCTTGATATTTTCCTCTCTTCTGCACTGAGTACTTGCTTTAATCACTTCCCTGACATTTTCCTCTGTCCTTCAATGAGTAGTTGCTTTAATCACTTCCCTGATATCTTCCTCTGTTCTGCACCGAGTAATTGCATCACTTCCCTGACATTTTCCTCTGTCCTGCACTGAGTAGTTGCTTTAATCACTTCCCTGACATTTTCCTCTGTTCTGCACTGAGTAGTTGCTCTAATCAATTCTCTGACATTTTCCTCTGCTCTGCATTGAGTAGTTGCTTTAATCACTTCCCTGACATTTTCCTCTGCTTCTTCTTCTTCTTCTTCGTTCGCTTCTACCATCAAGACCGCCCTGTGATCCTACTGAATTACCCTTGTGGTCCTCTATAGGCCCTGTGTTCCCCCAAAAGGACCACACGAGATCCCCGAGAGGACCACAAGAGGTTCAGAGTATCGTACGGCTTGAGCCTGTATTTTTGGTGTGTCTCAGAAGCGGGATTGCGTGACACCGTGGTTTTCGTTGCACCGGTTTGATCTAGAGCTGGACTTTCTCACCGGAAAACCTTGGCGCGTTTTGGATATGAGTATATCCCCGCCGGGTGAGAGGTATTTGCCTATCTAGACTGCCCTGGTCCAGTGTTTCCGACTTCAGCATTTTGTGGTCGTGGCAGCTACCCTTCCTAGTTGTGATCAGGACGGAGCTTTTGTCCAGGAAGACGAATCCTTGCCACTAGTGACTTCCACCCCTGGGTTGAGCCGGTTTAGGCATATTATCCCAGTATGGGCGTGCTTAGGACATGACTGACCTCTAGAGCAGAGGTACCGTGACATGCATAGCCATCAAGTTTCACCCCTGGTGTAAGATGGTTTAGGAATATTTCACCAGTATGGGTGTATTTCGGACGTGGTCGACCTCTAGAGCAGAGGCGCCGTGGTATGGGTATTTATCGCCGCGATACTACTGGGTTAAGCTTCACTTTATCCTTTCCATCGCCTTTTTTACATCGGCGCCACACAGCAACCCTCATTGCTTTTCCTCATTTTCTTCCTTGGCCGAGAGGAGCTTCACTCCACGCGCGGCATCAGAAGAATCTCGCCCGATATGAGTGCACTTAGGACGTGACCGACCCCCAGACCAGAGGTGCCGTGATTTGACTACTGTTTATTTCGCTTATTCCTTTCTTTCACCTTTTCCACAGTGGTGCCGCACGGCAACCCCATTTGCACATTTCTTCATTGGCCGGGAGGAGCCCACTCCACGTACGGCAGCTGAAGAATCTAGCCAGCAGCGGTAGATGAGCTACCAAACATGACTCTCATCTACCCGAAGCGTCTGGATTTCAGGCGCCAGATATTCGCCTTCGCCCTTTCTCCTATCAGTTTAAACAGTTCTGTCACGAGAAGGCCAGGAGCTGAACTTGACTGTCAGAGGCTATTTGAGACGCGCGCCATTGGAGTGGAGAGCATGTCTCCACCCCACCTCCGGCAATAACAGTCCTTAGAACCACATTTTCCTCTGCTCTGCACTGAGTAGTTGCTCTAAAAAAATTCTATGACATTTTCCTCTGTTCTGCACTGAGTGGTTGCTTTAATCACGTCCCTGACATTTTCCTCTGTTCTGCACTGAGTACTTGCTCTAATCAGTTCTCTGAAATTTTTCTCTGTTCTGCATTGAGTAGTTGTTCTAATCAATTTTCTGATATCTTCTTTTATCCTGCACTGAGTAGTTGTTCTAATCAATTTTCTGATATCTTCTTTTATCCTGCACTGAGTAGTTGTTCTAATCAATTTTCTGATATCTTCTTTTATCCTGCACTGAGTAGTTGTTCTAATCAATTTTCTGATATCTTCTTTTATCCTGCACTGATAATCAATTTTCTGATATCTTCTTGTATCCTGCACTGAGTAGTTGCTCTAATCAATTTTCTGATATCTTCTTTTATCCTGCACTGAGTAGTTGTTCTAATCAATTTTCTGATATCTTCTTGTATCCTGCACTGAGTAGTTGCTCTAATCAATTTTCTGATATCTTCTTGTATTCTGCACTGAGTAGTTGCTCTAATCAATTTTCTGATATCTTCTTTTATCCTGCACTGAGTAATTGCTTTAATCACTTCCCTAACTCAGCAGTTACATAAATCACTTCTCTGTTCTTGTTGTTCTTGTTGTTGTTCTTGTTCTTGTTCTTGTTGTTGTTGTTGTTGTTCTTCTTCTTTTCTTCTTTTTGTTTACAGCTTTTTATGCACACAATTTTCTGATTTCAGTACTAGAAGCAAACTTTCATTTCCACTTTCAACAGCAGACTGCGCGTCAAGAAGACGAAGAAGAAGAGCTCTTACGGCTCATTTCATGTGCCTTTTGAGTGTGACTGAATCTGATATATATATATATATATATATGATTGACATTCCTTTAGAGCCAACATTGACTTTTATAGGGCGGAAATCATATCTTTCCATGTCTGACGACTCGCCGCCGCCCGCTGTAGGTCTTGGATGGACTTGAATCCCAAAGCTGTACTCTCTCTAGCGATGGTTCTACGTAGAGTCTCCCTTGGCCTGCCTTGCTTTCATGTTGCCCTTCGATGACCATGTGAGGGCCTGGCGAGGGAGTCTGGATTTGTTCATTCTGAGAACGTGGCCGAGATAGGCCCATTGACGTCTTTTGATGTATCTTGATACGTAGACTTGGTTCGATTCCTGTCTTTTATATATATATATATATATATATATATATATATATATATATATATATCTGAACCTTAAGTGCCCAGGGCACATGGGGCTTCCGCAAGGGTTTTCCACAAATGCCTGTCTTTCGCCTTTTTTTCTGCTCTTGCCCAGGTGAGCCCTCTATTGCTCAACATCCTTTCTGTTGTTCTTCTCCATGTCTCTTTTGGTCTACCCTTACTTCTGCTCCCCTGTGGTGTCCATCTTAGTGCTATTTTTGGTAGTGAGTTGTCAGTCATTCGGAGCACATGTCCCAACCATCGCCAGCGTCTTTCCTCAATAATTGTTGTCAGTGGTTTCATCTGCATTTCTGCCAATAAGATGTTATATATATATTATATATATATATTATATATATATATATATAATATATATATATATATATATATATATATATATATATATATATACACGGCACCAAAATTGCTCAAGTAATCAGAGAAATGGATAGATGCCACCTAGACGTATTGGGCTTCAGTGAAATGTAGTGACCAGAAGCGGGGAAAAGAACAGCGGAAAAACATAAGTTAATAATACATGGAGGCAGAGACGATAGGAAGTACCAAGAAGGTGTGGGTATGATTATGTCAAATGTAGCAGCAAAGAGCTTTATAGAATGGGAACCAGTGAACAGTCGTATGATAAGAGCACGATACAAACTAAGACACGGAAGAATGACAATCATACAATGCTATACATCCATGAATGATACAGATGATGAAATAAAAGACGATTTCTATCATCAGCTACAACAGATCATTAACATAGTCCCTAAACACTACAGCCTAACTGTCACGGGAGACTTCAGTGTTAGAATAGGAAAAGATAACACCGATGTCGAAAAAGTAATGGGGAAAGAAGAGTTGATAGGGTAAATCATAATAGAGAAAGATTAATTGAAATATGTCTAACAGAGGGCGTGTTCATTGGAGATACATTAAGGAACATGGATATCCCCCAGATAATAGAGCCAGAAACCAGACAGACCATTTTTGTGTTAGAAACCAATTCAGAAAATCTCTGATAGATGTAAGAGCATACAGAGGTGCAGATGTCAACAGTGACCACAGCCTGTGTAAAGGGAAAATAAGACTAAAACTGAAAAGCCGACTCAAGAAATCAGTACTCAGAAAGATAAATCTATAGCCTATAGGAAGAAAATACTAACAATAGTTTTAATCTGGAACTTACCAATCATTTCGCAGTATTCAGTGAGGTAGAGGAGATTAGATATAGATGAATTGTGGAATTTTTTACAGCAGTCGTACTCACAGCAGCAAAAGTAAGTGTTGGACTACAAACAAACAAACAAACAAAAAAAAAATAAATAGAAAAGCATATATATCGGAAAATACATGGACGTACATACATGAAAGAAGAGCAGTCAAATTAGCCATGTTGAATGTAAAGATAGACCTTGGGAAAAATTTGGCGAAAGCAACATACAAAGAACTAGATAATTAATAATAACTAGGAAGCCAAACGAGGGTTGAGAGAGAGAGAAAGAGAGAGAGACAGAGACAGAGACAGAGAGATGCTGTAGCTACAGTATCACCTGGTACACGAATGTTTGACCAGTTCATGATGTTTCTCTTTTACTTAATAATCTTGTAGTCTTCGGATCTTTCTCTTCATCCATCATGGCGCCTATAAAATGTATAATTTCACTGTCGATAAACAAAGCAGGAGTATGACGTTTCCTTTCTACTGTTCGCTGCTTCCTTCATTTTCTTCCTGCACAATGAAGATCGATTCTTTCTTGTGTTTTCATTTGTTTCGTCTTTCAGTTAACGATACTTCGTATATTGAAAAACATGCGCTATGTGGTACTAGTTTTACTGTAGCCAGAGAACACGCCAGATTCTAAAATTTGAACTATTTGCAGGTAGAATGTCATGAAGCTTTAACAAAAACGGCTATGTGCAAAATGTTCAAGATAAAATTTGTGAGTAAATTAAGCATAACATGAAGTAAATATAGTGAAATTATAGTAAAATAATATAGTAAAAATAAAGTTAAATTAAGAAAATTACAGGATTACGGTATGTTACTTATATAACACGCATACGCACACGCCAAAAGTTCTTCTACCATCTTACAAGTGAAAATTCTGGTCGCAGCCATTTTGCTTCTGGTGACAAAAGTTTTGACTGAAAAGGCCGCGGTAATTATTTATTTAGTCAAGAGTTTTAAAACGCCGAGTATGTTACGCATAAAGACATAACATCCAAAAGGCCAGCGATTTCTTTTTAACCTGTATAACCTGCGTGTTATATGCGTTAAAAGTATGTTCGTAGTTTCATTATTTCACGAAGGGAAACAATAGCTGCATTGAATAGCTTCTGGGTTTAAATAGCATAGTCTCCCGTAACAATAAGCGTCACTGACCTCTGACACAAGGTTGAATGTTGACCCCGGTGGGATCACGAGAGATCTCGCGCTTCGAGATTTCGTGCGAGAAGAGTAGAAGCTAGCCCTCATGACGTCAAGGGATTTTCCCGACGAAATCATCGATGAGTCATCAAAAAGAAATGAACTTAGGCACCCAAACAAACTGTTAGATGGCCTAAGAGTGTTTCCATCTTCACGGCAAGAGGCTCCCCCAAGGCGCTGGCCACATAACGACGCGGTTTATGGACACGATCCTGCCCAGCAGGACTTTACAAAGCTGGCAAATTTTAGCCGAAACTCCAAGATGGCGACCCCGGACTCGAGTCATCAAGGTAGTGGTGGGTTCACGCGTTCAGGGTGTCCGTGCCAGTGTTCACTATTTTCGAACGCATGAGTCATGTCGTTTTGTTGCGTTTCCCACAAGTTGTTGTGAAGATGTGGATGTTTTTCATAAACTAACGTTTCTTATAAATCAGCATAGTTTTTGAAATTATTCCAATTAGGATCCTTGTAACCGTATCTAGATGCTTCTCTTCCTCGTTTGTACACTGTTTTGAACTGGCGCCATTGCCCTCAATAAAGGGTTTAGGAATTCCATTCGCTGACAAGGATTACGATTGTCAGTCTTTCTCAACTCTGACATAAATATGTTCGTTGTAAATCATTGTGATAAGCGAGATTCATGTTCAAATGCTACCCTTTTTTTTTTTGTAACAGAAGACTACAATAACTGACCTTGGTCAGTTCCAGAAAATGAAACAATGCGTTTGTATTCTTTTATTGTATCAGTTTATTGAAACTAGCACTTACATCGAGTGTGGATAAAAGCGATAAAACTTTTATACCCGTCAGATTTTGGCTTACGATAAGTGGCCCGTCTTAGCATGTTCAGAACTTTGGGTATTCAGTACAATAGTCAAATTGTTGATCAGAGGTTTGAAGATATTTCTTATTTGTCATAAGCAGGGGCACCAACCAGACATGAAGTAAATTATAATATCTCTATTTAAAATGATAAACATTATCAGTAAGTTTTTGTAATGTTTATTTTCAGGTATAAATTTTACCAGTTAAGACTTGCTGTGAGCCATGTTTTTTTTTTTTTCAAATTTGAATGTTAGGGAAGTCATCATCACTATGTGTACTATGTGAAGTTAGTATTGTAAAAATACAGGGTAAGTTAAAACAAAATAAGAAGGAAGAATTGCTTCTTATTTGTTTTAACATAGACTGTGTGATGAAAATTGTCATAATCTGCCAACATTTATAGCAGAAACTTTTGAGTTTCAGATAGTACTAAATGTAGACCGAGGTTTATGGTTCAGTTTTACCAAGATAGAAGGGCTGAGGGAAATGGGTAGAAATGAGAGTGGCGGAAAGTAAGATGAGCATGTATAGATGAACATACAATAATCCAGTATTTCAACAAATGTCTTTATCAGTGACCACATGCACAAAGAACCCACCAGATAAATACATGAAACTTAGATCTTTGGTATATGCCTCCTAAGAAAACAGGGTGTAAAATGCAGCCATTGATAAAGGATTTTGCCAAAATATTGGATTATGTTTTTCATTTATATGTGCTGGTCGTACTTTCTGCCCACATTCTTCACTCTTTCTATCTTTTTTTGTAAAACTGAACCATGCATCTGTCTGTCTTTGTTGCTAGTACTAGTTTTACTGCAGTTATTATTTCCTTTGAGTTTCAGATAGCAACTCTTCCCAGTTTCTGGGTGGAATCCATTTTACCCTAGACATAACTGCTATAAAAAAGGAAGCATTATGTGTCTTGGCAGGATCCTTAAAGTGGCTTCAACCTGGAAACAAGTGTTGCTGCTTGAAAGTTTCACAGCAGTTTGTCCACAGTACACTATTACCTCCTTCATCCAGCATATATTAATGTAGATAAGAATCCAGCTTTTTTAACTTAACTCTGTACTTTTCTGGTGAGATAATTACTGAAATCACAGAAAATGGCTTGTTTCAAAATTGTACTAAGTAGGGCAAAATTCCTTTACTGGTGGATCAACATATGGCTGCAGGCTACCTGAAGCCATAGTGAAAAATGTGACTGTTTTATAGTTCTTTAGCTCTGGAGTCTACATTTTGGTGTCTAATTATGGGAATTTTAATAGGAAGTGCTTGCTTGTTACATTTTCAGTGTCATGGTTCCTACAGTTTAAGCCATGCATGAAGATTTTATAAATGTGTTTACTAAAAATAGGTTGGTCTTGGATGACATAAAAACTCATTTTTGTTACACATTTTTTATCTTATTACCTCAAAAGCTTGTCCATTAGTGATAAAGCACAAGTCTGTGTATGCTTCATGGGATTGTTCTGATGTGTATATTGCAAAATAAGATGGTTTCTTCAGTGTTGGATAATATGCATCTTTTGGAGTTGGCAGACAACAATCAGCATTTTTTTTTTCTTCTCAAAATCTGTTTCATGTCTTATATTGTTTCATTACATGACATTTTATATATTGATGCAGCTCAGTTTTTCTGTCAGCATGAAAAAATAGTTGCACTGTGTGGAATTTATACTTCATTCATTTGCATGTGCCTTGCGGAACTTTGCCTCCCTAACAGCACTCTATAGGCCTCTTGGTTGTGAGCAAGATGGCCTGCTGCTGATGCATCCATTTGCAGATCATCAACGATGTCCTGCAGCCATCTTTGCCTTAGTCTTCCTCTCTTTCTTTTTCCCGTTATGCACCCTTCCAAGACAGTTTTCTCTAGATTATCATGACGTTTAATATGTCTAAAATATTTAAGTTTTCTCTGTTTAATACTCTTTACTAGCCAGCCTTCTTTAATATTAAGCTCTTGTAGTATATTTGTTCTTTTTTGTGTCCATGATATTTGAAGAACTCTTCTGTAGCATTTACATTCAAAGGCATTTATGTGTTTCTCAGCTGTTTTGTTAAGTGTCCAGGTCTCACAGGCATATGTTGCGATGGGAAAGATTCACGCCCTTAAAAATGTTATTTTTGTAGTTCTGTCTGTTCCTCTCCACAGATTCTTTAGTTGTTTTACTTTCTGAAGAGCGATATATGTCCTCCTTTTAATTTCCCTCATTGTATCTCCATTATTAGTTAGCAGTGATCCAAGATATTCAAAACTCTCCACTTCTTCCAGTTTTTCCTCATTGATACATATTTCAGCTGCCTTGTTTGTTTTGTCATTTGTCATCAATTTAGTTTTCTTCGCATTAAGATAGAGGTTTTGCTCTTCGCTGTTCTTACGGACTGACATAGTTTTTCTATTCCTTTTTGTGTTGTGGACAGTAATACTGTGTCATCAGAATGTCTAATCTCTGGTATGTCCAGTTGTTATGGCATCGTAATATTCTTTGTCTACATCTTCTCTAACATTCCTCATTATATGTTTACTAATTTATATTTAATTTCCTTTCATTTCTCTGATCCAGCAGCCATTTAAGCTTGTGTTTTTTGTCTCAGAGAGATGGCAAAGTATCTGCAGGTCTTCTTTGATTGTATTGAGTTTGTATATAATGTGTTTTTGATGTGTGGATGTTCAGGCAGATATTCCTGTGGTAAATCTATGAGTGCTGGACATTCTAGGAGACGGAGTGTGGCTGTTTCTTGGTTATTATCACACCGTGGACATCTGAGTGGTTCTTCAGGCTTTATCTGATGTATGTGTGTGTTATAGGGTAGATGGGTAGAAGCCTTGTTCTTAGCTGAAAGATGATAGTTTGTTCTCATCTGTTTAGTTTGTTTATGGCATCTTTTGCACTTGGGGCAGCCATGTACTGGGCAACTGCTCTGCCTGTGTTCCCCAATGCCCATTCAGTCAGCCATTCCTTTTTTTGTGTGTGTTATTTTACTGTTTGCAATGAAGTTGGTTCCTTGTTACACCTTTTTTTCTAGACACTAGTTGCGAATAACATTTAACTGGCATGTTATACAAAATCTTATATATGGCTGCACGTCAAAAATCTGTAGAATCTGAATGTCTAGTCTTCTCAACAGCACAGTTTTAAGAAATTGTGACAACAAATATATCTTTTCAATACTATTATTATTAGAAATCAGCTTGATCATTACTGAAGACATTTCAGCTTCTCAGAACTAGTTTACGTATGTGGACAAAGAGGAATACATCTTAAGGAGCTTGCGTATGTAACATGTCATGTAAATGATGGGTCATGTTTGTAGGAAAGCTGGTATGCATAATGGAGTGACCTGGGGAACAAGGTCAGAGGTAGAAGTGAGTGGGAAGCCTTTGCTTATGACTAAAGCTCTGAATGAAAGACTACAGTCATTGATTGATTGATTGATTGATTTCATTGTAAGAAATTGTTAATTCAACTGAAACCATGTTAGTCATGCTGTAGTGGCCAGAGTGAAAAGATGAAGAGCAGAATGTTAGATGGTTCTTTGTGTCCACTTCATCACCATTTGAAAAAAAAAAAAAGTTTGTTGGTTTGTTCACACTGACAAGACAAAAACTATGTCAAAAGAGGTATGAAAATGTGAAACCTTATGCCAGATAAAATGTACTAGAGAAAGCCATACAAACATAATAGAAAAAGTTGTACATATCAGTTTGTTAAGAGGAAAAGTATTTCACATGAAGCTGACTAATACATATGAAACTTTTCTTGTATCCTTCCTCATATACTCTTCTATGTTGAGAGAACAAACAAACATCTTGACAGGGCTTGGCAGTTTGCTTCATATAATGGGATATTGTTTTCAGTAATTTCCTCTCATTCTCTCGTGTGGGCAGCCTTTTCATCTGTTTCCTGCAATTCTTAGTGTGATTGTTTTTTGTGGTTTGCTGTACAGCAGTAGCCATGTAATGTGGCCACACCATTTGACTTGCTGTTTCTGGGTGTAATGTTATACTGGTGTTACTCCAGCCTTTGCCCTGATAGTGTCGTTTTTTATTTGTTTTATTCTCATCACATTTAGAATTCTTAAACATCTCATTTCTGTCCTGATGATTTTTCTTGTGTGTTTGGCTGTTAATGTCCATGTTTGACATTGATAGCATAGAGTTGGGAGGAGGATTGTGTTGTACAGTGGTCTTCTTGTTTCATTTGTGATATATGCAGTAAATGTGCCATTCGTCCAATAACCTGATTTGCTTTGCTGTCTTTGTTCTCGATTTCAGCATTAATTTTTCCTGAGGATGATATTATGCTAACTAGGTATTTGAAATATTTCACTTGTTTCAAGGGCTGGTTGTCCAGGAAGATTTTATTTGAGATATCTTCTCTCATTTGGGCATGACTTGCATTTTTTCAGCACTGATCTTTGTGTTGTGGCTTTAACATGCCTTTGCTAAGTTGTCCATGTTCTTCTGTAGGTTTTTCTCTGATGTAGCTATAAGTACTTTGTTATCAGCAAAAAGGACCTCATTTATGGTCCACCTACTGGATATATTATCTGGAAGGTGTTATAGGTTTCTCAGCATTGTTTCTGGTGTTAGGCTATTGGATAGTTTCATGGTGGAATTATTACTGTGTTTATATTAGCTACTCTGTACAAGTAGTCCAGTGTATGTTATGAATAGTAAGGGTGATAGTACACAGCCCTACTTCATTCCAGATTTTATGATGCGTGGTTTGGAGTGTCCTGCTTTTGTTCTATCTGTAAACTGACTGTTTTCATAGTTTTTTTGTTGTTTTTTTTTGCATAAGTTGATCAGATGTATACCAACTCCATAATGCCATAAGGTGGGTACAGTGTCTGGCGCTGCCTTCAGCAGTGTTTGGGTAGGATAGCTTCTCTTTGGAGAAGTAAAAAGTGAAAAGTGGTAGTCTGCCAATGTGCTATGAATGCAGAGCAACTCTGTATCCTCATTTGTACAGGCTAGGAATGGTGGCCATGAGGCTAATAGGGCTCAGACTTGCTCAGGGAGATGGAGTCCCATTGGTTAAATTCTTCCTTTAAACTGCAGCTGACCAGCAGTAGATCTCCTTACTGCTCATAGAAAACATAGGAATAATAGATGGACTGTATATAGAACCATATTGTGAACTGAAAGGAGGAAAGTTCTGACATTTTCTGTTTATGATGGTGACTATCTGTAACTTGTATGTGATGATAAATAAATGAAAACTTGAATTTTAGTCATTAATAAATAGGAGTTTGAAATCATCAGATATTATTTAAGAAGCTATTCATCATTTTCCCATTATCTGCTTTAAGATAAGCCTTAATGCTCAGACCCCAACCCAGAATCAGTCATTTATTGCGGTATCTTCATTAGGGTGTTAGGTGCTAAGATCTTGTAGTTTCTCTTCTCAAGAGCTTCTTCGAGTTGTAGCTGTGAACATAGGAGGAAAACTCTGCCCCAAATGATACATGAATGATGAAATAGTTGAGTCATGATAACACTTGCAACTGTTTAGAAATATGAGTCATGATAACACTTGAAACTGTTTTCGTATAATACTGAATTACTCATGGTTTTGGAAGTAAAAAGTGTTTTTTTTAAGTCCAAGGACATTTAATAAAGTTATCACAGAAGTGAACTGATCCATGTACTGATTCACAATCATGTACCAGTGTAGCATTTATCTAGCCTTTTTTCAAAGTTGCCCTTTATCTCAGAAGGTTTATACTTGGATATGAACTTTGACCCATGTCGGATTGTTCATGGCATGTTACGTACACTGTAGGTCTAAAAATAAGATGTAGTCTTGCATGACATCATTCTACCATAAAAGCATAAGCTGTGTCAAGCAAGAGTAGGAATCCCTTAAATGGTATCAGAGTGGATGGAAATTAAGGCTTGAGTTAGGAGGTGTGCTTTCTTGTGGTGTTCATGGAGGTAATATTATGGTGTTGATTAGAGTTCACAAGCAGAGTTTGTTAAATCTTGTGACCAAGCTGTGGAAAGAACTGCTTGTGCTTTCATGTATCAGCGATAGGCTGTTTTGTTGTGCTTCAACTTTACTACTACGGTTATGTCTTGGCTTGAGAAAAGAAACACAAAAATACCAGGTAATAATTCCAATCCCTGAGTGATTTGTTGTTATTGTTGTATCTGGTTGTGGCTGCTGACTTAATTTTCTTGACAACTGGCACCTTGGTAATGGTTTTACAACAATGATTAGATTGGGTATGAGTGGCAGGGGTGTAGACCAATGATTCCAAAACTTTTTTCAAGCAGCTGCTCCCTTTCCTCCCAGGCTATATCTCTAGCGCCCCCAAAAAACTTTTTTTTTTCACTCCGTTTGTTCTGATGCCCCTGCCACTCCTTTGGGTGGGTGGGGGGTACTGTTTAGTTTGGGAGCCATTGATATGCACTGACATAGCTGTCTTGAAGACAACTTCTCGCCCATCACCATGCAGGACATATCACTACTTAAATGAACAGGCTGCTGATATCAGAATCAGGACTATCATATGCTGATAGGATATATCTTGGCCAGCTTTGGTTTGTAGATTTTGGTGATAGTGTCCATATATGTACAGTGATCACACTAGGATTTTTTGAAACTGGTACATTTGTACCTGTCTTTTATCTTGCATGAAGTATTTTCTGAAATACTAGTTTTCTCAGTACAGCATTTAGTACTTTTTTTTTTTTAATGTAAAATTTTAAAATTTGATCTTTACAAAATGCTTACATGCTGAACAAAGTCAAAATTGCCAGATTCTCCTCCATGCAAATTAAGCAATATTAGCCTACTGGCCTGATTGTTCTTGAACCAATTTCAGTGGCTGCTTTTTACTATTTTTTTTTAATAACCTCCAGAAGTTTTGGTTTTTCTCATTTTTAATCAGTACTTTACCAGCAGTTGCCAGTTAACACAGTCACTGCATATGTATACATGTATATATATATATATATATATATATGTTAGAACTGTTAACTTTGGTTTGTAGACGATGATGATGATGGCGTCCATATGTGTACATCTTAGAGCTGTTAACTTTGGTTTGTAGACTTTGGTGATAATAGTGTCCATGTGTGTACATGTTAGAACTATTAGAAATGCTTATGTAACAGTTTACAGTATCTGCTTTTTTTCCAGTGAGAGTGTTTCCTTCCTTTTCACAATTTTTTATGATAAAATTTATATTTATAGAAGTTATAAATGTTCAGTTTATTTGGACATTTTTAGCTAAAAAGTAAAGTGAAGTTTTGGAGAAATAGTTTATGAAGCATGAAAAGTGTTAACACTGATTGATCCGACTTGCAGCCCACCACCACCACCACCACCCCCACCCCCCCCCCCACCCCCAAAGCTGTTGTTACAAATGTACATAATGGTAAAATTGTTGTTCATTACTGTGTTGGCATGCTTTATGTGATTTTATATCAAATTAAAATATAAATTTACATGAATAAATTGTGCTAGGAAGATCAGAATATTGTTGTTCATTGTCATGTACCAGAAATGATCATTTTCAAGTTAGTTGTCCACAGCAGTTTCAGATGCAATACATTTTCTGCTTGCTTTTTTCCCCCGGGTCTTGGTTATTTCTCCTTTTTGTCTGAATCGATTATCCTTTTTCTTTCTTCGGATAAACAAAGCCAGTTTTGATATTCCATAAACAAAACCAATTTTGATATTCAGAAATAACTTTACTTTCATTTTTTTTTTTTCTCTTTCCGTAAGAGAATTTATCAAGGTTACCAAAACTGCACCTCAGTCTGTGATTTTGCTGCATAATGGCACTTTTCATTGTAAAAGATAGTTATGATGCAGACAGATATTAGCTGTTGTGTGTTTTATTGACATCTTTTTGCTGAGTGGCTCCGTTCTTGACTTATTATACTAGTGCTGGATTTGCATGAAGGGTTGCTGTAAAAAAGTAAGCAATGTTTGCATTGCATGGTCAAGTCTCCATGTTCTTGATTTGCTGCTTTCAGTTTTGACCCTCTTTTCTTCCTCGGGTAGTATCACATCTTTATCCAGGGTCACTGTCCACCAGATCTTATGGCTGATAGAAATCTCACAATGGTGACTTGCAGATATCTTTGTATCTCCATTTTGGTCTACCTCATGTCCTTGCATCCTTTCACCCGAAGTAATTTGTTCAGGGATACAGCACTTTACTTTCACAAAAAAATATATTTAGGTCTGTTGGCAGTTTAAATCTTATGTGCTCATAAAAAGATCAATAAATCTGATGTACTTATAAAAACAAGGTCAATAAATCTAATGTACTCATAAAAACAAACATCAGTAGATCTGATGTACTCATAAAAACAAGATCAGTAAATCTGATGCAATCATAAAAGTAAGATCAAACAAAAGTTTCAGCTAGGTGTATGTGTACAGCAAATAATGAGCATTTAAAGGAAGTGAGAAAGACATGGTTTGAAATATCCTGACTTTTTCAAGATGGGATTTACTAGGGAATCTTTGTTGATGCCTTAAGCTCAATTAGGAGTACAGAGGACTGATGGTGATGAATAATAACCATTGTGTAACTATATTTTGTAAATTATATGATCTGTTTAGTTTTCTGAGCAAAGAGTTCTGTTATAATTTAATGTGTGTTAAACTGCTTCTGAGTGTTGGGTTTTGCATGCTGTGTTTTGCATATCTGAGTACTAAAGCAGCACTTTAAAATGTATTATACAGCTGAGATCCGGCAAAGCCTTCGCTTGGACTTTGGATCCGCCAATTCTAGTGCAGCAGTCAGTAGTAGCATCAAACAGCCATCACCGTCAAATTCCATCCTCGCAGGCCATGGCCACACTACTCAGATGTAAGCCAGTTGTAAAATATTGTGATATATGTTAAAGACCTTTTTGTTTTGTTTTTAAATTTATATTTGCTCACAGTTCTTGTGGGTGACTGAGTGGTGTAGTGGTTAGTATGCTCATGTGTCTCATGTGGATGTCAGTGGTTCAAGTCCAGTCAGAGGCACAAGTTACCCTGCTGTAGAAATGAGTGGTTAAAAATGATAAGAACAGAAAGTGATGATCCTGATACTGAGTTGATAAACTTATCTTAATTAGCCTGGTCTGCTTATTGTAAAATTAGAAGCTAAACTGAAATCTTTCACAGTTCTTTCTGATGTTTTAATCTGTTTTGTTTTGGGTTTCTTTTTTTTTTTCTGTTATAAAATTGAAGTTCATGTTTATTGTGTAAACTGTACATTTGATTGTATTCTGAGCTAGTGCATTTTGATCTTACATCCTTCCCGTGCCATTAAACGTCACATTAATGTCACATAGAGCTCGCATAGTTGTTTGCCAAGTTTTCCTATTTTTGGCGAGTTTTTCAACTTCATCAAGGGATGTTATGCCCACTAAACTGGGTTCTCTTAACAATGTCCTCTTTAGAGTTTCACATGGTCAGCCTCTTTTTCTTCAGCATGTTGTGTTCCACTTGATAACTTGTTTTGGTATTCTCTGATTGTTTCTTCTCATCACATGGCCTATATATGTCCATCTTCTTTTTCTGATCACCCATCAGACAGGTTGTTGTTTGCTCATCTGTCTTATCCTGCATTGTTCTTAAATTCATTCCACTTTATACCAAGTATTTTCCTGAGGCATTTCAAAAGAGTCTAATTTGTTGTCTATTTCTTTAGTTGATTTCCAGCTTTCGCATGCATAAATGAGGGTGGATATCACATTTGAATTGAATAATCTTAACTTGGTTTTTGTGGTTATAACTTTTAAATCCCATGTGTTCTCAAAATTTTTGAAGGACAAAGCTGCTTCTTCAGTTCTAATTCTAACTTCCTTCCTGGTGTCACATCCTGGTCTGTGTAGCTGCCAGGGTATGCAAATTGGTTTACTTCTTGAACAGATGTTCCTTCTATGTATATTTTTCCTTCTTGATTATGAAAAGTTTCATTATTTATGTTTTGTCTTTGTTAATTTCAAGACCTATTTTGCTAGCCAAGGAAGACAGGGAATCTTTTTTTTCCTGAATCGATTTCACATTGTCACTGATAAGAGTTATGTCATCTACAAAACACCAGGAAGTGACAACAGAAAGGAAGTTAGAATTGCAAAAGCAGCATTGTCCTTCAAAAATCTTGAGAACATGGAATTCAGAAGTTATAAGCACAAATACCAAATTATTATTCAATTCAAATGTGATATCCACCTTCATTTATGCATGAGAAAGCTGGAAATCAACTAAAGAAATAGACAACAAATTAGATTCTTTTGAAAATAAATGCCTCAGGAAAATACTTGGTATAAAGTGGAATGAATTTAAGAGCAACACAGAGGTAAGACAGATGAGCAAACAACAACCTGTCTGATGGGTGATCAGAAAAAGAAGATGGACATATGTAGGCCATGTGATGAGAAGAAATAATCAGAGAATACCAAAACATGCTATCAAGTGAACCACAGCAGGCCAAAGAAAAGAGGTCGACCATGTGAAACTCTAAAGAGGACATTGTTAAGAGAAGCCAATTTAGTGGGCATAACATCCCTTGATGAAGTTGACAAACTCGCCGAAAACAGGAAAACTTGGCAAACAACTATGCAAGCCCTATGTGACGTTTAACAGCACGGGAAGGATGTAAGATGTAAGACCCAGTCAATGCCAGTTTTACCTCTACAGCATCATTTCGTTATAACTTCTATGGCAATTCCAAAAAGCAAGGGAGATAATGTACATCCTTATTTCATGCATGTTTCGATCTGAAACCATTCACTCATTCCTTCTTCTGTCTTGACTACACAAACATATCCATTGCAGAGATCTCTAAAGATGTTGACAAGTTTAGATGGTATTCCATATATTCTTAAAATTCTCCACAGTAAATCTGTGTATGCTATCAAATGTCTTTTTGGGGGAAAAAAAAAGTGCATTTTGATCAGACCTGTTTATGTCAGAGTCAGTAATTTAAACCAGAAAAAAAAAAATCATCGTTTCTTTTTTTCATCTTTTTTACAGAAAATTAGATTAAGTAAATTCACACATTGTTTTATGGAGTTGCGGCTTATGAACTTTCATACTGTTATGATTAAAATTGCGTGGATTATGGCAGAGAAATGTTGAGGTTCATGTTGTGTATGTGTTAATGGTAGCATTTATATTATAAATATTTATATTTCCTTATAAGAGAGAGAGATTAATGTACTTTTGCTTTCAGCCATTTTGCCATGTATACCACCAATATAACTCTTTGTATCAGTTACCAACAGGTTCTAGAATCTCTGTTTGACTAGGACAGACATAAATGCATTAGTTTTCAATATTTGAGTATCTAAATGTATCTATTAGTTCACTGGCATATTTTTCTAGCTCAGTCGGTCTTATGAAAAAATGCGCTAACAAATTTCCATTATACCTTTCTGGTTCCAAAATGGATGTGAAGATATACTGCTTTATATAGTAATGATGGCTTTTTGTCATCCTTCAGAGAAAGGCTACGGTCTCGCGGTATAGAACGTTCTACAGGCAAGCTACAGATATCACCAGAAGAAGTAAGTTCAAATTTGTTTATTTCTTATGCTACAGTTTTTTTTGTTTTGTTTTTTTTTTTTGGGGGGGGGGGGGGGTCTTGCTCTTTTATGATGCTTTTCCCTACAGTTTTTTTTATCTTTCTCCCAAAATTCTCAAATATTTTTTTTCCTCTGCTTTCCCTGCATTCTCAGTTGATATATAATTGGTGGGATTTTTTTTTTTAAAATTTCCTCATTCTTTTATATTTTGTGGGGTTGAGTATAGCCCCACATTTACAAGAATGATTTTGATAAGAATATCATGTTGTACCTTAATGCGTTGACAGCAGTCTGTACTCTGTACAGTGGCATGCCGTATTTTGAAGGACAATATTACAGAGGAAGCATTCCTAACACTAGTGTCAGTTGCCAGTTTTTGCAGTCCAGGGCTAGGACAAGGCAAAAAAAGGTGCCCACATTGCTTTACATGAGAAAAAAAGTTACCTGTTAACTGTACTCCTACAGCCATACACATTGTAGCTTATTCACCAGCTTTGTTCAGAATAAAGAGATGATTGAAGATGTTTGGGTACTGCTCACTTATCATCCTGCCACCCTGTACATTTAGGGTCAGGGTTAGAATGAGTGCCGTAACTGACGGTCTGGCTGGGATGAGGGGAACAAAATCCTTCATTTTGTTGCAACTGAAAGTAAAGTGAGATTTAGGGAGAAACAACAACGTAACTGTACCATTTTAGAAACAGTCTGAGGTTTTTGGGTTTTGTTTTTTTTTTGTAGAAGTTTTAGTTTGTACAAGTTTTACTTTGGAAATCACTTGTTCACAAATCGTTTGTCATGTAAGTTATTTCTTATTCTTCTTGGGCATTCACCTCAAAATGGCCTTGGTTGCGTTGTGCCTCCATCATGCACGTCGTGGACCCACACATCTGCCTTTGGTTTGAAGTAGTTTTAGAACCAGGCTCGTCTTACCCATTGCAATCCCTATTCACTTGGCCAGATTACTTCTGTTTCCGAGGGAACCACTGGAAGCTAGATTAGATGTCTTGGTCAGCTGTGGTTCACCAACCCTGATGCAAGCAGTCATCTGTGAGCCTCTGACCACTGTCTCATTCAGCTGGAGAACAACATGTTTCTCCCCCACCCACGGCCCCCCCCCCAAAAAAAAAGATTAATTTGGGCATGCCCAGCTTTTCTTATTCTTCTGATGCCCTGGAAACTGAATTCTTGTTCTGTTTTGCTGTCTCCGCAACGATGTTAAATCGAAGGCATGATAGAAATGGATTCCAGATGACTTTTCGGCAGGGTCCATCTACATAAGCACAACAGAGAGATATTGGCGATGGATTGGTTGCGTGCTCCAAAAGGGACCTCAGCACCATTACTAAAACAGGCGAGCAGTGGACACTGAGAGAAAGAGAGGCAAACCAAAGACATCCTGGTGAAGAATTGTAGATGCAGAGATGAATAGAATGCAGCACAGCTGGGGCACCATACATTGGCTAGCTGTGAAATGTGAGAGGTGGAGAGTTTTTTGTTTTTTTTTTGTTTTGCTGTCCTAGATACCACATGATGTACAGGATAGTGATTTGGTTGATAACCAAGGACATGGATGGATAGACCACCATAGAACCTGCTGCAAGTCCCTCCCTAGAAGCTAGGCTGAAGGAAAACATCTCCTTCCTAGAGCATTACAGGAGGTGGGAGTGGATCTTGGCAAAATTTGATTTGCTGGCTTTGTTAAGTGCAGTTTCATTCTAGGACGGTCCTCCTTGCTTCTTATCAGAGTGAATTTCTTTTTCATTCTTGTTCCATCCCTTATCATTGAAATTATTTCTTTGCCAGTTTTTGTTTGAAATGCAACTTGTTTTTCTATTTCAGTCATTTGAGTTCACATCAGAAGACCTGAAAGATTTAGGAGAAATGGGAAGAGGAAATTATGGTTTTGTCAACAAGATGATCCATGAGAAAAGTGGCACAATTATGGCTGTCAAGGTATGCTTCTTCTTCAGAACTTTGGAATGTAGAGAAATTGCACAGCTGTGTGAATAGTGAATATGTGTATCAGCTAGAATTTTATCCAGGTTGAAAAATGTATGTTATAGCATTCACTGGAGCTGGATTAAGAAATATAAGTTTTGTAACTGGGTTGAGAGTAGCATGCGGTGCAGAAATTAAAGGTGAAGCAAGAAATGCTTTACAAGAATGGTTCCCAACCTCTTTATATGCAAGGAACACTTTTCCAACAACATATAAGTTGTGACCCTACCGGCTTATATTCATTCATTCATTTGCATGTGCCTTGCGGAACTTTGCCTCCCAAACAGCACTCCTGTAGGCCTCTCAGTTGTGAGCAAGATGGCCTGCCGCTGTTGCATCCATTTGCAGATCGTCAACAATGTCTTGCAGCCGTCTTTGTTTTGGTCTTTCTCTCTTTCTTTTTTCCCATTATGTATCCTTCCAATACGGTCTTCTCTAAATTATCATGATGTTTAATGTGTCCAAAATATTTAAATTTTTTCTCTTTAATCCTCTTTACTAGCCAACCTTCTTTAATATTAAGCTCTTGTAGTATAGATATATTTGTTCTTTTTTTTTTTGTGTCCACGATATTTGGGGAACTCTTCTGTAGCATTTACATTCAAAGGCATTTATGTGTTTCTCAGCTGTTTTGTTAAGTGTCCAGGTCTCACAGGCATATGTTGCGATGGGAAAGATGCATGCCCTTAAAAATCTTATTTTTGTGGTTCTGTCTGCTCCTTTCCACAGATTCTTTATTTGCTTTACTTTCTGAAGAGCGATAGATGTCCTCCTTTTAATTTCCCTCATTGTATCTCCATTGACCGGCTTATATGCAATTCTATATTGTCATAAACCTTTACTTATTTTCATTCAATAAATGATACTTAATACCATAATAGTTGCGGGCCATCTGATGATTCTCTGAGAACCACTTAAGATCTGTGGACCACAGATTGGGAACCCCAGATTTACACTGTCTAGAGTAGTGGTTCTCAAACTTTTTCAGGCTGCTGCCTCTCAGGCTACATTTCTAGTACCCCTGAAAAACTTTTTCAGTCAGAGAGTTTTGATGTCCCTTGTCGTTTTCCTTCACTAGCATCCTTCATCCCTTGAATCATCCTGCTGTCAAGGGGCAAGGGGGAACCACTCACTTTGGGAAGTCACTGATCAAGAGACTGATAAGTTGTTTTACATATCAACCGAACTGGACTTTAAATTATCGTACATTGTAGTTGGATCGTTGACGGTCTGCAAATGGATGCAGCAGCGGCAGGCCATCTTGCTCACAACCGAGAGGCCTACAGGAGTGCTGTTTGGGAGGCAAAGTTCCACAAGGGACATGCAAATGAATGAATGTTGTTGGAACGTTTGGCATCAATAGAGAATTTAGTTATTCCATTGAGAAATATTCCTGCGGTCGACCCAGCCTCTAAAATGAGTACCTGAGAAATCTGGGAAGGTAAATGTGGCCAGGCGTGATACTAACCACATCACACTTTCACGTGCTGAAGGTCATGGAAATATGGGCCTAACACCGTATCCCCAATATGCCTTAATGGTATAGAAGTGGGAATTTTACTTTTTATTGAGAAATATTGGGATGGCTAAAAAAAAAATAAAAATGAAGAGGATTTAGACATGTCTTACTGATTCTTTAGTAATATAATGGGGGTTTTTTGGGGAGAGAGAGAGTATTTTTCAAGTTGTTTCATGTTTGGCCTTGGTAATAACTAGTGAAATACCCAGATTTATTGTGTCTGATATTTGCAGCGGATCAGGTCAACAGTTGAGGAGAGAGACCAGAAACAGTTGTTAATGGACTTGGATGTAGTCATGAGAAGCAATGAGTGTCCATACATTGTACAGTTTTATGGAGCATTATTTAAAGAGGTGAGCTAAGCAACAGTTATTTTTATTTAAAGAGGTGACCTAAGCAACAGTTATTTTTATTTAAAGAGGTGAGCTAAGCAACAGTTATTTTTATTTAAAGAAGTGAGCTAAGCAACAGTTATTTTTATTTAAAGAGGTGACCTAAGCAACAGTTATTTTTATTTAAAGAGGTGACCTAAGCAAAATTTCTTTTCCGGCTATCTCAGTTCTAAGCCTTTGCTTGACTAATGATTTCCTAGATAAAGAAGAGATTATACAATAATAACAGGAATGAACTGTGGAGCTTTTACAAGATTACTTAGTTAAAATAAGCACAATTATTAAAATTGTTACCAACAAATTGGATGTTAGTGAAATAAAAATGGTGTACTTTTATCAGAAATAGTCACATGGCCAGAAAGCATTCTGGGAGAGCCATCACCCAACCAGAGTCAACTTTTGAAATAAGTTCCATCAGCTCAACCAGTGTCAGCTTCTAAACTGTATATGTTGCTTTGTTTAATCACTGTTGTTCTTTTCTAGCAGTCAAACTGGGTGACCCTGTTTGTTCTTCTTTGTCAAATTATTTATCCTGTATGTGTTTTCACTTCATTTTTAGGCAACATGTCTGTACTTTAAAAAATGCTGAAGTGTTACAGGATCATGATCATCATTGCTTTCTAGACAAATCCACAGCTGCTCCCATTCAAACCCCAGGAAAAGCTGGGAGATGGGAAACAAAATATGTTTTTTGAAGACGCGAGTTTAAAACAATTTAAATATTTCTGTTTTCTGTATGGTGTGAACATTTATTCCTTTCTTTTTCTGTAAATTTGTTGTACAGGGAGATTGTTGGATCTGCATGGAACTTATGGAGATATCTCTAGACAAGTTTTACAAGTTTGTATATGGTCCCTTGGGTTCATCCATTCCAGAGAATATCCTAGGGAAAATCACAGTAGCTGTAAGTTGCAGAGTTTTGTGTGTGGGGTTTTTTTTTTTTCCACATTCTGTTATGTCGGGGTATTTATGGGCTTTATTACTTTGCTATGTTGTTTCCTAGTTGTATAGCTCTATTATGTCAACCTTATTTGTTGACATCTGTGGTTATATTAGTTTTCTGGTGTGGCTGATCTTGCAGCCATCTCAGAGACTGGCATCTGATCTCAGTACCCGGGAGAAATTTGGGTGAGAATTACACAGATAAGGAAAGCCTATGAATAAAATGTCCAGACACCCAGGATGATTTGGACATGGAAGCATTTGCTTAATAGTACAAGATGTCGTAACCATCAGGCCAGTACACACTAAACCATCAGGCCAGTACACACTAAACCATCACTACATGCCCACTTTTTAAAAAATAATATATGTTATTATTTAATATAATATGTATTATAATATCTGCACGCTGTTTTTCCCATGGATTTCAAAGAATTGCTACTTGATATTGATTATCTTTCCTATATCATCAGCTTTCCCCCAGAGATATATATTTTTGTTGTTAGATGTGCATTCATGAAGAAGTTATCTTCCCCTGATGAAGTATTCTCATAAATAGATAATAATTACTATATGTTTTTTTGATGTTGTCAGATAGCATGTGAAGGGAAACAAAAAAATCAAAAACATAATTTGTGAAACTTTATCTCCACCTTAGCATTGTACAGATCATAGGATCTAGACTTTCAGAATTGTTATTGATCATTTATCAGAATTCATAAGGGTTTAACCATATTTTCAACATTTCTTTTCCAAGCCTTGTTATCTTTTTTCTATTTTTATGGCAGTTTATGTTAAGAATTGTTGGAATAGTTTATAAAGACTCAGTCAGATTTCATATGTACATAGACAGATGTGCCATTAAGGCATATTGGGAATGCATATACCTTATACATAGAACTAAATATTAAGTAATTAAATGCAATATTATGTTGTTTTTTTTTTTTAATTTCAGACTGTGAAGGCTTTGAATTACTTGAAAGAAAAATTGAAAATAATACACAGAGGTAAAAATTGTTGTGGTTGTGTAGAGTTATTCATGTGTATGTTACATTTGTGGCACTTAATTGTGTTTGTTAAAAGTGCCTTCAGAAGTTGATTGTGCCAGGGTGATGGAATGTTGGAGATTTTACTGTTTAGTCAGAGCACAATGTTGTATATTTAGACTTTGAAAAATCGTAAGCAAAGAACTTTAGACAGGAGAGAAAGAAAAATGACAAGAGAATTACCTGGGACTTGAACCATAGATGCCGGTATGACGAGCAACCATCTAGCCACAGGGGAAAAGCATACTAATCAATTTCTCATTCATTTAAAATCTAAACTTGCCACACTGACTATCACATGACCTGATTTCATGACCCTTCATTGATACCTGGTTGGGAAGCAGTGTTCTTTTTTGTGTGTATATATATATAAAAGAGGTGTACCAAACACTACAGGTCCATTGTTTATTTCACTGAAGTGGAGACCAAAAACTTGAGAGCTGGAGTATTGTAGTGGTAAGCTTCAGTTAACATTTCTACATAATGGGTACCTGTATCTTAAGTTAGGGAGAAAAGCCAAGTGACATCAAACACATATTATGCTAAAGCAGTGAATAGAAGTTTCTATTCGAGGTTGTGATTTGTGCACTTAACAAAGTCTTTTAGAGTGTCTGAGTAGTGAGAATGGTTAGTGCACACACATCTCATGGTGAGGGTCAGTAGTTCAGATCTAGTTGGAGGCGCCTCAGTCACCCAGATCTAGAAGTGGGTATCTGGCTACTTCTGGTGCTTGGGAGTGAAAAATGAGCAGCTGATTGCATCACCCTCTAGTATGTCAAGGGGCCAAGGAAGATTTTGGCATTAAGGCCATAAATCCTAAGTGCCTCACTGATGTGAAAGGGTAGCAGTATGTATAAAGTTGTTTATTGTGGTTGTTTTGTTGTTGTTTTTTTTTTGTGCATGGTAATGAGCATTCTGTATTCTGACCAGATGTGAAACCCTCAAATATTCTGCTGGACAGAAAAGGCAACATCAAACTGTGTGACTTTGGCATCAGTGGGCATCTGGTGGACTCCATTGCAAAAAGTCGAGATGCTGGATGTCGACCATACATGGCAGTAAGTTTTATTTGCCAGGCCGTGTGGGTGTGCTTATGGAGTATTTTGTTCACCATAAACCGCTTGTAATCCATGACTTTTTGTTGGTAAGATTATCTTTTGCCATTTTGAACTGCATTGCTTGGAGTAGTCAGCTTCCTTATTCTGTTGACCTGTGTAAATGCATCCATGTTTGGTTCTGTTCATTGAACATAGGAGCGTCTATATAATGACTTGACTGTCTTTAGTTATAGATCCCTGGCAGAGGTGGCAGGTAAAAGTGTCAGATACAAGTTAAAACTAATGAGGGTAAATCAAAAAGTAAACACAAGTTAACTGACATAAACATTGAATCATATATGAAAAGACTATTTGGCTCACTGTCCAGTCTTTTCATATATGCCTTGTGTGTATATATATATACAGTTGCATTACTTGATTTGTGGTTACTTTATGACTTACCTTCATATAAATAATCACAGCAGTAGAGCTGTTAAGTTTTATAGAAGCTGTGGCAGTTTTACTTACCCCCCCCCCCCAATATTTTAATGACGTTAGTTATTTTCCTTTTCTCAGAGTAATTGTCTTGTTTTTAACCAAGGAAGATAAAAATATTTTTAAAAAAAGAAATATTACCTCTTGCATTTTCTTAGAAAATAAAGCAACTGATATTTTTTGTTTTTGTGATTGCAAGCTGAGTTCCTGTCATCTTTGTTTATTCATAATTGTTGTTCATCCTTTTTTTATTACGAAGCTTTTTCACTTTCTTCAGCCAGAGAGGATTGATCCAAAAGCTTCCAGCAAAGGCTATGATGTTAGATCAGATGTGTGGAGCCTTGGTATAACTTTGGTAGGTGTTGTCTCTCAGCAGTCTGTGCTTAACACACTATATTTGTTGTAAGCATAAATAAGGTTTCCTTCGTAAAATATATCAGAAGTGGTGGTCTGCACAGGTTGGGCTTCAAGGGAGCAGAACAGAAAAAAAGCAAAGAAGTACTAAATCAGTTTCAGTTGAAAAAACTAATGGATTAATGAATGAAGAAGTCAAAATAATTTGGCTGTATCAGAAGATATAATACAAGAATGTAAAGGCAAATGTGGGGAAAAAGTTGAAGAAAAAAGAACAAGAGGGTGAGGACAATATGGATTGGTGGACAGCATCTGCCAATTGGTAGAGGTGAATGGGACTGTGCTAGGTGAGGTATGCCATGGAAGCAGGGAGCAGAGCAGGCTGGGGATCCATTGCAGCCAACCTTCCTTGGGGAAGAAGATGATGCTGACTGCACAGAATTTTTGTAACATTCTCTTCTTCCCCAACACCCCCAAAAGTTTCAGTGTTCATTACTGTCACCAGAAGAATCTAAAGTGTCTGTTGTCCACGTAATCATTGATGCAACTTGTCTCCAAAGTGAATACATTCACTGCAGCCAGCCATTGTTCTCAATATGTGTAGTGTAACATAACAGTATGGCTATATTTACCCTGATCTGCTTATTATTCTGCTGTTCTAGTAGCTTCTTACAATATTTGATATGTCAACCACATTTTATGATAGAGCAAGAATACGCAGGAATAATTCTATGAAAATCCATCTGTGTATAATCAGTGAGTTAACTCGAGGAGGACACTGTATGAAGAACAAGGGCACACAAAATAACTCCGAGGGTTAATCAGTATTATATTAAAATTTTTTTTTCTGTGAATAGTTTTTTGTTTTTCCACAGATGGAATTAGCAACTGGCAAATTCCCGTATCCAAAATGGCAGAGTGTGTTTGACCAGTTGCAGCAGGTGGTGCAGGGGTCAGCACCACGCTTGCCCAGTGACAACAGGTTCTCTCCTGAGTGTATAAACTTTATCAACACATGGTAAGTGGCTGGTTCTGTGAGAGTAATCTAAACATGACATTTAGCACATCTGGACAAGAGATCTGAGAAATGAGATGGGTCTCTGGGAGCTGATGGCATTTATCAGAGAGTAGGGTGGGTTGTGAAAAATCAGCTGACCTTGTGTGGCCAAATACATGAGCCAGGCTGTTTTCTTATGGCCCTGTATGATGATTTTTTGTGTGTATGTATATATATATTTTACATCTTTCCCATGCCATTAAATGTCACATTGGGCTCACATAGTTGTTTGCCAAGTTTTCCTGTTTTCTGCGAGTTTTTCAGCTACATCAAAGGGATGTTATTGCCCACTAAACTGGCTTCTCTTAACGTCCTCTTTAGAGTTTCACGTGATTGACCTCTTTTTCTTCAGCCTGTTGTGCTCCACCTGATAGCTTGTTTTGGTATTTTCTGATTGTTTCTTCTCATCACATGGCCTACATATGTCCATCTTCTTTTTCTGATCACCCATGAGACAGGTTGTTTTTGCTCATCTGTCTTATCTCTGTGTTGTTCTTAAATTCGTTCCACTTTATACCAAGTATTTTCCTGAGGCATTTGTTTTCAAAAGAATCTAATTTGTTGTCTGTTTCTTTAGTTGATTTCCAACTTTTGCATGCATAAATGAAGGTGGATATCACATTTGAATTGAATAATCTTAACTTGGCTTTTGTGCTTATAGCATTTTAATTCCATATGTTCTCAAGATTCTTGAAGATTGATGCTGCTTTTGCAATTCTAATTCTAACTTCCTTCCTGGTGTCACCATACTGGTCTATGTAGCTGCCAAGGTATGCAATGTGTATATATATATATATATATAAATATTGCTTTATGTCTTTTTTTTCTGATTTTAAGAAAACATTTGTTTGGGTTAAAAAAAATTAAAGTTTTGAGAGTTTGGTGCTTTGGAAAGATTTCCAACAATGTTAACAATTTCTCAAATACTTGAAGTAGCTTGTACACATAAGGTGCTTTTGTCTTACAAAGCTTTCTGAATTCTGCACACTTGTCAGAACACTGCCAGAGTTGAATCATTTTGCCATGCTTGCCGGTGTCTTCTGATGCCCCTGCTTTTGATACCAAGAAACAGAGCATAGGCTTTGTGAAGCTCGCCTTGGAAATAATGCAAATTGGTTGAGCAACAGAAAGCATTCTCAGATATGAGTCCGAGAGTGAACTAGAATAAGTGACATAAATCTCCGGGCTTAAACAACGTAAATTTGGCTGGAGTGAGATTGCTTCACACAAGCTTATTTTTTTGTTGTTGTCTTAAACCATGTTCACAACTGACAAATTACATCTGGTATGTTCAGCTTAAATCCACTTTCAATGCTGCTATTGCCACCTTGCCTAGAATCATCCACCATCAGCACCTGCAGTCCTTTCTTTTCTTGTGGCCAGCGACTACATTGATGAGAGCAAATTAAATAATCATGCACCATCATTCTAGATTGCTAAAGTTCATTTTTACATGTTTAAATCTATCTCTTCAGTTTAATTTTTACCTGTATGTATTTTTCTCCTCAGTTTGACTAAAGAAGACAAACAACGACCAAAATATAACAAATTGTTGGTGAGTATTCTCAGCCAGAATTTGAAAGGCTGTTCCATTTTATACTACATTAGAGGAACTAGATTGTGGCTTTGATTATGGCAGTAAGGTAGAGCATAAGGGGAACTTCAGCTTTGTCAGAGGCAGCAACAAAGGGGGAGAAGAAGGAAGAGAACTCGTATGAACATTCTCCATCTGTTAAAAAAAAAAAGAAGGTGTGGGGGTGTTGTTCTTTACAAGTTTTAAAGGGCCGTGATGTTTGGCTGCCTTAGAGTTGTGCCAGAAAGTTGCTTGCCTGTTTCATTTTTATTATCATTCAGAAAGCCACCTTTCATGTTTTAATCAGTACTTTATAGACAAAATTACCCAACATTGCTTTTTTTTTTTTTTCACAAGACGTTATTAATCCATTACATTCGTGCATTGATTCCACATCAAAACTTTGCAGTCACATACTGATCTGTAAACTGAGATGTCTTGACTGGTCTTAGAGAGGTTTTTCTTAGCTCCTGTTCTGTTTTGCAAGTTTTGTTTATTCTTTGCCCGTCGGTATATAAACTGACATATGCTGCCATCAGCTACATTTCAGGTTTTAGAATCTGGTCAGTCAAATTATCTGTTTAAATTCTGATCAACCCATATAAGGTAATACTAGGTAGTTTAAACTACACTAGCTTTCGGTGTCAAGGTTTTATCAGAGATGAAAAGCCTACCCCTTACATCCGTCCAAAAATCTGTGCAGTGTTAAAAATGTTGTGCAGTTGTTGAAAACAGAATCCTTGATTAGAAATGAGTTTCCTTTGGTGAAAGCTCTCATTCCCCACTAAGAGAAGCCATTTGACCAATCATGACATTTGGATTAAGAGAAACCACTCAGATCGCCACTTCCTCCTCCAAATCCCCAGCATTGCTTTAACATAAAGTAATACAAGATTTAGCTGCATGCTTGAGTCTCTCGTGAAGCAAGCTTGACCAGGTTGTCTTCAGTGGGTTCCCTTTTCTTTGTTATAGAAGATTTGAAACTGTTGAATTCTCATGTTTTGCACAATTGTTTTTGCAGGAAGATCCGTTCATCAAAAGATATGAAGAGGAGGATGTGGATGTGGCAACTTATGTTACTTCAGTGCATGATCAGATCCTGCAGTTGTCGCCCAGCCCGTCATCATGCAGCGAGCAGCCATTGTCATAACAGTTGTTGCCCCTTTTTAGTCCATGCCGTCACCATCACTAGTTTACTTTTTTTTTTTTTTTTCCCTTCACATTCTCGTTGTGTGCACTCGTTCCTCATCTGCGTTTTGTTTTCATAATTTGTTCACAGATTTGTCACAGCTTTTCCTCTCATAGTCCAGCCTTATCTGCACTGTCTGTATTTGTTGTCATTCACGTGTTCCGTATGTTTGCATTCTATTTGTTGAGGTGTTCATTTGTTCTTGCTGTGCCACGAGTTTGTCTTTTCAAGTTTGGGGGGCGGGGGGGCAAGCAGCTTTGCATCACAGGTTTTGTTAAATTTCATGAATGATATACTGGCAGATATTGTTATTAACGTCGAGTTCATTGCGAAAGACATTAGAGTTGTGTCTCTTTATAGCAGCATTTGTGGTTTTCTTTGTTAAATCTTTTATTTACATTTTTTTTCCCCCGTTTTATCAGTAACATAATACAGTCTGTTTGGGTTGATTTTGTGTTTTGCTTTTGTCCACTGGGAAGGACAATTATGTTTATTGTTACTGTTTGTGTTAACGAAACTTTTGTGATAATCAGTGCAGGAAAGTTCTGGAAGATACTTATATAGTTCATAGATGTGGTTGCTACAGAAGATATCTCTCTTGTAGTAGCTTTGTGATCACTTCCTCTTTTTTATCTGTCAAGGTTATTAGTGCAGGTACAGTTTGTTCCCAATCGTCTTTTTTTTTTTTCTCTGTCTTTCTCTCTCCATTTGTTAATTCCGAGTCCTCTGTGGTCATCTTCTAACTTGTCGTCCGTCTATGCCTTTGTCTTGTTCCTTCCATCTTCCCTATAGGAGGCATAATGCTATTGGAGAAATTCATATCGAAGGGGTAAAAGAAGTAAAGGGATGTCACCATTCTAGGTAATGGACAACATTCAAAGAGGGATAGGAATCAGCATAGCTAGGTACACTTTGAGAGTAAGAGATAGAAGGCAGGAGATGCTTTGCTGTCAGGTTTCCATGTGGAGATGGTACAAGGTGAATCAAGTAGCCTCCTTTCATTGTTTGATTATTGAAACAAGATCACTTCCCTCTCCATAGCAGTTTTTTTGGTGGGATTGTAGGGAGAGCAAGCTGTTGCTTATGTTAGCCTGCTCCAGGTAGTTGACACATATGTTGGCCTGCTGTTAATGGCTGATACTTATGTTGCCCTGCTGGAGGTGGCTGATATACATGTGTTGCCCTGCTGGAGGTGGTTGATACATATGTTGCCTGCTGGAGGTGGTTGATATACATATGTTGCCTGCTGGAGGTGGCTGATATACATATGTTGCCTGCTGGAGGTGGCTGATATACATATGTTGCCTGCTGGAGGTGGCTGATATACATATGTTGCCTGCTGGAGGTGGCTGATATACATATGTTGCCCTGCTACAGGTAGCTTACACATAAGATTTTCCTGCTCCAGGTAGCAACACTTAATATATTTGGTGTCTGCAGGGCAGCAAGAGTTGTTTGAATGTTGTTAGTCAATAGTTTTGGTATTCTTCCATGACAGATTTGATGATGAAAGTAGAAATTGTTCCTGCATTGTATGTTGTTACCTTTTTGGTTTAGGTATGCTTTTTTGGTAAATAAATTGTCTCTCCTTGTCATCAGCTGAATGTAATTTCACAGTTTTTAGCCTAAAACTCAGAAAAAGTAGACTGTGGCTGTTTATCTTTCTTGGTATAGATTTAGACTTTACCTGACTATTTCTGTGAGCATCAATTCACATAGACTTGCAAGATCTAACAATGCTGCCAGTGTTTTATTGGAATGACAGAGTTAAGAATGATTAGCTGTGGTTAGAGTTGGATCTTGATCACTCAGTTCTTCTTCACGTCCATCGAGGAGCATCCATAATATTTCAGGGCAGTTTTCATCTCGTTAAAAATGTGGGCCAGATAATATGCATGCTTCACAGCGATGATATGTGAAGTGCTTAGTAGAATGAGATACCACGTTTTTAATAATCCAAACATAGCATTTACTGTTACGTGACCCTCTAAAAATGACAGCAGAACACCTGCTGTTGGATTACCATGTAAAGGAAAGAAAATGGACGAATCATGAGTTGATAGTTCTGATCAAACTGCATAGACATGGAAAGAAATAAGACATTATAGGAAAATACCTCAACCCAAGACAGAACAGAGAACACTTAGCAGCATTGTATTTGTTTGATGTGTAACTGAGTATTATCTGTTGTTACATTCTGCTTATGAGAGGTTGTGGAGTAGAACAAAATATTACGCTTTAGTTCGCGCTAATTGTAAGCCAAAGTCTGCCTCTTTTGCTATAAAGACAAGTCAGATTAAATTGTGGGTTTTTTTTGTTTGTTTGTTTAACAGTACTTCATGTATAATATTTCTAACGCTTTATAAGAAAAGATCATAATGCCATAACCCAAGTTCCTAGAGTAGCCTTGCAGAACTTTCCTGTACAGTTTGGAATGTTTTCTTTGTTTTGTTCTGTACCACAGATAAGACACCATGATACTTCTCTGTGTATATTTAGAAAGGTGTGATTTACTTTTATTACTGTATATTTCTACTGAAGTATCCCAGTAACATCTTTGATTTATTATCTCAACTAATTTATTTAACCGTTTATTCTTTGCTAAAAAAAATTTTTTTTTTTGTTCCTTTTTTTTGTTTTTGGTATTAGTATTGATTATGTTTTCCCTCTCATTTGCATGCTGTCACATTAGGTTTATTGTCAAGGCATAATATTGTACTGGTTTACATACAATTTAGTGGGCATATTTTTTGTAGTTGTTGTTAATCTTGAGGATGTATCAGGACCTATTGATCAGTGTAACTAGAAACACATGTATTAGGAAATGAGTATGATAAAGTTGTTTTTTTTTTTATTATGTTCTCAGAGATGTGAAGAAAATATAATCAATAAACTAGGATCTCAGCAAAAACAGAACTAGCTGGGGTTTGTTATCATAATGAAAAATGTGGTGAAGCTGTGTAATAGAGAATGTATGGCCAGAGATATTTACTGAAACTACATTGATAGTTTAATGTACGATGAAAAAAAAAAAAAAGATTTGTCCATGAAATTGATAAACAAGATGGCAGTGTCAGTTACTAGCACTACTGTCTCGAAGGGTCTAGTTTACGTAGTAATTTTTTGATAAGCATCCTCTGTGATATTTTTTTTTCTTCTGTAAAGAAAGATGCTGGAATGCAATGTCCTGCACAGACCTCATGTAGTAGCATCAGCTTGAGGAAAAATGTGTGTGATAAGAAGGGAAGCCTGAATAACCTCCATTTTAAGCCAGGGTCATAAAACTATCAGGTGGCTTTAGCATCAAGTTTTTTTTTTTTTTTAAATAAAAAACTGAGATCAGATGTGAGATTTTAGAGTTTTCATAATTGGGGATATTGTAGTCTCTGTTTAGACAAGACAAGACAGACTCCTGATTTTTTTTTTCTTTTAATAAGTGGAAGCACTGTAAGACAAGGCATTTAAATTTTGATGTGGTCAAGATTTTAAAGAGGATATAGAAGTAGAAACTCGAAAACATCTGGATGTAGGTCATGAGGGCAACCAAGAAAAAAAGCATCTAGATGTAGGTCATGAGGGCAACCAAGAAAAAAAGCATCTAGATGTAGGTCATGAGGGCAACCAAGAAAAAAAGCATCTAGATGTAGGTCATGAGGATGACCAAGGAAAAAAGCATCTAGATGTAGGTCATGAGGACAACCAAAGAAAAAGTGAGAGACACTGAGGAAACAACAGCTACCCAGGCCTCTCACCTTGCTCTAGGCTGTCTGAAACTCCCTTCACTGCTAATGGCAAAAGCAGACAGTAAAATAAAACTAGCTAGTTTTAAGAAGGTATGAATACTGTAAATTAAGTATAACGATAAGAGAAGAGTTTTTAAGTTGTTCACATCACACAAACATAAACCTGGATTTTTATTATGTGACAGAATGTGGCTGCTCTTCTGTGAGAAAAGACAGGATTGTGCACATCAGAAATCAGTTACTGACAAATTTGTTTTTTGTTTTTGTGAGCACTGTGAACATCAGGAATTAGTTTGTGACAATGTGCTTTTTTTGTGAAAATCAGAAATTACAGTTTGTGACAGTGTGGCGTAACTGTACAGTTATATGTATGTATGTGATATGATGCGCTGTTATTTTTGTTTGCTGCGAATGTGCTGGTAGTGTGATAATGGGGACAGGAAAATGATAACAGTGTGAGAGTTTTCCAGTATCTATAATAAATATTTGATGCTCTTTCAAGCAAGTACCACATGCACTGTCCTAATGCAGACAAACACAGGGCGATAATGGCAGCTTTTGTGTGTGTGGTCATTAAGAAGACCCCCCGCACATTGTCTTAACGAGCAATATGAAACGTTAGTGAAAGGCCTGTCTGAGCTGGTGAAAGCTGAACGAAAATATTATTATGCAAATGCTCATAACTTTTTTTTTTCCTCTCTCTCTCTTTCATAAAACTTGAAGTCATCATTCCATCATGTACATTGTTTTCACTAACTTGGAGTCATTTGTTAGCTTTTTCTGTTTTAACTGGTTTTTTTTGTTTTTTTTTGAGAATAATATAATTGAAGAAGATTACTCCATTTACTTTGTAATGTAAAGCTTCAACTGCATAACATTTACAACTACTGTAAAAGTAATAAAGAATGAGAACATGATCTCCATATCAGCTTTTGCATATTTTTTTTATGTGTTTGTCGAGTGATAATTGATAAAGATTTCTTTAAGAACTTGGGTAGCCCTGTTAGCAGTGGGAACTGGTATTCATGTGAACATCAATAACCTGCTAATGATGACATCTGTTTTGGCAAAACTTCATGAACTGGAGGAGATGGAGCAGTCAGTCCTGATGCTTGCCACATCATCCCTGTTGTGTGCTCAACAGATCAAGAAAAATACAGGAACACCATATCCCTGAATGCTGCTAGGGCATGTTAGGGCTGTTTTTTTCCATAGCATTCCTTGGACACAAACTATGCCTTAGCTTAACAAATTCAAATTTGGGGGGGGGGGGTGTCAGTGCTGATCTGGTGAATGCTAAAAAGCTTAGCATTGCAAATTTCAGGGAAGACATTGACCCATCTTTATGTATCCCCAAGAAAGCTGCAACAGTCAGCTGTCACCAATAATGTCATTATCATACAACTGTAAGTAAGAGGTGTCTGCAGTCTAACACACAATGATTACACTGTTCAGATATTCTGACACAGAACAGTTACAATGTTCAGACACTCTGACGCAGAACGGTTACAATGTTCGGACACTCTGACACAGAACGGTTACAATGTTCGGACACTCTGACACAGAATGGTTACAATGTTCGGACACTCTGACACAGAATGGTTACAATGTTCAGACACTCTGACGCAGAACGGTTACAATGTTCAGACACTGATGCAGAACGGTTACAATGTTCAGACACTGATGCAGAACGGTTACAATGTTCAGACACTGACGCAGAACGGTTACAATGATCAGACACTCTGACACAGAATGGTTACTACACAAAGAAAGAAAAGATTTTTTTTTGGGGGGGGGGGGGGTTTGTTGTTAGAAAATAAAGATATTTCTGAGTGCCAAAGCAATTAGTGCACAAATCTCATGGTGAAGGTTTAGTGCACGAATCTCATGGTGAAGGTTGGTGGTTCAAATCCAGCAGGAGTCCCCCCAGTCACCCAGCTAAAGAAATTGGTACCTGGCTTCTTCTGAGTTCGGGTAGGAAAAACAGGCTGCCATGATCTCACCACATCACCCTCTTGTGTGCTGATAGGTCAAGGAGTATACAGGCAGCAACACAGTATCCCTCACATGTCTTCATGGCACAACAGAGCCACTACTCTTTCATGTTTCCTTTGCAATTAGTTAGCTCATGTAGCAGAGCTTTCTCTTAGCTTTTTTTTTTCTTCCAAAAATTAAACTGTGTGGCACAATATTTGCTTCTCAGAACTTAAGCACTCCCAAATAAATTTTTTCAGTGAAGAGAGCACTGCAGAACGTGATTTGAACAGCTTTAGGTGTACATGAGCTTCCCTGTTTGCAACCCGAAAAGCATGGTGTGTTGTAGTTTTATAATGGGATCTTTGGAGGTTTTTAGCGTCCTATTTGGTTAAATGTTTGGTTTAGTAAAAACTAACAGAAAAACTTCCTAATTTGAGGCACATTTCCTACTCCCCTTCTCTTCTTCAAGTAGCTTGTAGCACAATTCATCTGTCGTGGCAGAAGACTTAACATTCATGCTAGATCTGGGATAGAGTTCACTATTTTATCTGACAGCTCTGTAGTTCTTGCATCAGGTTTAATCACTGTAGGAAAATCTGGTAACACCTTATGTGTAGACTGAAAAAAATAAACACAGTACATTCTTGTTTCAGACTCTTCACCCATACTCTTGTGCAGGACGTTCTGAGCTGGCAAACACAACCTACTTGCCTTCAACTTCCAGCTCTTGAAAAATGAAACAAGATGGTCTTTTGCTGACTTCGTAGCTAATGGACTGAAGCAGGTTCTCTGTTCATTCCCAGTATTTTCTACCACTGGAATCTATAATCCAAATTTAGTGTTTGTTGGCTTAGCAAAGGAAATCTTTGGTCAACAACACAATTACTCTCTCAGTCTCACCCATCCTTCTTTACACATGATCACACATATTAAACTTAATATCTTGAGTACAGAATGAAAGCCTCGTATCCAGATGCTAAGATATCACAATAATAAGCATAGGCTCTATAAGAAAAAATTACTACAAAGACTGGTGCAGTCTTATTGAAGTTTATAGTAGGTATATTCAGTATGCAATCAAGCATTTCAATTACTGCAGCATACAGAAGTCATATAGGTAAGCTGCAATACTTGATTAATCATAAAATTGAATTAAATGGTGTTATATTTTAATATAATATAGCTGAATGTCTGACAACTCGCTACCAAAAATAGTACTAAAATGGACACCACAGGGGAACAGAAGTAAAGGTAGACCAAAAGAGACATGGAGAAAAACAACAGAAAGGATGTTGAGCAATAGAGGGCTCACCTGGGCAAGAGCAGAAAAAAGGCAAAGGACAGGCATTTGTGGAAAACCCTTGTGGAAGCCCCATGTGCCCTTGGCACTTAAGGTTTAGAGAGGGATATTTTAATATAAAAATTCCACTGCCCCATGTGGTCCATTAAACTTATGAGGTATTCCTCAATGACCAACAGACAAAAAAAAAAAAAAAAAGATTCAAATTCACAAAGATGAGCTTTTTTTTAAAGTATGCAAATACTGTAATTCATTATATAACAAGAAATGATAAAATGTAATGAACCCTAGGAGGAACAAAAAGATGAACATTTCTCATATGCCCATTCATATAGTTCACACTTTTTAATGTTTATCTGCAAGGATGAAGCTAGAGAACAGTGTAGTTACTTTACAAACATGTCCTTCACTTCTGTAAAACAGATAACTTCCTTCTTATGGCTGTAAACAACTGATGAGATACTTTTTTTCAAAATGAGATGTTTAGCAACTGAAGAAAGCTAAAGAGTCTTTCTATAACTTAGTGCATACAGATACTGGCTTAGTATTTGTGCAGAAACTAAAGCATAAAAAATAAAAAAATTACCATTCATTTACATTGTTAAAACAAAGGATATCTGTTTCGATTTTCTTCTCCCCATGAATGGGAATTTTGCTACTGAAAATGTGCTCTAAACAATAATCAGTCAAAAAAATTATGCATATCTACACAAGAGCTGTTTGAAAAGTTCTGTGACTGATTTTTTTTTCCATGAAACTATAATACACACAGCAAAATGATGCCACAGCATGAGTTGTAGTAACCATTCCTGAGTCTACATGCAAAATCTGAACATATTATCTTCAGTTACTCGCACTGAATAAGTCTCCAAGTGAACGCATGGACGAGAAAATTCAACAGCATGTGTGCATTGATTTCTGTGTTCACCTCAGGAAAACCACTGCAAACTTCTGAAATTCTACAATTCCCCCTGGGAACAATTTTGTTAAGAACACATTTATCTTAACATAGTCTTTGGAGAAGAACAACAGAAAGGATGTTGAGCAATAGAGGGCTCACCTGGGCAAGAGCAGAAAAAAAGGCGAAGGACAGGCATTTGTGGAAAATCCTTGCGGAAGCCCCATGTGCCCTGGGCACTTAAAGTTCAGAGAGAGAGAGTCTTTGTGAGACAGGGAACATAGATCTGATTACTTAAAAACTGACCTACTTCTGTAGCTCAGAAACCTGTGGCAATCAACACTAGTTGTAACTGTTATTTTTGTAAAATGTAATGTCAGGATGGTGGACAGATGGGGACATGGAGATCGCCGATGAGGGTGAGGAAAGTGATGCGAAATCAATGGATCCAGGATGTGACAAGCCTATGGGTCTCTGCGACAATGGCTATCAGAATGAAGTAAACAAAACAGAGCCAGCAGACTATAAGTGGCGAGGAATGAATATCACTGAAGCACTCATAGGATTCCTCACTCTGAAGTTGGAGTGTCTCTGTGGAACTGTCTGAAAGCCATTGGGCCAGATGTGGAGAAGGGCCTTGTACAGCCACTGGAGGCTGGAAAACAAAGTTTTGGCCAGGCTAGCCTACACCACTGTCTTCATGGCAGCCCGAGCAAGACCACAGTCTGCCCTAGCAAAGAAAGGTGCTGTAGTCGGAGTTACCCAGCCAGAAGGCGCATGCAAAAATCGGGGTACCACACATTATCGCTAAAAATGCATATAAAGAAGAAGAAGAATTCTACAATCAGCTTTTGGTGAGTCCTGCCTAAGTCATTTGAAGACATTTAGGTGGTTATTCTACTTAAAAAGTGGACACTGTTCATCTGAAGATGACCACCAGCCTGGCAGACCATCCAACCTCCCACACTGATGAGACCATGGCACACGAGTGAGAAATTATTCACACTAACCAACATCTAACAATCAAAGAGGTAGCAGAGGATGTAGGAATAGCAGCTGCTGCTTGCCATAAAATTCTAAATGAAGATTTTGGGTATGAGAAGTGTTAGTGAAACTTGTGCCCTGTCTCCTGACTGCTGAGCAAAAGGAAGATCGTGTGTCATTTTGCACTGACCTCTGTCAGCAAGACCAAACTGATCCCAAATTCATGTCATCAATAACCACCAGTGATGAAAGACAGCTGTATGGGTATGACCCAGAAACAAAGCTAATGTCATCCTAATGGTGAAGGCCATCATCTCCTCGACCACAGAAAGCACAGCAGGTGAAGTCCAATGTCAAGGCCATACTGACTGCATTCTTTAACATTGATGGACTAATTTGTCATGCCCTAGAGGGCAGACAGAATACAGAATTCTACATAGCAGTCCTACAACACCTTTGTAACAGTCTGCACAGTCATCGTTCTGAGAAGTGGTGTACCAGCAATACGATCCTCCACCATGACAATTCCCCTGCACACATGTCTGTCAAATGAATTTTTGGTGAAACACTACATTCCACTGCTTCCACACACTCCATGTTCATCTGACCTTGCTCCCTGTGAATTCCTCTTATTTCCACATTTGAAGAAAACACTGAAAGGTCGCAGATTCGATGGAGCTGAAGAACAGATGCAGTGAGACAAATGAGGGTTATTTCACAAACTGACTTCTAGAGATGCTTCCATAAATGACAGAACCACGGGAATAAGTGTATATAATCACAAAGAGTCAACTCCAAAGGAGAATAGACAAAGAAGTCAGTAAGTCTATTCATTTAGTCAACAACAAAAAATTAATCTCCAAACTTTGCAAACAGCCCTTGTAAAAATATACTTACAATGGGCAAGTGCTAATATTTAAAAAATCTATTTACAGCCTGGTCAAGTTCACATTCTGTGCATCTCTGGAACATGGGGGGGAAAAAATGAACCACTTCCAGTGAGATGTGCCTCCATTAAAAATGTCAGCTTCTCCAGAACAGAGCCTGCACACTCTATGGAGACTTAGTCCAGAACTGAAGACAGCTCAAATGCTAAACTGTGATACGGGTTTGATGATCTCCTGGTTATGGTGGGATTCACTGAAGCAGCTTATCTCTTTGAGATAATTACTGAACATAGATTTTTTTTTTTTAAAAAGAGAGAGAAAATGTCAAGAAGATGGCACAGGATATAGATAAATGCTTTATAAGCTCCATTTCATCAGGAGTTAAAAGGAAATGACTCAAAATGATTATAAGCTATAAAGTCATGTGGTACGGCAGCACAAACCAGTATGCTGGTCTTCAGGGCTGCGGAGAGTCAGGTCAGGCCCTAGAGTCAGTTTCTATCAGCCCCCTCCCCCCTTCAATCCAAACAAAGGCAGTGCTCTCATACGCTCTCCTGGGAAAAAAAATAGAGCTACTATGTACCCTCAACAGTCAAGACACCCGGGGTACAACTATAATTCTCACCACTTCTGCCCAGGCTTGTCTTACACAATCCTAAAAGATACATTCAAATGTAACAAGCCTAATCTGCCTATAACGCAAAATGTTCACCAACTTTATACACCCAAAATTTCATTAGGCTTTTTTTTTTCTCACTTGGCATGTTCTCGTGCAGAATGTAATGAATTTGGCATGCCTGCGTAAATGCTTATTCCTGGCACCATGAACAACTCTAAGACTGTTTCACATGTATTTATAATTTTGTTGAATGTTGGGCCTCCTTTTACCAATAGTCATCCAAGAATAACAACAAAACCTATCATGAAATTACCCTCTTGTCTTTATTTTTGCAATACGAGTTTTGCATTAAAAGAGAAAGTAGTTCAAAAAAATTTGGGTTTTTACATTTTTTAACTAAAAATCCCATTCAAACTGACTTCCAATAACACTTCATAACTACAACTGCTAAACTGGTACCCCTTGGGCATATGCCAGGTATTTTAGACAATTAATAACACAAAAGCGTTACCAAGAAACTTTCTTTACATTCTGTTACATGAGCAATAAAATAGTTGACAGACATGGCTGCTACCGCATGGAAAAAAAAAACATCTGAAAAAAACCTCAGTAAAAAGTAGAACCTTGAGAAAACCTGACAGATATTTGGAGAACTATCATCTGTGTTTCAAGGGGGGGGGGGGGGGGGGGGGGGGATTCATCCAAAATAAACATATGCAACAGCCCTTCTCAGCAGCTAGGTACGGTTTCTACAGCATTGTAGGCCATGACATGGCCTATATACAGCAAAGTAAGGAAAAATGAGAGGTAGGATTAGCCTGGAAAATTGATAACACTTTAGACATCGAGGGAGTGGAAAATATAATAAGAAGAGTACATGACTAGGAACACTTTTATTATTTATTCTTTCTCTCGTGTCTAAAATGCCTGTCAGTTTTCTAAGCTAATTCTATAAAGTCTTTTTCCCTTACTTCTCAGTCAGTCAGTCATTTGCATGTCCCTTGTGGAACTTTGCCTTCCTAACAGCTCTCCTGTAGGCCTCTCGGTAGTAAGCAAGATGGCTTGCTGCTGTTGCATCCATTTGCAGATTATCAACGATGTCTTGCAGCCATTTTCACCTTGGTCTTCCTCTCTTTCTTTTTCCCATTATGTACCTACCAAGACGGTCTTCTTTAAACTATCATGACGTTTAATTTGTCCAAAATATTTAAGTTTTCTCTGTTTAATACTCTTTACTAGCCAGCTTTCATCAATATTAAGTTCTTGTAGCATGGATATATTTGTTCTTTTTTATGTCCACATGTCTTAGCTCAGCAGCTAAGACTGAAAAATCATTAAACACAGAAATCTCCCCCATGGGATGTCAGCTCTTCTAACACCTGCATGCAGATACCACTGAAAGTTTTACTGATTCCATATAATTTTTCTTGCAATCTTAAGTTGAGAAAATTACTACAATAGTAAATAAATATTTTCATTAGATTTATAAAACTAGCAAAACACGTTAGAAAATCTTTTGCTTTCCCGCAACATTTTTTTCCCCGTTAATACCATGATCAACATAAACGTATGTACCATAGTAATACCAGTCATATCTTGATTGCCGCTCTCAGCTCTCTGACCTTCCTGCACACAATTTTATGTCCTAAACATGTCTGTAGAGTCTGCCTATGACTCTTACATCAAAACCCCAGTCATGCTAATTCTGAATGTAAAACGAGTGAGGATCCTCTTATCTGGACCTGCTAGCAATAACCTATGAGAGGAAAAAAATGTAAATTAAAAAATTATAATAATGTTATGACTGTTGTCAGTTGGAGAATTCTTTGACAAATACAATATAGCTATATAGCAAACCAAGCACATGGCTCAAATCTTCAGCAGTACAGGTGAATGATGGCCGGAGGCGCCCCAGTCACCCAGCTGTAAAACTGTGTGCCTGGCTGCTTCTGGAGTTTGGGAAGGAAAGGTGGCCAGATGTGATACTGACCACATCACCCTCTAGAGTTCTGGCAGGCCATGGAAAATATGGATACTAACACCATATCCCCTTGGTGTCTTAATGGCACAATAAGTGCTACTTTTACCTTTACCTTTACGAGTGAAAGAAACGTTTTTGGAAATTTCAAATTCCTAAAAAAATAACAAGAAAATATAAACCTGAAATTATAATCATGCTTAAAAAGGAAAAAGAAAGTATGAATTATGTTTATAAGTTCTTTCATATGATCAAAATAGCCATTAACCTTTCACTGTGCCCCCCAGTCTTCAGGTCAAGTCCTCAATTTCCCAAATTAAGACAATATAAACCTGTGGGATTTCTGAGCAGAAAAAAAAAACAAAATGCCTTGAAAAACAGTGAAATAAAATGACTATTGCTTTTATCATTATAAAACTGATTTTTTTTTTTTAAACACTCTAAAAATGAACTCTGCTGTAACACACTGGTACTATTCAATTTTAAACAGAGATAGATGAAGACGAATTGTACAGTTTTATGAAAACAGGTAGAGAGAGGATGGAAGGAAAGAAGAAAAATTAGCAATAACGAGTCGGAACAATGAAATGGTAATGAAAAGACATTGGTAATGACCCAGCAATTCAGCAAAATTGGCTTTATTAAGGACAAATGAAAATACAAAAAAAAAAAAAATCATGCAAAGAAACTTATCTGCAATATCCCCCTTCTAAGGAAACTGGGCAGAATATGGGTTCTGCAGGTAGAGGAAGAAATGTGAGGAGTTTGGCAGCCAAGCATGGAAAATAGTCAGCTAGAAAAGAAAAAAAAAAGCAGGGGAGTATAGAAATAGCAGTGTTGACCTCTGCTGTCTCACAGAACAGATAAGGAGTCTATTATAGAAAGTGGAAAATGACATATAAAATGAACAAGAATAGGAATAAGGAACCAACTGTACCCAAACCAAGGAATGTGAGTTATTCAGATAAAGCTAAACTGAGAATCAGACTGGTTGGATGTTATGTGTGAATATCTGGCCTGAAAGAGCTTTCAAGAGTCTTACAAACACGTTCATCAGGAGAACAAGAGCGGATGGCACAGGATTTGGGAAACGCTACCCAGCTTGTTGGAAGCATCAGCAGCAGGCCATCTTGCTCACAACCCAGAGGCCTACAGGAGTGCTGTTTGGGACGCAAAGTTCTGCAAGGGACATGCAAATGAATGAATGAATGAACCCAGCTAGTTTCAACAACAAAGGGGCAAGTGACCAGAAAAAGGATGTTTTGGCCAACAAAAATTTAAAGGACTTACTTGTCAGAAGCCACCTCAGGTGGTGATCTTCTTGGTGTTGAACATTTACTCTCACTCAGTGATACATTACTTGGTGCTATACATTTACATTCACTCAGTGATACATTACTTGGTGCTATACATTTACTGCGACTAAGGAGGGTTCAGCATAGGGCCAGCAACCCTATCTGGTAAAAAAACTATCAGACTGCTACAGAAACGGAAGCAAGGGAAAAAGCAAATGCAGGTGGAAGGAGAAATGCGTATCAGGAAACTGAGCCCATGAAGGTTGTGGATGAAAGCCAGCCACTGGAAGTCCCCAGCCCGACTGCAGACCTCCTGGAACCTAAACATAAGATGCAAATAGGCAGCTGGAATGTAAGAACACTAAACCAGACTGGAAAACTAGCACAAACCATCAAGGAAATGCACAGATACAAACTAGACATACTAGGAATACAAGAACCAAGATGGACAGGACAAGGCAGAAGGAAATTAACAACACAACACACAGAAGATACAATAATATGGTCAGGTAAAGAAGATCTTCATGAAGGAGGAGTAGCATTGATTATAACAAAAGAAGCATCAAGAGCATTGCTGAAATGGATCCCAATAAATGAGAGATTATTATATGCACGGTTCAACTCAAGATTCACGAAGCTGTCTATTATAGTTTGTTATGCACCAACAGAAGCAGCTGAAGAGGAATTAAAAGAAGATTTTTACAACAGCCTCCAAGCAACAGTAGAAACAATACCCAAGCATGATATGCTACTCATCTTGGGCGACTTCAATGCAAAAGTAGGTGAAGGAAATGAAGATAGAAGAAGAATCATGGGAAGAGAAGGAATTGGAGAAATAAATGAAAATGGAGAAGGACTGTGCAGTTTCTGTGAAGAAAACATGATGACCATCGGAGGGACAATTTTCCAACACAAAAACATCCATAAGGTGACTTGGAGGTCACCAGATAAAACCACAGAAAACCAAATCGATCACATACTAATAAACAACAAGTGGAAACGGTCACTACAAGATGTACGAGCAAGGAAAGGAGCAGATGTAGGAAGTGATCACAACCTTCTGGTAGCAAAAATAAAACTAAAATTAAGGAAAGCCAAAATCGGAGAACACAGAAAGATACATTTTGATACAAGCAAACTGATAGACCAGCAAACAAGAAATGAATTCTCAATAGTACTTAAGAACCGCTTCAGTGTCCTACAAGATGAAGCAGAAATGTCCATATTAGAGTTCAATAAAACACTACAGGAAACAGCAAAAGAGGTGCTGGGATATCGGAAAAGGAGAAAAGAGGAATGGATAAGCGAGACCACATGGGAAAAGATAGAGCAAAGAAAAGAAATCAAGAAAAAATTACTGAACACCAAATCACAACGGCTTAAAGAACGAGTTTTAAGTAATTATGCACAAAAAGACAAAGAAGTGAAGGAATCATGCCGTCAAGATAAACGTCAATATTATGACAACTTAGCAGAAACAGCAGAGAAAGCAGCATATACAAATGACATGAAAACCATATATAAAATCACAAAGCAGATGACAGGTAACTTCAACACAAGATGTGAAAGTGCAGTAAGAACACAAAATGGACAACTGGTCAGTGGAGAAAGAGAAAAAATTGAAAGATGGAGGGAACACTTTAACACCCTACTAAACAGAACACAAGCAGCACAAACAATAGACATACCTGAAGCAAAAACGGAACTAAACATCAATACAGGACCAATAACAATAAATGAAGTAAAGGAGGCGATAAAGAAGCTAAAATCAGACAGGGCACCAGGTGAAGATGAAGTGACTGCGGAGATGTTGAAAGCAGAAGAAACAGAAACACCAAAACAACTTTGCCGGATATTACAACAAATTTGGGATTAGAAAAAGCCCCAGAGGAGTGGAAAACTGGTCTTATAGTAAAATTACCAAAGAAGGGTGACCTCAGAGATTGCGGGAACTGGAGAGGCATTACCCTACTGCCTCTCACCAGTAAAGTATTTTGCAGAATAATCATCAACAGAATTGTACCAACACTTGAGGAAAAACTTCGGAAAGAGCAGGCAGGATTTAGGAAAGGAAGATCATGCATAGACCACATATTTGTACTTAGACAAATATTAGAACAGGCAAATGAGTGGCATAGCACAACATATGCATTATTCATAGATTTTGAGAAAGCCTTTGACAGTGTCAACAGAGATGCACTGTGGAAAATCCTAAGATGGCATGGCCTCCCCCATAAAATAGTTAATGTAATCAAAGCCCTATACGAGGGTTTTCAGTGCAAAGTTATCTGTGGAGAACATACCTCCAGCAGCTTTAGGGTACAAACAGGAGTGAAACAGGGATGTGTACTATCACCAACATTATTTATCTTGGCAGTAGACTGGTTAATGAAGGAGGCAACATCAGACAAACGCAGAGGATTACAATGGACCCTTGACACAGTGCTGGAGGACCTTGACTTTGCGGACGATATTTGTCTATTATCAAGCAGTCACAAAGATATGCAAGATAAAATAAACAAGCTAACTCAGAATGCAAACAACATAGGACTAAAGATCAACGTAGGAAAGACAAAGTTAATGAAGCAAAATGTGAACAACAGAAATGTACTCAGAGTAGATAAGTTAGTGGAGGAGGTCAACGAATTTGTATACCTTGGCAGCAGAGTAGTAGAAAATGGAGACAGCACAGAGGACATCAACAGCAGACTTACTAGAGCAAACCAGGCTTTTGCAATGCTGCAGAATATATGGAAATCCAAAAAACTAAGCATAAATATGAAAATCAGGATATTTAAGAGTAATGTTCTAAGTGTACTACTCTATGGAAGCGAATGCTGGAAAATCACCAAAACCATAGAAAACAAGTTGAATTCTTTCCAGACTAAATGTTTACGAAGAATTAGAAAAATATTTTGGCCAAACACTATAAGAAATAACATCTTATTAGCAGAAATGCAGATGAAACCACTGACAACAATTATTGAGGAAAGACGCTGGCGATGGTTGGGACATGTGCTCCGAATGACTGACAACTCACTTCCAAAAATAGCACTAAGATGGACACCACAGGGGAGCAGAAGTAAGGGTAGACCAAAAGAGACATGGAGAAGAACAACAGAAAGGATTACGAGCAATAGAGGGCTCACCTGGGCAAGAGCAGAAAAAAAGGCGAAGGACAGGCATTTGTGGAAAACCCTTGCGGAAGCCCCATGTGCCCTGGGCACTTAAGGTTCAGAGAGAGATACATTTACTCTCACTCAGTGACACATTACTTGGTGCTAAACATTTACTTTCACTCAGTATAGGCAGGAAACTCTCTGATGTAGAGAGATAAACAACACAACTCCTCAGATCATCAGAGAAGTACACCCCCCCCCCCCCCAAGGCAGGTGTTTCAGCACTTTAAACTTCTGATGCTCTAAGGGAGTTGGTTTCTTCTGGGTCATGACTCCTTCAGGTCTGTGAGTTGTTGGTTACAACCGCTTCACAAGGTTGAAGATACTGTTTGAATTTTCATGTCTGTAACATGTCAACACATCTATTACTCTTCAAAAAGTAAAACAACTAAAGAAGCTGTGAAGAGGAACAGACATAACTACAGAAATAAGATTTTTAAGGGCATGCATCTTTTCCATCACAACATATGCCTGTGAGACCTGGACATTAAAAAAAAACAGCTGAGAAAAACATAAATGCCTTTGAATGTAAATGCTACAGAATAGTTCTTCAAATATCATGGACACAAAAAAGAACAAACCATACTAAAAGAACTTAATATTGAAGAAGGCTGGCTAGTAAAGAGTATTAAACAGAGAAAACTTAAATATTTTGGACACATTAAACACGAGAATTTAGAGAAGACCGTCTTATATTACTGAGACTAAGTTCTTGACTGTGCTTCACGTTTGTCACCCCTGCTTGTCCAGTGCATCACTCTTGGCGATTTGTAAGATACATCCTAAGGGAAACAGAAACACAAGCCACTCTTGTTGCCCACTGAGATGGTACAAGACGTTATCTTCCACTATATTGCTTTGATCATTGTTACTGTGTTGTACAGGGCCATTGCAAATTTATAACAGTATGCACGGCTCAGTGTTCCATTGTTCTCCATGTTTGTGCCAAATCCAGCATGAGGCTTTTTCTGCTGTTTCTGAGAGCCTTTTCAGTGCATGTATTCTTGCTTGTCCTTTTATGCCCAGTTGTTTACACAGAGATATGCTGATGTCACCATGAATCCTCTTACCCCCACCTCAACAGCAATCACTTTAGATTTTGACACATGTCTTACTTGTTTGACCAGATCACTGTATTTTTCACTTTTGAACACGTGTTGCTCTTCTATTCTGGACTCATACAGGAACATAAGTTCGAATAAAACTGAGTCTTGTTTCGAGGGTAAGTACACTACAATGTCTGGTCGCACTCCTGTCTTTTTAATGAATGCAGGATATTCTCTTCACCCTAGGTCAGCTGCGATCTCCTAATCATTTGCTCCATCTAGAAGAGAAGGCAAGAGAGCGTTAGGAACTTTGGTATTAGATAATTTTTCAGCACCAATAAGTACTTGGGAAGGGTTTTGATTCCTGGTTTGATTACTTTATATGCAATGGAACAAATTCAGAACTAACACAGAGATAAGAGAAATGAGCATACAGCAAACAGTTATCAACCATGATCAAGAAGGTGGGCATATGTGGACCACATAATGAACAGAAACAATCAGAGAATCACAAAGCAAGCCATCATATAAGAAACACCTGGAAAAATGAAAACAGCTGACCAGAGGCGTTAAGATAGCAGGCACCAGATCCCTTGATGAGACTGAGAAGCTTGCCAGGAATAGAGACCCATAGCAAAACAATGTGAGCCCTATGTGACATTTGACGTTATGGGAAGGATTGAAGATGTAAGAAGTGATAGAGGTCATTTCACATGAACCAGGAATATTTCTGCCACATGTCTCACCTGTACAGCAAGCCAGCTATGGAACCTCCTATAAGAGGTCCTACCCAGTAGATCCAATGGTAATCCCAGACTTTACTTTTATTAACAACAACAGCTGGACCAAAACTTCTGGCAGGATTCATGGATGCACCAGTGACTTTACCACTTGTGGAACAATTGAAACAATTAATAAACAACAAGGGAATGAAAGTGGCAGAGTATGAGGACACTAGAAAAAAGAAAGATATGAAGTTTTCATGATGATGGGTTCTTCAAACTATGGTTTATATATTTACTCCATCAATATTTTGAGCTGTTGGACCGACAAGACTGCATACAAGTTTTCCTGAACTAGTTCTGTTCAGTCCACAGATTCTTTCTTTGTTCATAATATCTGGTGAATTCCAGCTGACAGTGACTGCTATTTACATATATATATATATATATATACATATATACACATTCTATATGCATAGTACTAATGCTTACATTCAGCTTGTTAACAACTTAGTCTATCATAAGACATGGCTCTTTAACAAAAATAAATAAAAAAAATAACTCAGTCATGTGCTTTTGTTCCATACTAAGGCATTCATAATTTTAGACTGCCATATATATGAGGACAAATCAATAAATAAGTTGCAAAACAAGCTAGGAAAAAAAATGACTGAGTACTTGCCTGAAATTTTGTTTATTTTTCAACATAATCCCCCTGTATATCAAGATATTTATCCCATTGGTTCACATGTCCTTGAAAGCCACATCAAAGGTTTCTGACTTCTACAGTGACCAGCAAGTTACCTCCCTGGTAAAGTCCAAAAAGATGGGGGGCTAAATCTGGGAGATAAGGTGGATGCTTGTAATGTTCTAAGCCAAAGGTTTCCAACAGCTCCTTCGTTGTTTTGGCCACGTGAGTCATCCAGGAGAATCACGCCAGTGCCAAGGAGACCAGAGCATTTTCGGCAAATGGACTGCCACAGTTTCTTCAAGGCAACACAGTATGAGGTGGCACTGACAGTTTCACCATGAGCCTGGACAATATGATGCCCTGTGAGTCCCAAAAAATGCTTGGCATAACCTCATGTGCTGATGGAATAACACTGAAATTTTTGGTGACTGGAGAGGTGTTTCCATTCCACTGAGGCCTGTTTCAACTCAGGTTGACCTGAGATTTGTCCTCTATAAAATTTCTTTTGGATGATATCACATGAGGTGCTGCAAGGACAAGCCCATTCTGTTCAGCTTTTGTTCAGCAGACAACTGGCATGGGACCCATCGTGCGCAGAATTTATGGAATTTCAGCCACTCATGCATGAAGTTGCAGTTCCATAAGAGCAACCCATACTGCCATCTACATCATCTATCAACACAATGTCAGTCAGCAGTCTCTTCCACACACTGAATTATGGCCTCAGTTGCAATCTCCACAGGGTGACCTTGACACTCCTTGTCTGTGATGCTAGTTTGTCTATTACTAAATTTTTGGATCCATTTATACGTGGCTCTTCTTGACATACACTTTTCCCCCCGCACACTTCAAGCACTTCTTTATACACTTCCTCAGTACTCAGCCCTTTTGGCCTACAAAAAATGCACAAGCTCTTTGCTGTTCTTCTCATGTACATGCATGTAACACAATCACCATATTAAAATGGTTGCTGTTAAATAACTGTGGCATGCTGAGATATAGCTTTGGTTTTAATTTTGTGCCAACTGCTGCACATGCCGCCAAAAAATATGCAATGAATTTTCAGTTGTTTAGTATTTACTGATTTGCCCTCATATTAAACATAAGCATCACATTATATCCTGGCAAAACATGGAGCCATTATGAATGATAACATCAAAGATGATTCTGTCTTGCGAGTGTTGCTCAACTGTCTAAGAGTTAAAACATGTGACTTCTGAACTTTTTGTGATCTGTGCTAGGTCTATAGACTGTCCCATGAAATTATCATTCATTTTCATAAACAATTTCATCTTATGACAAAAAGTTTGCCTTTTTTTCTACTACATCATCTTATGACAATCTTGCTTTTTTTCAAGTGTCCTTTAAGGTCTCTTCAGCAATGTTTTTTTCAGGCATTTTTCTGAAGTTTTCCTGTTGCTCATTTCATAGTGTAAATTCATATATTGTCATTTATAATTTTTTTAAGTATAAACCTTTCAAAGCCCTAACCTAAAGAATTCAAATAAGTTACCTACCCCGCTAAAATATCAACTACTACAGCAAATCCAATGGCCAAAGGGCCAATAGAACTCTTCGTGCTGGAGTCAACTGCTGCCAAAAGCACTGTTGTGACTAACAGATACGTTAGCAGGATTTCACCAAGTACGGCCTCTCCTGTAGTAGTGTCGTCTGGCAATACATGCCCACCTCCATTATTTGTATCATAATCTCTACTACCAATAACACCCTAAATAAAACAGAAAAAATGGAGCATGGTCATTCTCAGTATTAACTACAGGCTGTTCAAGACTGACATGAAATAATTCTTCATCTTTTGATCTCAACAGGGTCTTGGTTGCACTGTGTCATCATTCTGCCCCTGGCAATCTGAAACATTCAACTTCAACTTGGCATATTTTTACATTCTGGTTTGCCTTCTCGCTGTGATCCCTAATCAAATGACTGTTTCCTGGGGCACCAGTGAACAGGGTCTTTGCAAACTATAGTTTGCCACCCTGACACAAGCAGCCAGCTGTGGATCACTGCAATGAATAGGGTCACAGGGACACAGCCTGGCTGAATGTACCATCAAGCTGAAGGAACGAGGAAACTAAATATTCATTACCTCCATCCTTCATTCTGAAGAAGGCACATGATGACAATAATAACTCACAGCTGTATGTACAGTATTATTCTGGTGTGGCTTCCTCTGCAGGCAGGTATTCTTCATTTGACCCGCTTGTATGTAATCCCATGAATTAGGAGATCAGGGAATGGGCATGATATCAATGAGAGAACTTCAGATTCATGACAGCAAAAGTCACAATATCTGGAAGGTTTCAGACTCATGGCTTCTTGTTCAATAGGTTTTATTTAATCTCTAGACCACTAAGTCTCAAAATATAAAACATTAAATATAAGACATATTAAATCCCAAATCACATACAGCATTGAAATTGTGTATAAATTTACAAGCATACATATAAATCACACTGCACTAAAACTGCTTGCTGTATGAGAAATGAGAATTCATCTGTGTCCTGAGATTTAAAGCACAAACAACTAAGATTTCTTACAATTTAAATCTTACTGTACTGCCTCCTGTTTAAACTGCTTTTTTTTTGGTTAAATTAAAAAAAGTGAAATAAAATAACTGCTTTCTAATGGTTTTGTTCCACAGTTTGCAAGTTTAGAATTTTAAACAGCTGTAAATACTAGATACAAGCATTGTGTCATTTTACCAGTGTGCAGGAAACTCACTATTGTAGAGAACGGAACAACAATACAACTCCAGTAAACATGGCTTCTGTGTTCTTTGTTTACAAAAAGTTTAAGTTTATGTGGTCTTGGAGTATTGCTCAGCTGTGTTGAATTTAATATCAGTTCTCAGTCTGAACACATTAGATTAGATATACTCACTTTGAATGTTCAGTTTTACCCTAGTTTTATTATCAAAGTATACCTAACTATAAGTTAGTGTGGCACTCTTGAATTGATAGACTGGTACTATCTTTGTCAATGTTTAACTAAAATTAGTTGATGTGCACTGTCTGATATACTGGAACCATCAATGTAAATGTTTAACTAAAAATAGTTAGTCTGTACTGAACTGATAGACTGGTACTATCCTTGTCAATTTTAACTAAAACTAGTTGATGTGCACTGAAATGACAGACTGGTACTATCCTCGTCAATTTTAACTAAAACTAGTTGATGTGCACTGAAATGACAGACTGGTACTATCCTCGTCAATTTTAACTAAAACTAGTTGATGTGCACTGAAATGACAGACTGGTACTATCCTCGTCAATTTTAACTAAAACTAGTTGATGTGCACTGAAATGACAGACTGGTAATATCCTTGTCATCTTCTTCGTTCACTTCCACCACCAAGACCAACCCGTGATCCTACTGAATTTACTCCTGTGGTCCTTGATAGGACCACAAGAGGTCCTGTGGTTCTCCTGAGAGGACCACAAGAGGTTCAGAGTATCGCGGGGCTTGGGCCTGTATTCTCTGTAGGTCACAGAAGTGGGATTGCGTGACACTGTGGTTTTCGTTGCATCAGTTTAAAGTTGGACTTTCTCACCGGAAAACCTCAACTTGGTTTGGATATCAGCATATACCCGCCGGGTGAGAGGTGGTTGCCCATCCAGCCTAGAGTTTGACTTTCTCACTGGAAAACCTCTACGTGTCTGGATATCAGTACATCCCCACCGGATGAGAGGTGGTTGCCCATCCAGTCCAGCATTGGATTTTCTCACCTGAAAACCAGTGTGATTAAGATACACATATATCCCCGTCGGATGAGAGGTGGTTGCCTATCTAGACTGCACTGGTCCAGTGTCTCCGACTTCAGCATTTTGTGGTCGTGGCCACTACCTTTCCTAGTTGTGACCAGGACGGAGCTTTTGTCGAGGAGGACGAATCCTCACCACTAGTAAGTTTCACCCCTGGGTTAAGCTGGTTTAGATGTATTATCCAAGTATGGACGTATTTAGGACGTGACTGACCTCTAGAGCGGAGGTACCGTGACATAAGTAGTCATCAAGTTTCACCCCTGGGTTAAGCCGGTTTAGGCATATTTCACCAGTATGGGTGTATACGGAACGTGGCCGGCCTCTAGAGCAGAGATGCCGTGGTATAAGTAGCTCTCGCCACGAGACTACTGGACATACCGATTAAACTTCACTGTATCCTTTCCATCATTTTTTTCACAGCGGCGCCGCATGGCAACCCTAATTGCATTTCCTTCATTGACCGGGAGGAGTTTCACCCCACATGCAGCAGCCGAAGAATCTCGCCAGCAGTGTCTTAGTTTAACCCCTGAGTTAAGCCAGTTTAGGAAATCTGCCCCAGTATGAGTGTATATAGGACATGGCTGGCCTCTAGAGCAGAGGTGCCGTGATTTGAGTACCCCTGACCTAGAAACTACTGGTTACTTCACTTAATCCTTTCCTTCACCTTTTCCACTGCGGCGCCATGCAGCAACCCTAATCGCATTGTTCTTCACTGGCCAGGAGGAGTTTCACCACACGCACGGCAGTTGAAGGATCTCACCAGCAGCAGACTATCCTTGTCAATGTTTAACTAAAACTAGTTGGTGTGCACTGTCTGATATACTGGAGCCATCAATGTCAGTGTTTAACTAAAACTAGTTGATGTGCACTGAACTGACAGACTGGTACTATCCTTGTCAATGTTTAACTAAAACTAGTTGGTGTGGACTGCCTGATATACTGGAGCCATCAATATCAATGTTTAACTAAAACTAGTTGGTGTGCACTCTTTAAATTGACAGTCTAGAGCTATCAATGTCAATGTTTAACTAAAACTAGTCAAGATTTCAACATCTTTCAAGATGCAGCTGCTTTCACTCTCTTAAACTCATACCTGCTTCAATTTTTCCAAATAAGCTGAAAATGTTAAATATAAAGTTTCATTAAATGGTTTTACTTTTCACAGATTTATGCTTCTGATTATAATAATAATAATGGGTGTAATAAGTGTAAATGGTAGTAGTGATAAAAATAATCCTGAAGGATTAACTAAAAACTTCATTTCTTTATATATACTATGAACATCTTGAAACAGGCTTTGAACAATACAGTGAGGGGCTATTGTGGGTTGCCTGAATTTCTTAAACATGTCCCGGACTGAGACTTTTTGGCATATTCCATCACCATACAGCTAGGCCATTGTTTATCCTACCATAAACCAGGACACCACTCCCAGTGTCTTTATTTACTTCTCTTATGTTTAAAGTGTTTCTGCTATAAACATTCAGAGCCAATGCTCTCTGCTGTCTCACCATAGGAGAGTCTCCCTATGCTCTTGACCATAATGAAGTGATGCAAGTCTTTTAAAAAGCATCACTGGAGTAAGACAGAGTCTTGATCAGTTATAGTTCATTGGTCTTAATAACTGTGCTGGGCACAATCATTTTCTTTTTCTCTCACAAATTGGTAGAAACTAATAATTGACAAAGAAAGCAAAAAAAGTACACAACTTATAAGATCATTCCTCCTTCAAGAAGCTTTTTGGTCCTTCAAAACCTGAAAGTCCTAAAGACAAGTGAGATCCTCTGGGAGTATGACTCCAGAGGTCTGCAAGCTATTGGTTTTACCAACTTCTTAAGACTGAATACACTCATGCTACCACTTACCAACACTCCTCACTGCAGTATACTGTTGTTAAACTTTCCCTTAAACTCTGGTACACTCTAGAACCAAGCCTTAGCAAAACAAATTTTTAAAAACATAGCTACAATAATCCCTGATGAGCCTCAACATAATAATTATGCAAATTTGTGAAGAACTACTGTCATGCCCTACCAATGCAAAAGCTGCACCTAGGATGCTGCCCAGCAGTTGAGATGCTACATACAAGCCTGCTTCAATAGGTCCTATGGCTCCACCAATGAATATCCCTAAGGTCACAGCAGGGTTCAGTTGACCTCCACTTGAATAAAAATAAACATGTTCTTTTAGATATTATTTCTGCATTTTGCACTTATGTGCTAATGTGTACATATACATGAAATGAAAGGATACATTCCTGTTAACTTGTTTCTGTTTAAAGTATTATTCTGACATATTTCTACATTGTTCATGCCTCAACATGCACTTGATTCTGAAGTGCCAGTGTCTGCTAACCCCACCAGTGGTCCATTTTATGGATCATTGCCTGTCCCAAGTCAGGAAAAAAGGGGAGGGTTGGCTTAAGGCCAGCAACCTTATCCTATAAAAAGAACTTTGCTACAGAAATGCCAAAAAGAGACTCAAGAGATATTTCGGCCTTGGGGGAGGACGGGCCTCCAGCTGGAGGAAGCATGAAGCCGGACAGTGAAAGCCAGGGAAACCAGGAAGCTGTCAGACCGACAACTGCCATCTCCACCAGGACCACCATTATTATAGGATCATGGAATGTTAGAACTATGTTTGAAGCAGGGAAATCAATGCAGGTTGCAGCGGAAATGAGGAAATACAACATCACCATCCTGGGAATCAGTGAAACAAGATGGACTGGAACTGGGCAAACAAGGATTAGCACGGGAGAGCTTTTGTTATACTCAGGACACGAGGAGGACACCGCACCACACACGTATGGGGTGGCCCTGATGCTTTCAAAGACAGCTCAGGGAGCGCTAATTGGATGGGAGGCGCATGGCCCACGGATTATTATAGCCACCTTCAAAACCCAAAAGAGAAGGATAAATATGGATGTCATTCAGTGTTATGCACCAACAAATGAAAGCAGCGATGGTACTAAGGAGGAATTCTATGAGAGATTGGTGGGTATTGTGCAGAGTCGTCCAGAGCGGAACATGGTTATTGCCATGGGTGATTTCAATGCCAAGATCGGAAGTGACAACAGGGGATACGAAGATATCATGGGGCAGCAAGAATTGGGTGTAATGAATGACAATGGAGAGAGATTTGCTGACTTTTGTGCCACAAGCAATTTGGTCATTGGAGGGAGTTTCTTCCATCATAAAAGGATACACAAGGTTACATGGGTTTCTCCAGATCAGGTAACAGAGAATCAGATCGACCATATATGCATTGGGAAGAAATACAGAAGATCTCTTCAGGATGTGAGGGGCAAAAGAGGAGCCGATGTTGCATCAGACCACCATCTAATTGTGGCCAGATTGAAGTTAAAACTAAAGAGGACTGGGATAGGAGGCAACAGTAGACAATGCCAGAGATACAACACCACAGTTCTAAAAGATAGAACTAAGCAGGAAGAATTAAAGATCGCACTCGCCAATAAGTTTCAGATTCTACAAGATCTACCAGAAGAAAAGTCAATTGATAAGAGATGGCAAGGAGTGAAAGAAGCATTTACCTCATCATGTCAAGAAGTGCTTGGCCCCAGGAAGCTGTCCACAAGGAGTGGATCTCTGCAGAATCCATAAGGAGAATAGAGGAGAGAAAGAAGAAAAAAAGCAGCACTCAACAACAGCCGCACAAGAGCCAGTAAAATTATTGTACAAGAAGAGTATAGGGAAGCATGTAGGAAAATAAAGAGGAGCATCAGGACAGACAAAAGGAACTACATAGAAACACTGGCAACAGAGGCAGAAGGAGCTGCCCGGCAGGGAAATATACAGGATCTATACTCCACAATTAAGAAGATGACTGGAAATTATAGTGTGCCGATGAGGCCAGTGAAAGACAAGAACGGAAAAACAATACCCAATGACTGGGGACAGAGAGACAGATGGATGCAGCACTTTGAAGAATTGTTGAATAGACCAGCCCCTCATAACCCACTGAATATTGAACCAGCCGATAGAGATCTACGAATAGATTGTGGTATACCAACAAGGGAAGAGATTTGTAAAGCCATAAAACAGCTGAAGCATGGCAAGGCAGCAGGACCTGATAACATCCCGGCAGAAGCACTGAAAACAGATATTGAGACAAGTGTAGACATTCTTCACCCCCTCTTCAGACAGACAGACCCTATGGAAGCTGTTGAGACACTACGGAGTACCGGAGAAGATTACCACCATTATTAAAAACTCCTATGAAGGGATGACATGTAGGGTAATCCATGGACAACAACTAACAGATGCCTTTCAAGTTAACACTGGAGTGAGACAGGGATGCCTACTGTCACCATTTCTATTTATCCTGGCCATAGACTGGATTATGAGAAACAACAGAAAATAGGAGAAATGGTATTCAGTGGACGCTCTGGACTCAACTTGACGACCTAGACTTTGCTGACGACCTGGCACTTCTCTCCCAGACTAAGCAACAGATGCAAGAGAAAACCATATTAGTGGCAGAAAATTCCTCAAGACTAGGCCTTACCATCCACAAGGGCAAGAGTAAAGTTCTTAGAATAAATGAGGTCAACGAAATGCCCATTATATTGGAAGGAGAGGAACTGGAAGAGGTGGAAAAGTTTACTTATCTGGGAAGTGTGATAGACAAGCAGGGAGGAACAGAAGCTGATGTAAAAGCAAGAATGGGCAAGGCAAGAGTAAAATTCCATCAGATGAAGAAAATATGGGGAACTTCAGCCTTGTCAATTAAATTGAAGATCAGAGTATTTAACACCATGATAAAGCCCATTCTGCTATACGGTTCAGAAACTTGGAGAACTACTGTTACGATCATGAAACGAATCCAGACATTTATTAACACATGCCTTAGAAGGATTCTACAAATACGATGGCCAGATACCATAAGTAACCAAGAACTGCAGCAGCGAACAGGCCAGCAACCAGTGGAAGACGACATCCTACGAAGAAGATGGGAATGGATCGGACACACCCTACGGAAATCCACATCCAGCACTACAAGGCAAGCCCTAACATGGAACCCACAGGGTAAAAGGAGGAGAGGAGACCAAGGAACTCCTGGCGCCGAAGTCTGGACATGGACATCAAAATAATGAACCAGACATGGAGACAGTTGGAAAGAGTGGCCCAGGACCGAACTGCCTGGCGAGCTCTTGTTGGCGGCCTATGCTCCACGAGGGGTCAGAGGCATAGATAGATAGATAGATAGTGTCTGCTACATCAGATCAAGTGAATGCCAGACATTCCATAAAATATAGCAGGGCTTGCCTGTGTCCTTCACCTAGGGTTCTGAACATCTTTGCAACTTTGCAGGAGGGGGCTAGAGTTTGAAAGGTTTAACTGGGCTGTGAAGCTGAATCAGTCAGTAGGGAAAAAAACTGGTAAACTATAAATAAAAGCATTCTGTAGAAATGTACTGTTTATGAAGGAGTCCAAATCAGACATCAGCTTCACAGCCCTCACAGGCTGTCAAATTCTGGACTAATGATGATTTGTCTTTCTTCTTGTACTGACCAGTCTTCACCTGACAGTTCTCTGTTTCTCTCTGTCAGAGGAGTTGTACATTATACTTCAAACAGTAATTTTCATTTCTCTGTTAAAGAATTTTACTTTCATATAAGATATTACATACAGACTTTCAACCTGTTTCTGCAGATGAAGTGTGCTGTTTCTCACACTGCTCAAGAATCTGCTTGGACTTCATGGTTACTGGGGACCAAGATTATCATGCAAATGTGATGGCAGTTGACCAAGACCCTATCCCAAGATGATATGTTCCCTCAGCCAGCTAGCACCACAGGTCTCACACACGGCATTCGTGGTTGTGGAGTCTACATAGAAACTCTTTTTTGAGAAGGGGAAGGGATGGTCTACTCTAACTTTTCAGTCATGGTCCACTCTCCACCTGACATGGTGCACATGCTTTTTTTAGAAAATGAAAGTCTTAGAAATGACAACAGCTCCATATATATACTTGTTGTTCTTGTACTATCTCTGCTTGTATATACTTGCTGTCCTTGTACTATCTCTGTTTGTATATACTTCTTGTTCTTGTAATACTTCTGCTTCTATATACTTGTTTTTGTTCTTGTACTTCCTCTGCATGTATATATTTGTTTTTGTTCTTGTACCATCTCTGTATATACTTCTTGTTCTTGTACTACCTCTGCTTGTATGTACTTGTTTTTGTTTGTGTACTACCTCTGCTTCTATATACTTTTTGTTCTTGTCCTACCTCTGCTTGTATGTTCTTGTCCTACCTCTGCTTGTATGTTCTTGTCCTACCTCTTCTTGTTCTTATACTACCTCTGTTTGCATATGTTTGTTCTTGTACTATCTCTGCATATATGTCTTGTTCTTGTACTACCTCTGCTTGTATGTTCTTGTCCTTGTACTACCTCTGGCTCTATATACTTTTGTTCTTGTACTACCTCTGCCTCTATATACTTTTGTTCTTGTACTACCTCTGGCTCTATATACTTTTGTTCTTGTACTACCTCTGCCTCTATATACTTTTGTTCTTGTACTACCTCTTCTTGTTTTTGTTCTTGTATTATCTCTCTGGAACTGTGGTCACGATGGTTTCTTCAGCTGATGCTGTGACGGCATTGATGCAGAAACATCGTGGCAAATAGGGAGTGTGTTACAGCCTTTTTTTTGGATCCTGGATGGAGCTACAAAAGCAGGGAAATGTGGGCTGCTTCTTTAGCATACTCCACTGTCAGGAGACCATGGTGATCCCTGCTCCGTTAGTCAGGCTAGGCCTGTTACTTGGGGGTGGGTAGGGGGGTATCAGCGGAAAGGTGTGACATGTTCTTGTTCCGCTATACGAGGGGTGATTGATAAATTCTCGGCATAAGGTACGAATACATGAAACACACAGTTGATATTACCTGCATTTGTAGATCAAGTTAATGTAAGATTAAACACCAAATTTCAAGAAATTAACTGCAACCAGTTTTTGTTACAGGCTACTGAAGTGGTAAAGGGTGGCAGAAATTGAGAAAATGGATAACATTTCTCATTGAGCAGTCTTTCACTACCTCTGCATCAAGGGCTTATCATAAAAGGAGATCCATGAGGATATGGTAGAGACTCTGTGGGAGAGTGCCTCTTCTTGCAGCACAGTGAAGAAATGGGGAGCTCAATTCAAACATGGAAGGGAGAGTCTGGAAGATGATCTTCATCCAGAAAGACCAAGAATGGTAACCACCGATGAAACCACTGGCAGAATCCATGACATGATGATGGAGGATCGACGACTAACTGAGCGGTACATTGCTACTGAGTTGGGCATCTCCCAGGAACATGTTCATGCCATTATTCACAATGATCTTCAAATAAAAGGCCTCTGCTCAGTGGGTCCCGAAACTTCTTGGAGCTGATCACAAACGACAACGTCTCAACATGTCAAGAGACAGTCTTGGCCATTTTTCTGCAGATCCTGAAAAGTTTCTTCACCAATTTATGACTATGGATGAGACTTGGGTTCGTCATTTTCAACCAGAAACCAAAGAACACTCAAAGCAGTGGAAACATCATGGATCCCCACCTCCAAAGAAAACAAGGGTGGTTCTGTCTGCAGGCAAAGTGATGGCTTCCATCTTTTGGGACTCAGAAGGTGTGCTATTGGTAGACTATCTTCAAAAGGGCCTATTACGGTCACCGGGGCCTATTACGCTAATCTTGTGAAGCAACTGCGGATCAAAGTGAAGGAAAAGCATCGAGGGAAATGATGAGAGGAGTCATCTTTCATCAAGACGATGTCCAGTTCACAAGTCGGCGGTGGCAATGGCTGCCATTCATGAATGCGGCTTCCAGCTTCTTTAACATCCTCCTTATTCCCTAGATTTGGCCTCTTCGGACTATTACCTGTTTACCAAACTCAAAAAGGAGCTCAGTGCTCGCAAATTTGCTTCAGATGATGACGTCACTCATACTGTAGACCACTTTCTACTGGCACAAGATGCTGACCTACAAAGAAGGGATCCGTATACTCCATGATAGCTGAACTAAGTACACAAACTTGCAAGGGGATTATTTTGAGAAATAACCCAAAAAAGCTGTCCACAAATAATCCGTTGTACCTTATGCCGAGAATTTATCAATCACCCATCGTAGTTCGCCAACCCTGACTCAAGCAATTAGCTATGGACTGCTGACCGTTACATCGGACTGCATCTATATACTCCCTGCATGTACATACAAGATATCGTAAATACAAAACTGCCCTTCTTGTGCTAGTGATGTGTTAGAAATGCTGACCCGAGTTATACGGTTACTGTGTTTTGGGTGTATTGTGGAGATTCTTTACAGACAGAACACATGGATGATGTAACTGAACTAGTCTTTGAACATAAATAAATAATATTTAAGCTAAACATGAATTTACAGGCCTCACCTTATGGAACCCGTCGCTATTACTAGAAGTGCAATAGCCAGCCCATGCGCGAAAGCAACTCCTTCGATTGACGCCCCAGAACATGCTGCTGTTGTCCCAATAAACACGAACATGGCTACGGCGATGAACTCAGCAACGCATGGTCGTACCAGGCTTTCCAAAACATATTCTATGCTCCACGGGGAAGGTTGGAACGAGGACTCGCTCAGGTTCCTGTTCACGGTCGAAGCCTCGCGATGTGAAATGGTAGCACTGTTAGTGTTGATAAGCGGGTCCAGTTCGCTCATCTTTTGACCCTGTGGAAGCATCTGCACAGCTTCAGAGTTGTCAGATTTTTTCTGCGACATTTTTTTTTGTCTACATCATTCATTCCACGGAAACTTCGTGACTGAATGTTTTGCTAATGTAGAACATCTCGCCCGCCTCCAGACTTCGTATGACTTGTACCAAAACTACTCACCTAACTAAGTCATGTGACACCTTTTGACACAAATAATTGGCTTCTAGCCACATGATAGGGGGAGGGGAGCTAAGGGGGAAATACCTAACCTAGGCCACGGGCAACGAAATCTTGGGTGGGGGGAGGGAGGGCGGTACACTATGACAAATTGAGCACGATTACATTTTCACTGCATAGACATGGATTATTTTTTCCAGCTGTTAAGTATTAACAGGACTGACTGTATCGCGAAATAGTGTTTCTTAAAGTAATGACATCTTATACGCACAGCGTATTCAAATGCGTCTTTCCTTGCGGCCTGATATTCTACACTTTCAAAGACATCTTCCCCAAAACTGAAGTCGGACATTCAGCGTTACATCTGGGTCAACATGAAGGGGCTGTCAGTCTCCACAAGCACAAATTTCGTTTGTGAACTGTTGTAAAAACAGTGAACGACGCGCACGCGCACGCTCACAAGATAGCAAAATAGCACTGTATCAACCATTCTCAGCGGCAACAAAGGTCCCCGGGGAGGTATGTGAAGTCTAAGGGGAGGTTTTTTTTTCCCTAGATGAAGAACTGAAGAGGATTTTTTCCTAAATGAGGAACGGAAGAGGATTTTTCCCTAAATGAAGAACTGAAGAGGTTTTTTTTTCACTAAATGGAGAACTGGAGAGGTTTTTATTTTTCTTCCCTAAATGAAGAAATAGAGATGGCTTTTTTCCCTAAATGAAGAGCTGGAGAAGGGGTTTTTTTTTTCTAAATGAAGAACTGGAGAAGTTTTTTTTTCCCTAAATGAAGAACTAGAGAGGGGTTTTTTTCCCCTCTAAATGAAGAACTGGAGAGGTTTTTCCCTCATAAATGAAGAACTGGAGAGGTTTTTTTTTTTTTCCTTAAATGAGGAAGTAGATGGGATTTGTTTTTAACCGCAAACAAACAAACAAAAAGAAATAATGTATAATTGTGAAAATCTTTTCTGAATGATGATTTAATATATAGGGGGAGATTTGGGGCAGGTTGGGTTGACAAGGAAGGACTGGGACCTATGACGTGGAGAACTACTTCATTAGACCAACACTTTACGAGTGTTCAAATTAACAGATAAATGTCCTCTAGGCTGATCATGGAATATTGGCAGGAAAATGAGTAAATCATTGGAGGCAACAGAGATGTAGTTCCTGAGAAGAACGATGAGGATCCCAAGGACAGCCAAGATAACTAATAAGCAGTGTTTGAGACAAGCTAACGAAAAAACCTAGTATAATAACAAAGATAAGGAAAAGGCAATCATCATTCTTTGGGCATGTGATAAGAAGATAGAAAATGGGAAAACACTCTAACAATGGACGAAACTGAAGGCAGGAGATGCAGAGGACCACCGAGGGAACAGATGTTAGAAGGCCTGGTATTGTGGCATGGAAGGACATCAGCACAGAGCTACTTAGAAATGTCATGGACCGAGATTTACGGAGGAGTATGACCACCTAGGCCGTCCGGCATGGCACGTGATGATGATGATGATGATGATGATGAGACTGAGCTTTAGATACAGAGGTTAGCTGTGAAAAAAAGGAAGTAAAAAAGCAGAGGATCTAAACAGATGCCCACCCACGCTTCTCTTTAAACAACGACTAGTCTATGCAATCAAACACACGAACCAAGAAAAGCGAAAAGAAGCAATCATCTAGAAACAATCATGTCACACCATAATTTTTTCCCCTTCTAAAATGAAGGCCAGAAAATGAAAAGGCGTGAACACGAAGAATTATACAGTTGAGTATATAATTATTGAATGAATGACCACGTTTGAATTTAAATTTTCCACTATCTTCCAAAAGAAAGCAAACAAAGAAGTGCTAAACTAACTAGAAGTGAAAAGAGAAATATTGAAAATCATAAAAAACAAGACAGCTAAGATACTTTGGGCATACCAAGAAGCATAGTACTATAATGAAGACCCTTCTTGAGGTCAAGATCGAATAAAAAAGAACAAGAGGACGACAGCGACATAGATGGGTGGACAACATCAAGAGATGGACAGGGACAAACTTGGCCGAGTGTTCTACGAAGACTTGAAACATAGCAGAGTGGAGATTTACTGCAGCCAACCTTCCATGGGGAGACGGCTCGAAATGATGATGATGATGATGATGGTGGTGGTGGTGGTGGTGATGATGATGATGATGATGGTGGTGGTGGTGGTGACGACGACGACGATGACGATGATGATGATGATAATGATGATGATGATCCAAAATGTGTTACAGTTTAAACGAAAATGAAAAAAAATGAAACTCACAATGACCATATCCGTTGCTTTTCTTTCAAAAAAAAAAAAAAAAAGAAATGTCGGCAAACGACAGAGTTTTTTTTCTCCCGTAAGAATTTAAAATAATAAACTAAAAAAATGCTTATTTTGGGTTTCTTTTATCGTATGACCTTGAACCACAACAAGGGGGCGTGGACCACGAAGGTCGTAGCGAAACTAAGATGGGTTTATATATCTCACATAAGGCAGACCACGAGCGCTTCGGTCTAATCTTGGCTGCCTACGACAAAATAAAATTTTAGCGTTTTTTGGTTTTTTTTTTTTTGCTACAAACTAGTGTAAGTCATCAAAACATGAGTGGGGTGGGGGGTTAACTATGAATTTTACTCAGTTTTGTAAAACTTCAATCCCTGGAAAATAGCTAGCTCCCAGCTTCTCCGCACTCTCAGTCGAAGAAGTGAAGGCGCAGTCCGAAGTAGCGATGAGAGACCCGAGCTGGACTGCTTACGACAAGGCTGGCATGCAGTATTCGGTCTAGACACTCCTAGATAAATCAACATTCTCAATCTAATCAAAACCTTCAGGGGTTAAAGGCGCTATTCGATGTGACAGTAAGCGATCCATAGCTGACATGCCCGCGTCAGCGTTGGCCAGCCGTAGATGGCTAAGACCCTCTCCCACCTCTACATTAATACCCCAGTAACAGGCATAGCCTATGGCATAGATCGCCATTGTCCCTGTGGCGGTGGATTTTGCTGAAAAAAAGTAGGGCGAATCCCCTGCCCTTTAGCTCCATTCAGGAGCTGAGAAAATAACAGCTATAACCCACTCCCAGTTCAGCACGACGCTGTACTTCACTGCCTTCACATCATCAGCTGCAATCAACATCGTGCTCAGAGTTCCAGGTAGATACAGAGTAACAATAATAAGAGGGAGATATAGAGTAAGAACAATAAGAGGGAGATATAGAGTAAGATAAATAAGAGGGAGATATAGAGTAACAACAATAACAGGGAGATTTAGAGTAACAATAATAACAGGGAGATAGAGTAACAAACAATAACAGAGGTGCATATTAACAACAATAACAGGGAGATATAGAGTAACAACAATAACGGAGAGATAAAACAGCAACAATAACAAGCAAAACTCTTCCAGACTTGGCAGAGAATATAACAATTATTTTTCTCTCTCTGGAAAATTATAAAAGGAAAAAAAAACCTGCAGTAGGTACATAAAGTCTAAGAAAAATAATCTGTATACAATGGAAGGAAGTCAAGACTAAAGCAGAGATAAGAGAAATGAACATGCAGATAGTCTCAGCCGTGATCAAGAAAAGAAGCTGGGCATATGTGGGCCACATGATGAGAAGAAACAATTAGAGAATCACAAAGCAAGTTATCAAATGTGAAACATCTTGGAAAAAAGAAAAAAAAAAAAAGAGACCGACCTCTAGAGACCCTAAAGAGAACACATAAATAAGAAAGGTTGATATGACCGGCATCAAATCTCTTGACGAGACTGAGAAGCGAGAACAGAGACTCATTGCGAGACACACTGCATGCCCTATGTGACGCCTGACGGCTCGGGGAGGATGTAAATTGTAAGTTCAATAAACATATAAAAGTCAAGCCCTCGCGTGTAAGCTTTATTTAACGGATTAAAATAATAATAATAATAACAGTGCTCTTTTTGGGTTCGAACTTGCAACCTCTTACTTCCTGTGGGCTAATTTTACCACAACATCATGTGCTAAGCACATCTCTTAGCTCAAAATGTCAAGGTATAATTTGGCACAAAGTTTAAATACAATAAATCGATTAATTCAAGGCGTTGGACATTATTACAAACATTGATTTTGGGATCTCATTACCGAAAGAGTTAACTGTAGATTTTTACTTTGAGATGACTTCCGTCTTAAATTTCTTTTTATTTTAAGTGAAAATTGTGCTTTACTTGAAATTAAAAGGTGTTTTTAATGCGTTGGTAATTACTGAAATGCACGAAGGAGTTTGGTTGCTATTCCTGTTATATTTGAAGATGAAGAAATATAAAATAATGGTGAAGGAAGTAGCAATATCCTTGCGACTGATAAATGACGAGAGCTCCACTATGATGAGTGAGCTAGCTAGCTTACCTTTGTCTAGTGCAGTGGTAGGAAATTGCTAGTTTCTCTATTTTCTCCACATAAAGGACATTATGGCAAACGATTGAAAGTTGAATAATCAGGTCAAGTACCGCCATATCTTTCAAAATCTAATCAGAACTCTTTTAAGTTTGTTCACGTGAAGTGTCAGAAGTGCAGTGTGTCTTGTACGTTAAGAACAGAAAACATAAACTAATAAGAGCACGCATGATCAAGTCATGTGACCCCGTTTATCAGTGAAACTGAACCGGAAAAACTGGAACTGAAAGCCACTTATTTCAGGGAGAACTTTTCGCCTTCAGTGCTCTCTCTCTCTCTCCCCCCTCTCTCTCTCTCTCTCTCTCTCTCTCTCTCTCTCTCATGTTAGTGCAATGTTATAAGAGCGTTGAGTCTTTTAAGAGTCGCCAGGCACCCCACAAATTATTGACATTCCGGTGTCGTCGATTATGTTCACTCAGAATTTCTAAAGACTGTTACAGAAGTTATGAACCGCGGAAATCCACTGAAACTGTCGTAACACGTTCAGGTCGCGCCCACCGTTTCGTCGAAGGTAACAGTCGGTCGGCAAAACCGAAGTGTGAGTGCGTGCGTGTGTGTGTGTGTGCGTGTGTGTTTATGCGTGTGTGTTTGTGTGTATGTGTTTGTGTGTGTGTGTTTGTGTGTGTATGTGTGTGTGTGAGTGAGTGAGTAAGTGACAAACCCACGGCCATCAGAAATCAAAGCATCGCCTGATTTTTGCTAGGAGGCCAGCGGCCAGGATAACTGTGCCGGAATACTCATTCATTCATTTGCATGTCCCTTGCAGAACTTTGCCTCTTAAACAGCACTCCTGTAGGCCTCTCGGCTGTGAGCAAGATGGCCTGCTGCTGCTGCATCTATTTGCAGATCGTCAACAATGTCTTGCAGCTATCTTCGTTGTGGTCTTCTTATTTGCCGGAATACTGGAAGGTTTAAAAGTAAAAAATTAACCATATCTGACCTCAGAATTTAAACGAGCATTGAATCCTAGTCAAACTGACATGGAACACCCTGACTGGGAGGTGATGATCTTTGCAGCCAAGGCGGTGAAGTTTTCAAGGCACAGCAACATATCGGATTGGAAGCAGGTTACGACGGCTATTTTCCCCCCTTGAGTGGACCTAAAGAATCAGGGGGTTATGCAATGCTTCTTTAACAGACTCCACCACCGTGAGGACTATGGCAATCCCTACCCCGTTAGCCAAGCTAGGCCTTTCATTGGTAGTACCAACGAAGAGGTGAGACAGTCTTGGTCAGCTATGTTTTGCTAACCCTGACGCCAACATGTCAGCTATGGATTGCTGGTAGCCAAATAGGACAGTCTTCAACGGTTTGTTTGTTGTACAATTAAAGCCAAATTAACCATATCCTTATGTGCCTCTAAGGCATGACACGGTTACCTTTACCTTGATACATTAGACTAGGCGCCATTTTGAAAATAAACGGTAGTTTCCCTTTGCCGATCAGATCACATAGGCTAAGCCAAGCCCTGGAGAAGACTGAAGACACTAATTTGCGATATTCTTCCTGAGCGTGTATTGCTGTCAGCTTTATAACACTTGACACCTTTCATACACGGATCCACTGTTATATATACAGTATGCTTTCCGTTCACCAGAACTCAACCAACACCCTCAAGCAACCGGCACTTCCACGCAACAGGCAAAAAAAAAAAAAATCGAAGAAATAATTCTTTAAATAAAAATTTTAAATAAAATCAATTTATAGAAAGCTGCACGCAAATTTGTCTGTACAGCAACATCTGCTGATATACATCAAAAAAGCATCCACATCCACTTCTCCTGATCTTGTTACAGCTACATCATCGCCAGATTCCGGTGATCCCGAAGTGATGTCTACCAAGTAAACTCTCTACTCAGTAAACTCACTGTCAGGTAAACTCTCTACCCAGTAAACTCTGTCAAGTAAACTTTCTACCCAGTAAACTCTCTGTCAAGTAAACTATCTACCCAGTAAACTCTCTACCCTTACTGTAACAGTCTTAGGTGTGTATGGGAGTGAGTGCGTGAGTGCGTGTATGTATGTGTGTTTGCGTGTGACAGAGAAAGAGAGAGAGAGAGAGAGAGAGAGAGAGAGAGAGTTTCTAAGTTACTGGAAGTTTTAAAAAATTATGTTCATTAAGTTGTAAAGTTTATTGATTGCCATTTAACTAAAATTGCACATTGCATTCATATAAATTATTTTGCTTTTGTTACGCATGACTAGAGTTTATGGTATGGTATGGTATGGTATGGTATGGTATGGTATGGTATGGTATGGTATGGTATGGTGTGGTGTGGTGTGGTGTGGTGTGGTATGGTATGGTATGGTGTGGTGTGGTGTGGTGTGATATGGTATGGTATGGTATGGTATGGTATGGTATGGTATGGTATGGTATGGTATGGTATGGTATGGTATGTGTAGAAATAGGCTTATTTTTAATAGTGACTCTCAAGCAATCAGAAACTGCATTTATCCGGCATTGATCAATCCCCGTGGGTGCCGGTTAACTGAGTTTACGGTAGTGGTCTTGTGTAGAGCAGCGGCACCCTCCCCCTCCTCCTTTGAGAATCACTGATCTAGTACAGTGGTTCTCAACACTTTCATGTTGTGACGGTACAAGGCGAGTTGGGCAGCCACATAGGTCCACATGTTTTGATCTTTAAAGCTCCAAATCAGCTACGTTGATGTCTGCGTCATGTCATTGTGCCAACTTACCATTCTCAGTCTTCTGAATGTAACCGATTTGTAGCTGAATTTATGGATACAAGTGGAAGGTGGATGTGTTAATATTTGTATTTTCTGGTGTTGATTATATGAATAACGCACTGCTGCTGTTGCTGCTGCTAAACTAATGTGGAGCGTCTGAAACTGTGAAAGTTGTGCGATAAAGAGCAAGAAGAGTTCTTCACTTTTGAAAATAAAAGTGTTCGTTCTATTTATAGCTCATCCTTGCTGTTATATTTTCCTCATTTCTCTCTCTCTCTCTCTCTCTCTCTCTCTCTCTCTCTCTTTCTCTCTCTCTCTCTCTCTCTTCTTCCCCCCCCCCCCCAAATGTGGGTTCTGAATATTTTAACCTTAAATCTTAATCACATTCCACCTTCCTCTTTGACTTTTTTTCTTATCATTAGTTATCTCATTTTCAGCATTGTTCTGTTCAAACATCGTCTGTGGTAACCTCCCGTAAACGTAGTGTGGATCCGCCCATCGTTCGTATCGTGACTCACAGTATATCAAGTTCCTGCCAGGAAGAGTTTGGGACTATTGTATTGATCAGCCAGTCAGTCGGCCAGTCAGTCATTTGCATGTCCTTTGCGAAACTTTGCCTCCCTAACAGCTCTCCTGTAGGCCTCTTGGTTGTAAGCAAGATGCTCTGCGCTGCTGATGCATCCATTTGCAGATCATCAACGATGTCTTGCAGCCATCTTCGCCTTGGTCTTCCTCTCTTTCTTTTTCCCATTATGTACCCTTCCAGATGATCTTCTATAAATTCTCATGACGTTTAATATGTTCAAAATATTTAAGTTTTCTCTGTTTAATCCTCTATATTACCCAACCTTCTTCAATATTAAGTTCTTGTAATATGGATATATTTATTCCTTTTTATGTCCATGATGTTTGAAGCTGTTTTGTTAAGTGTCCAGGTCTCACAGCATATGTTGCGATGGGAAAGATACATGCCCATGTGCTGATGCTGGCGATAAAAACACTGAAATTCTAAAGCGACTGAGAATTTTATTATACATTTTGTTTGTTACTAATACAGGAAAATAACCGCAGTTTAGCCACCTGTTGTACACATTAATAATGAGGCCTTTTATCTTCGCTTGCCGATCTCACCTGAATACAGCGCTAGATCAGCCAAAGCAATGGTGATTCAGTACTGTCAAATATTGTCTCTTGTTCCCGAAACGTCTGTTACCCACCTTGCAACATGTGTTATTTTGTTATTTCCACGAAAGCGTACGTTTGTTATACCACTTGGGATCTTGTTGAGCATGTGCTTCTTCGGTACATTATGTTCTTTGCTATACTTATAAATCATCTCATTTTCTAATATTTTTAGTGGGTAATGGTCGGAGACAAGTGTAGACTGGTTCATAGAAGACTGCCCTGTCATAGGACGGCTGTTGTGTCGTAACTCATCTCTTGAGCTCTCCTGTAGACACATTGCTGTGAAAAAATACCAGTGGTATGAAAAATGGCCTTCGGCGACTGATGTGCCTGAATGGCGAGGCACACCAAGAATGTACAGTACGCACGGCTGTCTTTGAATGAAGGAAATATTGGCTATCACACGGTGATTGATCCTAAAAAATAAAAGGACTTCATCAGACTTCACAGCGCGCAAATTTGGGAAAATGTTCCTTCTTCTCCACCTGTTCTTTGTAGTCCCTCCTTTTTCTCCACCTGTTCTTTGTAGGCCCTCCTTCTTCTCCACCTGTTCTTTGTAGGCCCTCCTTCTTCTCCATCTGTTCTTTGTAGGCCTATGTCAAAACTATCTATTGTGGGAGTTAAATGTAAAATACTTTTGTTCTTCAGGAGGCAATCTTTTACTGTCTGCGACGACTTGATATTATCATTATCCCTACAACTGTGGCTGCTTCAATTAAGGACTTTCTTGGCGAACAATAAAACGTATAACTTTACTCTTCTGAATGCATTTCGTGTTGTTCCAGACTGAGCATTCGCACGCTTGTCCGGCAACGGTGACGATAGTCTTGATGATGGAAACTTTTAGGTTTTCCCTCACAGCCCGGCGCTTACGGAAATAGATGTCACGTGACCCTCATTACGTTTCATCATTAAGATTTAACAGTAGACGGTCTATGTCGATCTTTATCTCGTTCCGCAGGCTGCAGTGAAACTTCCTGTTACAAATGGGGGTTCTGAATATTTTAACCTTAAATCTTAATCACATTCCACCTTCCTCTTTGACTTTTTTTCTTATCATTAGTTATCTCATTTTCAGCATTGTTCTGTTCAAACATCGTCTGTGGTAACCTCCCGTAAA
>CM019719.1:18444838-18602338 GCA_009760885.1 Achatina immaculata
GAGCACTGAACAGCAATGGCTGTACAAGCAGTCTCCATTTTTCCCATGTTACTGCTACTTCATGCACAGTGTGCTGGTTCAGCAAAAGTTGTCAACAACAGGCCAATTATAGGTTAGTAACCGGTGACACCATATGAAAATGGAGTAAAATAGTCAGGAAATACGAAAATGAAAAAAAGTATAAGAGCCTCAAAAAATGCATCAGTCAGTCAGTCATTTGCATATGGAACTTTGCCTCCCTAACAGCTCTCCTGTAGGCCTCTCGGTTGTAAGCAAGATGCCCTGCTGCTGATGCATCCATTTGCAGATTACCAGCGATGTCCTGCAGCCATCTTCACCTTGGTCTTCATCTCTTTCTTTTTCCCATTATGTACCCTTCCAAGACGGTCTTCTTTAAATTATCATGATGTTTAATGTGTCCAAAATATTTAAGTTTTCTCTGTTTAATCCTCTTTACTAGCCAACCCTCTTCAATATTAAGTATAAAAATGCATACTGAACACAAAAATAAGAGAAAAGAAAACAAATGTCACAAGAGATTCAGGGCTGTGGAAGTATAGTGGGTAGGGTTGGGGTCAATAGAAATGTAAAAAATCAAAGAGGAATTGGAGTTTGACAGTGGAAAGATGAGCTTGAGTTGAAGGTTTAGCATACAGACTCAGTCCCCCTGAAGAGTGCAGATGAGGGTTGACTGTCATACACACATATGAAGAACAACTGTCTAGCCATGAGAGAGCAAATACTAATCATTTGACCCTCCAAAAGATAAAAAAAAAAAGATATTTACAAAATAAAAAAAACCACATGCTTCTGACTAAGAACAGGACATTGCAGGCTACTGAGCCACCTCTGTCTCCTCAGAATATCACACAAATGAGTGTCCCTGCGGCTTTGGGATCCAGACACCAGAACACATCCTGCAGACCTGTCCAACCCACTCAGACCTCCGAGCACAGATCTGGCCCGAGGGAGAGGAACTGAAAGAAAAGCTGTGGGGCCCACACTCAAACCTCCGAGCACAGATCTGGCCCGAGGGAGAGGAACTGAAAGAAAAGCTGTGGGGCCCACACTCAAACTTCCGAGCACAGATCTAGCCCGAGGGAGAGGAACTGAAAGAAAAGCTGTGGGGCCCACACTCAAACCTCCGAGCACAGATCTGGCCCGAGGGAGAGGAACTGAAAGAAAGGCTGTGGGGCCCACACTCAAGTCTGGAGAAGACAGCAGAGTTTGTCAGAGCGACAGGGCTGCAGATTTGCCATGACAAACCTTCTTAACGCTGAAGAAGAAAAAGAATTACAGAAGCTGATGACTTGTGCAGCTATTTTATCCCATAGCGCTTGGACTGGAGTTTATTGGAGACAAACCTGTACATAAATAAGAAAGGAGTCATGGTTGAGAAAAAAAAGGTTGTAATGAAAAGGGGTGAAAACTTATTGTTTAACAATTAATTTAATTATGCAAGAAAAATGCTGATTTGTCTAAATAAAATGAATTTTTGTTACACGTGGTGTTCTTAAGATAAATGCAACACAATTTTGTAAGGTTTGTTTGTGTACAAATTGTTTTTCAGTGCACATTTTTTTTTACTTTGTTCAGATTGCTCATGTTTATTTGTTTTTTTCTCTCTAATTATTTGATAGTTAATAGGTGGATGGTGCAAAAATTGTCTGATGCTGAGAGTTACATGAAGAATTCTTTCTTTTTTTTTTTTTTTAAATGGATCTCTCGCCAAACTGGCGAAAACCAAAATTGTAAACAGACATATAAGTTTCATCTTGTAAACAGACAGCCTAGAAGTAAAACTCTAGAGACCTTATAAGAAGAAAAAAAAACTGAATATTTAAAACAATACTGTGCATGGACAGTATGGGTGATAGTAATTGAAACACTATATGAGCATAAATGAAAATGCAACAAAAAATCGTTTAACGTAAATGGGTATGATGGAGATTTTTCCATTATGGTGAAAAAATTGGATCTGGATAATTTCAAATTTGGATATTAAAAAAAAAAAGTGGATATATCATTATTACTGTATTATTTATTCTCCTTTAAAAAGCTTCCAGTTTACAATGTGAAACATACCTCATTATTGTTATAATTTTGCTGTGTATAATATTTTCCTCAGTTATTTTGAATATAATTTGTCATTTCTGGTTCCAATCTTTTTCTTTCTTTTTTTTTCTTTTGTAAAATTTGTACAGGTGTTCTCACAGAACCAACAACAACATTTGAGTTTGGACAAGAATATGTTCAAGCAACATATGTGCGATATCTAGAAATGGCTGGAGCACTTGTTGTTCCTGTCAGGTGACATTTAAATTCTTTAAAAAAAAAAAAAAAAAGTTTTGTCTTCATACATTCTGTTTCTCACAGAAATTTGTAGGCAATAGAGAGGTTAGGAAATAATGGATTCTCTTTCTACTTCTTTGTATTCCACTTCCCACTGAGTTATGCTTTTGCATATTCAAAGCAAGGATATGTAGTTTGCTATATTTTGCAACTTTTTAACGGCAACATCAGAAGCGTTGGGTTTTACAACTTTTAGTCTTTTAAATTGGAATGAAAGGAGCAACAATAGAGGGACTGCATGTTTAATTCTTTTTTTTTTTTTTTTTTAACCATTCACTCAAACATGCTAATTTCTCTCTCACAAATGTGGCAGTTTGGTTCTCCACATCATCAAGTAGCTTCACCGGTGAGGGTGGAGGGGGGGGGAGGGTTGAGATCTGGCCAGGTCCTGTGTCTGAGGGCATTGTGTAGCTGGCATGTCTGGAGAATATATACGATGCCTGTGCCTCTTTTCCGCAGGCATGTGGGCATTTAGTGGAAGTGACTGCAGCATGAGGATTGCACAGTTAGTGAGTGTGTTTGTGACAGAGGGATTGCACAGTTAGTGAATGTGTTTGTGACAGAGGGATTGCACAGTTAGTGAATGTGTTTGTGACAGAGGGATTGCAATGTTAGTGAATGTGTTTGTGACGGAGGGATTGCAATGTTAGTTAATGTGTTTGTGATGGGGATTTCGGTTATCAGGGCCAGTGAAGTTGAACCAGTCAGAAACTCAGCCTAGGAATCCTGAAAATATTATTGCTGGCCAGTAGAGGTGGAGCCAGCCATTTTTGCTATTTTTGGTGGAGGTTACAGAGAAGATTGCTTCTTATGTTTGCAACACTCATAAGTAGTGAAAGGTACATCTGACTTGATGACTGTATTCAAAATATTCACCACAGCATTGCAGTGAATGCCAAAAAAAGAAAAATTCCTAAAACAGATAATATTATTTTAGTTTTTTTTTTCTTTCTACCCATCTTTCTCAGAAATGAAACATTTGATATGATTTAAATGTTTCGAGAAATACAGCACTCAATAAATGATTGATTAATCAGTTTATAGTTTCATTCTCTTTTTTTTTTTTTTTTGTTTTTCCAGGGGAAAACAGCCTGTCCAGTATTATGAAAAATTATTTAGCACTATTAATGGGTGAGTTATGGAGAATATTTTTGATGTTTATAGGTTCATTATTATTTGTTTTGTTTTTGAGGAAATTTGTATGGACTCTGTTATTAAGAAGGTCAGTTTTGTGAGTGTTTAAGTTTTGCTGCTTTTTTTTTTTTTTCTGCCTTTGTAATTCTTGAATTTCCACCTTCACAGTTCTGAGGCTGAGGTTTTACATTGTGGAAAATCTGCTCTACTTAACAGAATCTTTGGCCTTTATGTGTCAGGTGGTTAACCCTTTCACCGCCTTGGTCATGTTAGAGTTCATGTATCTTGTACCCATGGGGCTGATAACATGTTGATAATCGGAGTCACCCTAGTCACCCAGCTGTAGAAATGGGTACCAGACTTCTTATGGAGCTGGGGAAGGAAAGGCGGCCAGGCGTGATACTGACCACATCACCCTCTGGTGTGCTGACAGGTCAAGGAAAATATGGGCACTAACACTACATCCCTATGTGCCTCTAAGGCATGGCAGGATTACCTTTACCTTACCTAATATCATCTGTAGACAAGCAAACATGCTCCAGAGTGATGTCACAGACTTATTATTAGTGCTGTTCTATGTGATCTTTTTTTGTGCCTGCACAGCTTAGGAGGAGAAGAGTTATGATATGCTCTGAAGAAGATATGATACTTCCCTTAGGAGCGCAAGAGTTAATTACTTCCCTAAATTCAGTCCCTTTATAGATGTGATTTTTTCCCCAGGTTCAGTCCCTTGATGGATGTTGCAAGTAACTATTTTTTGCTTCATCTTAATCTTCCCTATGGTCATCTGTTGAATTAATAACTTCTGTTTGATTAATCTATTATTTTTTTTATTTAATTGATATTTGTTTAATTAATAACCAGTATCTGTTAAATTAATCATTTTTGTTTATTTATGTGCTGCTGCTGTAAATGTGAACTTTCATCTTTATACATGACCTGGTCAGTGTAATAACACTGTTTTATAGAATATATTGTAGCTTTGTCACATAGGTTTTGTTAAATGTGACCAGGTATTTAATCTGTGTGTAATTTTTAACAGTATAATATACCTTTTTTATATATTGTTGTTTTTGTTGTTGAATTTCACATTGGAATTTATGCCAGTATTCAGTCATGCTACCTTGAAGTGTACTTTTGATGGATGAATATGTTCATATTTTTGAATGCTCATTTTATATCAGGGTACTTTTTCCTGGAGGTGGAGCAGACATTGATTCAGGTCCATACCACCAGACAGGAAAGCTCTTGTATGACCTGGCAATCAAGGTAAGCTTGTGTATAACATGACAGTTGAGGTAAGCTTGTGTATAACATGACAGTTGAGGTAAGCTTGTGTATAACATGACAGTTGAGGTAAGCTTGTGTATAACATGACAGTTGAGGTGAGCTTATATATAACATGACAATCAAGGTAAGCTTGTGTATAACATGACAGTTGAGGTAAGCTTGTGTATAACATGACAATCAAGGTAAGCTTGTGTATAACATGACAGTTGAGGTGAGCTTATATATAACATGACAATCAAGGTAAGCTTGTGTATAACATGACAGTCTCCAGGTAAGCTTGTGTATAACATGACAATCAAGGTAAGCTTGTGTATAACATGACAGACTCCAGGTAAGCTTGTGTATAACATGACAATCAAGGTAAGCTTGTGTATAACATGACAGTCAAGGTAAGCCTATGTGCAGACCCTGTATGAGAAGGGGGTCCAGTTTGTGCATCAGCCTGAGGCCAGGAGGGTATTCCCTGTTTTAAGGATGAGTGGGCCCAGAGGAGCTTTGAGGGGCCTGTAATAGATGAAGACAGATAAGGAGAGGAAGTAATAATTTTGCACCAGTTTTCAGACTTTCTGTGAGGCCTTGTGATGTAGCAAGCTTACGTTGTATTTATTTACATAAGAAAATGAAATATTTCACATATAATGTGATACAACTACAGATGGCTTACTTCAATTATGACAGATATTTCATAACAGCACATAATATTAAATGGCATTTCTGGGAGTAAAGACACGCTCAAACTGAAAGAGACAGCAGTCAGTAAAACATTTACTCGGCTTGTGTCAGGGTTGGCAACTCTTAGGGTTGCTTCCTTTTAATCTTCCCTTGTGGAAAATCTGCTCTTCTTCAACAGAAGTTTGCAGTGGAAAGACAAACTTGGTCCTAAAAATGTGTCGAGCTGAAGTTGGATGAGTTGGGCCAATAGGCGCATAACTGCGACACAACACAATCACCACCATTTTGAGGGCAAATGATGTAAAAGAAGAAGAAGTAGAAATGCAGTTTCTAAATTTGGATGATACATGCACTTCTTTATTTTTTTTTTTTTTAAGTTAATGCAGCAACATAAATAAATGAAGTATTTTCACATTAAACATTGTCTATTGTAGAGAACTTCCATCTTTGTAACAGATAGCAGAGTTACATACAGCATTTTATGTGAGCTGATACTATGTGTTGTATAACATTTTATATAAGCAGATACAGTGTGTTATAAACTACAGCATTTTATATAAGCAGATACAGTGTGTTATAAAGTACTGCATTTTATATAAGCAGATACAGTACAGCTGTAGGGTATTTGAACATCTCTGACCGAGTCCTGCTAGCTCAACTGAAAGGACGATCAATAAACATAAATATTATATAAGTGTATGCTCCAACATCTGAAAGTTCTGAAGAAGATGTACAGCTATTTTATAATGACATAGAGACAGCCCTAAAACATACAAAGTCACATGAAGTTACTATAGTCATGAGAGATTTTAATGCCAAAGTTGGTGACTGTGGACTGGGGGAGAGGAATGACAGAGGTAGTAAATTAATTGAATGGGCAAGAATACATAGCATGGTTGTAGGAAACACCTGGTTTAAACAACATCCCCAAAGACTACAACGTGGTGCAGCCCAGACAAAAAGACTTTTAACCAGATAGACTACGTATTAATCAATGAACGATTCCGGAATGCATTACTGACAACAAAAACCATGCCAGGAGCCGACTGCAATAGTGACCATGACCCACTCTGTGGAAAAATTGGAATAAAGCTAAAGAAAGCATGCAGAAAAGTGAGAAACATCAAACTGAATACAGAACTCCTTACAAATGACCAAGAACTGCGAGAACAATACAAAGTTATTATAACAAATAGATACAATGCAATAGCAAAGATAAATAGTATAGATGAAACAATGCAATAGCAAAGATAAATAGTATAGATGAACAGTGGGAAATGTTAAGAGATTCTATCCACCAAACTGTTAAGGAGATAATACCACCAAAAAAAGAAGCCCCTAAAAATAAATGGATGACAGATGACATCTTAGGACTGATGGACAAGAGGAGGAGTAAAAGTAACCAACAAAAATATAGCAAGATAAATAAAGAAATAAGATGCAAATGGAGTGAAGCAAAGGAAGTGTGGTTAAATGAACATTGCAGACAGATAGAGGACTCTCATATTAAAGACAACAAAAACATGCACAAACGAATTAATGAACTCACAGGCAGGAAAACAAAATATACCACAGGATGCCTGAAATCGAAAGAAGGTAAAATGTTAATGGGAAAAGAAGACATTCTGGACAGGTGGACAGAGTATATCGGTGAGCTATATGGAGGAGAAAGACCAAAATTAACACCAGATACTGAAAACTGTGATGGACCGCCAATACTTGAAGATGAAATCATAGATTCCATCAAACACATGAAGAAAGGAAAAGCGACTGGGCCTGATAATATAACAATAGAAGAAATAGAGGCACTAGAGGAGACAGGAATAAAAATAATAATCAAGTTACTGAATGACATTTACAACAGTGGTTATATTCCCAGTGACCTCCTTAAATCCACGTTTATAGCACTACCAAAGAAACCAGGTGCAAAGGAATGTGATGACCACCGGACTATCAGCCTCTCATGTCACATAACGAAGCTACTTTGGAGAATCATTATGAGAAGAACAAGGAAAAAGATAAAAATGGAAATAGCAGATGAACAGTTTGGATCTGATTAAGGAAAGGGAACACACAATGCCATTTATGCTTTATGAACACTAACAGAAAGAACTTTAGAAGTACAGAAAGATCTCTACTTATACTTCATTGATTATACTAAGGCATTTGACAAGGTGAAACATAATGAAATTATTAAAATGCTTGAAGACATCAGTATAGACGGCAAAGACCTGAGGATTGTAAAACATCTATACTGGCAGCAAGAAGCAGCAGTTCGAGTTGAAAATGGAACTGGAAAATATCAACCTATAAAACAAGGGGTGCGACAGTGAAGTGTACTATCTCCAGACCTTTTTTCTCTGTACAGCGAGAATATTCTAAGAACGATCATCACAGAACCAGGCATAAAAATTGGAGGATACAATATTAACAACCTTCAGTATGCTGACGACACAGTACTGATAGCTGAGAACCAACAAGACCTGCAAAATCTCTTGGATAAAGTTGCCAAAGAAAGTGAACAGAAAGGCCTTACTTTGAACATCAAAAAGACAGAGGCTGTGGTTATATCTAAGAAACAGAATCCACCAACATGCAGTATAAAATTAAATGGAATTATTCTAAAGCAGGTGCAGAAATTCAAATACCTTGGAGCAGTAATAATTCCAGATGGGAAATCTTATCTTATATCCTTCTCGTGCCGTTAGACGTCACATAGGGCTCGCAAAGTAGTTCGCCAATTTTTCCTGTCTTCGGCGAGTCTTTCAACCTCAACAAAGGATTTTATGCCTGTTAACTTGGCCTCTCTTAATAATGTCCTCTTCAGAGTTTCACGCTGTCTGCCCCTTTTTCTTCGGCCTGTTGTGTTCCACTTGATAGCTTGTTTTGGGATTCTCTGATCATTTCTTCTCATCAAGTGACCAACATATGTCCATCTCCTTTTCCTGATCACCCGTGAGACTGGTTGTTGTTCAGTCATCTGTCTTATCTCTGCATTGTTCTTGAATTCATTCCACTTGATGCCGAGTATTTTCCTTAGGCATTTGTTTTCAAAAGAGTCTAATTTCTTTTCTATTTCTTTAGTTGTTTTCCAGTTTTCGCATGCACAAATGAGGGTGGATATTACATTTGAATTGAATAGTCTTAACTTGGTTTTTGTGCTTATAACTTTTGAATTCCATATGTTCTCAAGATTCTTGAAGATTGATGCTGCTTTTGCAATTCTGATCCTAACTTCCTTTCTAGTGTCACCATCCTGGTCTATGTAGCTGCCAAGGTATGCAAATTGATTGACTTCTTCAATATCTGTCCCTTCTATGTGTATTTTTCCATTTTGATTGATGGGAATTTTCATTATTTTTGTTTTGTCCTTGTTAATTTCAAGTCCTATTTTGCTAGCCAGTGAAGATAGGCTATCTGTTTTTTCTTGCATGGAATTCACATTATTACTGATAAGAGTTATGTCATCAGCAAAATCAAGATCTTCTAGTTGGGTCCCATGTACCCAGTCAATACCTGTGTTACCTGTGCAGCATTTTTTCATTATGAAGTCTATTGTAATCCCAAAAAGTAAAGGAGACAGTATACATCCTTGTTTCACGCCTGTTTCAATCTGGAACCATTCACTCATCCCTTCTTCTGTCTTGACTGCACAACCATATCCATTGTATAAGTCCTTAATGATGTTGACAATTTTAGATGGTATTCCATATAGACATAAAATTCTCCATAATGAATCTCTGTGTATGCTATCAAATGCCTTCTTAAAATCTATGAAATTCAGTATTAATGGTTTCTGCTTTTCAATATGTTCTTCAAGTATTATTGTGAGAGTAAAGATCTGGTCGAGACAGCTTCTCCCTTTTCGAAATCCTGCTTGTTCTTCTCTCATTGCAGTATCCACTATATCTTTCAGTCTATTCAAAATGACCTTGCAAAATACTTTTGACACAACTGATATTAAGGTTACTCCTCTCCAGTTGTTACAGTCACTAAGGTTGCCCTTTTTTGGTATTTTAACAATGATTCCCTTCTTCCAATTAGAAGGGACCTTTTCTTCTTTCCAAATCTTGTTAAACATTCTCTGTAGTTGTCTCATGTTGCCACTATTGATAGCTTTTAGCATCTCGGCTGTTATTTCATCTTCACCTGCAGGTTTGTTGTTAGCCATTAAATTCACTGCTGTTTCAATTTCATGCAATTTAATTTCATCTAGATTGACATTTAGTTGTGGGGCTGGTAAGTCAGTTTCAAGGTTTAACAATTCTTTTGGGTGTGGTCGATTGAGTATTTCTTGGAAGTGTTCAGCCCATCTTTGCTTTTGGTCTTTATTTGATGTTAATAGTGTTCCAGTTTTGCTAAGGATTGGTCTTTCTTTAGATGTAATAGTACCTGTTAGCCTCTTTTGTATGTTATATAAAGTTTTGCTGTCTCCTGTTTTTGCTGCTTTTTCTGCCTCTTTCGCCATATTGTCTATGTATTCTCTTTTATCCCTTCTAGCTGAACTTTTTACTTTCTTGTCTATGTCTTTGTATTTTGCTTTTGCCGAATCTCTTTCATGATCTGCTTTTGCATATGGGAAATGCAGAACAGAAATTAAGAACAGAATAGGCCAAGCAAAGACTGCATTTCAGAGAATGAGAAACATATTATCCAACACATCCTTATCATTGAATGTTAGAAAGCGAGTCCTAAAATGCTATATTGAACCTATCTTTTTATATGGAAGTGAACGATGGACAATATGCAGGTCTGCAAAAAAATCACTGGAAGCAGCAGAAATGTGGTTTATTAGAAGAATGTTGTGAATCCCCTGGACACCAAAAATAACTAATGAAGAATGTATGAGAAGAGCTGGAGAGACAAAAAATCTTGTCAGAAAGATAAGAGAGAGAGAGAGAGAGAGAGACAATGTACTTTCATAGGACATGCAATGAGAAGAGGAGGCATTGAAAATATTATAACAACAGGAAAAATGGAAGAAGATCAAGAGGAAGACCAAGAGAAATGATACTGGACAGTCTGACAGGATGGTGTGAGCGGAGATCGCCAACTGAGCTGATGGCCTGCATGAAGGTTCGTATACTGTGGAGAAGCATAATAGCCAACACCAGTCAGCACGGCACCTGATGATGATGAGATACAGTGTGTTATAAAGTACAGCATTTTATATAAATAGATACAGTGTGCTATAAAGTACAGCATTTTATGTGAGCTATACTATGCATTATAGCATAAAGTATTTTATGCTCCAACCTTTACCTCCTCCCCAGCTAGTCTCCTCTGCTTCCAAGATAAATCCTCTCTCCAGCCTATCCTTCTCTTCTACTACACCTGGCCGGCAGACTTCTTCGACACCCATCCTATCTTCTTCTTCCACACCTCCAGACCAACCTTCCTGGCTTACGCAGCACAGTCAAGCTCTCTCACTCACACCCACAGATGAGCCTGCTGGCCCCCACCCTCCCCAACTCCTGTTCCTTCACCCTCTAATGTAGTCTGTAGTCCTCTTGACTTGCCCCTCTCTGATGATGAAAAACAAGTCCTCAGCAAGGGCCTTAAATTTATTCCTATCCACCCTCAGTGTGACTGCTATTATTTATACTGCGATGTCAAAAAGCTGATTACATCTCAGATATCATTTTTGCTATTAAAAGAAACCGACCAACTCTCACCACACCTTGATGACCCATTTGCCCCTTATAGTCTTCATAAATCTAGTTGGGCACGTCCATCTGGGCTTCCCAAGCTTTAGATCTGTACATTGATATGATGTATGAAATGTGAAATCTAAAACCTCTGACCATTCAAACTTCGACTTTTCACCCTCACTGTGGAAGAATCCTGGGCATTATCTAAATGGCTATGTTGAAAAGACCTAGTGATAAAACAAACTGATAAAACATTAGATCTCATAATTGGGGAAAAAGAACAATTCTGTGCTCCACATAAGGACGATGCCACATGTTCTAACAACATCATAGTGGAAACATCATCAAAGAGTTGATTAATGAGGGTGGCCTCCCACCTCAATTTGACTCTCCTCACATCAAAGACAGGTGCTTAACTAAGCCCACATTCTATCTTCTTCCTAAAATCCATAAACCCAGTCATCCCCACACTATTATATCAGCATATTCATGCCTCACTGAGTACATTTGTGACTTCCTGGATGGTGTTTTTCAGCCGGTAGCACACAAACTGCTCTCTTTTCTGATAGATATGAACTATACTTTAACTACTTTTGACACTGTCCAACTCTCACAGAATCACATCTATTGAATCTTTTTTCCTCAGTGTTTGCTTCCTCTACACTTCTATCCCCTACAAGGAGGGCCTTTTAGCACTCTGCTATTTTCTTGATAAAACACCTCTCTCTGCCACCAACACTAACACCATAATAAGACTTGCAGAGCTGGTACACTAAATTTCTTTGAATTCAGTGGCAAGTATTTTGATCACATCAGTGGTGTCACCATGGGAACTAAAATGGGCCTCAGTTACATGTTTTTGTTTATGGGTTTTCCAGAAGGCCATTTATAGGAAGTCTACACGTGAATCCCTCATGGAGTGTGAGGAATGTTTTGGAAATACATGTCATTGTGTGCGGAAAGTGTAGGATAACTTTTATTGGAGAGACTGGTCTCAGGTTAGGTGACCATATGCAAAAACATCTGTCATAAACATCTACCAGTGTGTTTCTAAGCCAGTCTCTAATCATTTCAGTAACCCCAACCACAGTGGCAAGTCTGATTTTCTAGTAACAACCATTAAGCAATGTCACTCTGATGACAGAAGCCATCTTGTGCGTGAGAACCACAACTTACAGGAATATGGGATGCTGGAACCATATGGTTTGAACATGAAATTCAGCTACACCTAATATTTCCTTTTCCAAAAATCATATTCACACTCAACTAAGTTCTACCCTTTCTACCTGTAGCGTATATTCCTGAACCCTCAGTGTACTAGATTATAAACCCTCTATCCAACCACATTCATCCAATTTACCAACCTTTTTCTCAGCTTGATTACCACTACATCCTTCTCTTTCCTTTCAGTTTTCCTCACCCCCTCTTTACTAACAACCTATTGCACCTCAAGTCTTTATTTAAATATTCATAATACTCCACCATGTGCACTCATGGACACAGCTTCTTGCAAGTCACAGCTTTTTTCCCACTTTTTTGCCCTATTCTTATTTGTTGTATATCATTCATGTGAATTTATATTTTTTCTTTCCTATTTCTTTGTCCTGCATGTTTTTGCATGATTAAGATGTAAACCAAAATATTAAAACTGTGTGCCATTAATAAAGCTGTTCCAACTTTTGTTTTAAATAGTTTTAACATTTTATTATCACAGTTTTACTGCAGTGGGTTATATATACTTATACTCCCCCCAAAAAAAAACTGTTCAAGCATTTTATGTAAGCTGATACTTTGTGCTTAAACCATGGAGCTGTTTAAAAAAATTATTGTACAGAAACATTTACAAAATTCTGCTGAACAGTTTGTTTTTAATCACATTTTAGTTTTATTTTCTACAATTCTGAACTGAGTTGATTCTTCAGAGAAGTTGCCATCTTAAAATAGAAAAAGAAAGAAAGAGAGGTATAAAAATATTATATTACAAAATGAGCATTTCCTTAGTTATTTTTTTTTTTTAAAAATTCTTGTAAATAAATATACGTAGAAGGAACAGCTGTTGAAGTAGTAAACCATTTTGCATATCTCGGCAGCTACATAGACCAGAATGGTGACACCAGAAGGGAAGTTAGAATTCGAATTGCAAAAGCAGCATTGACCCTCAAGAATTTTGAGAACATATGGCATCCAAACGTTATAAGCACAAAAACCAAGTTAAGATTATTCAATTCATATGTAATATCCACCCTTATTTATGCATGTGAAAGCTGAAAAACAACTGAAGAAATAGACAAGAAATTAGGCTTTCGAAAACAAATGCCTAAGGAAAATGCTCAGCATAAAGTGGAATGAATTCAACGCAGAGATAAGACAGATAAGACAGCAACCTGACTAATGGTTGATCAGAAAAAGAAGATGGACATATGTCGGTCATGTGATGAGAAGAAGCAATGAGAGGATCCCCAAACAAGCTATCAAGTGGAACACAACATCATCATCATCAACATCAGGTGCCGTGCCAACTGGCGTTGGCTATTATGCTTCTCCAGAGTACCCGATCCTTCATGCAGGCCATCAGTTCAGTTGGTGACCTCCTCTCACACCATCCCGTCAGACTGTCCAGTATCATTTCTCTTGGTCTTCCTCTTGATCTTCTTCCTTCCTATTTTTCCTGTTGTTATAATATTTTCAGTGCCCCCTCTTCTCACTGAGGGATAGATAGCACGGCGCAAGTCAACGAAAACGGACAAAAATTTCCGCAACAGTGTCGCAGTCAAGTAGGAGAATGTAACTGTTGCGTAAATTTTTGTCCGTTTTCGTTGACTTGCGCCGTGCTATCTATCCCTCTATTTCTTTCCAGACTCTGTACCTCTGTCTATCCCACTGTTCGTTTTCAGAGTCTGTACCCTTTCCTGGTTCAGATAAGTTCTATGTGTTTGTATTTTGTTGTGTATGTATCCTCGAATAAGGCTCACGCCGAAATATCGGATGTTGTATGTTTTTCATTTATACATTCTCATACTTTATATTCGTTTTTTTCTCACCTTGCTCACTTCCTCCCTCACTTTGTAAAATTGCATCATACACCTCTATCTACCTTATTTATTTAAACCAGTTTTACTGCAGTCGCCATCCCTTTTACCTGCTGATGGAGCCACTTACATACTAGTTGTGAGTAACATGCGCTAAACCATTTCTTTTGGAGAAACATCCACTTCCCCTCTTCTCCCCCAGATACAATCTCCTCCTTGTCCATTCTTAGAGTTCTAAATTGATGCCATGCCTGCCAGCTTGTCCGCTTTCTCACTGCCTTTAACTCCCGCATGACCCGGGCAGTAGATCCACGTCAGCCCATGTGAGTTGGCCTGCTCCACCAACCAGGAAATTGCTTCTAATGCTGCCCGCACCTTCATTCTCATGCTCTAAGTAGTATTTGATACAGACCTCAGCCACTTTCTGCTGTGCCACCAGGCCAGGGAAAATATGAGTCTGACTCAGTGCCATGTAACAGTCAGTCAGTCATTTGCATGTTCCTTGCAGAACTTTGCCTCCCTAACAGCTCTCCTGTGCATCAGCAGCAGGCACATAACAGGGCTAACTTTATTTTATTTAGGTGCTGCAGTGTTCTTTTGGAACTAGAACATTTTCACTTAGTATAAATTATGTATTTGCTGCTTTCAGGATTCCAACAAAGTCACCTGCTTAAGAATGCTTCTGAAGAGTTAATAAGCTACTTAGCAAAAGAACCCATCACTCAGAATAACCACATATACAGCATTCTGGTTCAGGTTAGTGCATGATATGGTGGTATTTTACACTCATTGCATCAGATCTAGGGAAGTAAGTCTTGGAAAAGTGTATCATCAAATCTAGGAAAGTTATAGTTAGTTAGTATATCATCCTCACTGCACATCAGACAGTTAGTCCATAAGTGCTCCAATCCCATCGTCAGTATTTCCATCAGTTTGGCATCTGACGATACTAGTTCTGTGTTGATTAACCAGTCCTCTTTGTTTCCCAGTGTAGTGCTCTTGTCCGACCTGTCCATGTTTGAGGTTATGTTCCAGTAATCTGTTCATGGTTGCAGATTCAGAACTGTTGCTTGAATCGGCGATTCAACCAGCTTTTCTGAGTGCATTCAGGATATCAGCCCGGTCCATTGCTTGTTTGCCCTCCACAGTAGCCATGTCAGCAAGTCTGTTTGTTCGTTCATCACATCTCACCCCCTGCATGACCTGGCACAAAAATGAAACAGATTTTTGTCAGCCGTAATCTTCTTAATGACTCCAACCAGTTTTTTCACACCCAAACTCATTCTTCCAGAGCATATTCATTGAATTGCTGGGAATACATGCGAGGGTGAAAGTCAGTGTCTCTGCTGATGCCATTGCCTTGGTTACTGCCATGACCTCCGTAGTCAGACAACTTGTGGTCAGAACAAAAATACCGCTGTCTTCCATCACTGTTCTCCCTCCAACCTGCACCATAAAAGCATCTAGGGAAGTAAGTCTGGGAAAGTGTATAATCAAATCTAGGGAAGTAAGCATGGGAAGTGTATATCATCAAATCTAAGGAAGTAAGCATGGGAAGAGTATATCATCAAATCTAGGTAAGTAAGTTTGGGAAAGTGTATCATCAAATCTAGGGAAGTATGGGAAGAGTATGTCATCAAATCTAGGGAAGTAAGCATGGGAAGAGTATATCATCAAAACTAGGGAAGTATGGGAAGAGTATATCATCAAATCTAGGGAAGTAATTGTGAGAAGAGTATGTCATCAAATCTAGGGAAGTAAGCATGGGAAGAGTATATCATCAAAAATAGGGAAGTATGGGAAGAGTATATCATCAAATCTAGGGAAGTAATTGTGAGAAGAGTATATCATCAAATCTAGGGAAGTAGGCATGGGAAGAGTATATCATCAAATCTAGGGAAGTAAGTCTGGGAAAAGTGTATCAGTGTAGCATAGAAATATGAATTGAACCTAGCAATAAATGATTTATGAAACTGATTTTTGAACAGTATACAAGTTCTCAAGACTAGTAATATTTCATTGGTTTTACACAATTTTAGCAGTCAGTTTTTTTTCCAATGAAAGAAAACCAAGATCTGGGATTTTACAATCTTATTTTTAAATAAAGGTATCTTCTGAGATTTCAAACAGTCTTCAAGCAGTAATCTGTTTTATTATACACTTATATATACTGTCATGCTTCATGAACACAATCACAAAAAAAAAAAAACAGATATTAAAAAATCAGTGTAAAGCATTAGTTAGTTAGTTAGTTAGTTGCTACTGTTTTAAAATGTCTTTTGGTTTTTGTTAATGTGCATTCCAAATTTTCTTTCAGGATTTTAAAAACATTTCATCCCTGAACAATTTCTACCGTTTAATTTCCACAAGTGTTGGACCTGATCAGAAAGAGTTTGTTTCCACATTTGAAGGTCAGTGTGTAGGAGTTTCTCGTTTTGAGAGATGTTAGTCAAATAACTGAGAGTGTCTTTGAGTGTTTTCCTTCAGTTTGAACAAAATTATGGCTCAGATAGCAAATAAACCAATCCGTCTGATTAGAAACACCAAGGACGATACAGAACAGAAGCTTGATCACAAACATCAAAGTGCCACCTAATATTCGAATAAATAAATTATGAGCAAACATTATGGACAGATTTGATGGGGATGAAGAGCTAGAGTAGGATAACTCTCACTTCTGCTTCCTTTGTGGATGGAAGTGATGAACCCACAATCATTATGTGACATAAACAATCAGCACACATGCCATATGCTGGTTACTGGAGTGGAGAGCAGAGTAGATATAGGAATATCCTGAGTGTAGAGAAACTAGCTCTTGAGATCAGTTGATCAAGGAAATGACGTAGTAAAATAATGCTACATTTCATCTTTTTTTTTTCACTGCATATTTACAGGAAAAATTGGCGAACTACTTTGAATAATGTCCTCTTCAGAGTTTCAGAGGCAGACCGCGTGAAACTCTTAAGAGGACATTATTAAGAGAGGCCAAATTAACAAGCATAAAATCCTTTGATGAGGTTGAAAGACTCGCCAAAGACAGGAAAAATTGGTGAACTACTTTGCGAGCCCTATGTGACGTTTAATGGCACGGGAAAGATATAAAATAAAGATATTTACTTTAACACTATAAAGCACAAAGATGACAATCCCAGAGAGATGCTACAGTTATCAGAATCAAGAGCCAGAGCTGACTGAGACCTTATCTTAGCATTCAGAGATGCTTCTGGGAACAGATCACTTAACGTCAGCTAACAGAGTAGGGGTTTTTTTTATTGTTTCTCATGTTGGTGGAATGTCTGAGAAGCCTCTTTCATGGACCTTACCTTGGATTAAAGAAAGGCACTAAATTTTACTTGCTTGTGGACTTATGCCTATAATTTGAGATGTCCACCAAGACATGAACAACAGAGTCCTGTTACAGAAAGCCTGTGTAAAACTCTAGCAAGAAATTATAGAAAGAAAATATCTTGTTTTTATGGATTATTTTTCATTGTTGTGAGCAGCTGTTGTGTTTATCATGTTCATTTTTCTTTGTGCTGATTGCAACCAGATTGAACTGGCTTAACTATCACTGATAATCCGTAGGGGGTGAGTGGCAGCACATGTGTTGTAGACATGTGTTGCTGATGTGATTTCTGAAGTACATACAGCAACCATTTATATACATTTATTTCATTTGCTTTATATTGGCTTATACTAAAAGTATATGGAAAACTAGCACAAACCATCAAGGAAATGCACAGATACAAACTAGACATACTAGGAATACAATAAGCAAGATGAACCCCATGTGCCCTGGGCACTTAAGGTTCAGAGAGAGATAAAAATATAGCAGTTTCTGTCAGTTATTTTCCACCACAAGAATGATGATGCCTTGTGAAGCAATATTTTTAATATAAATTTGACATGCATTTCTATTTGAGATAGTTGGCAGAACCATCATCACATAATTATGTGGTGGAAAAATGAATTTAAAAATTTATTTTAAGACAATTTTAAAAATGAATCTTACAACATATTGCCTAATAACTGACGTAACTAAGAAACAAGTTAATTTCTGGCCCCTAGATTTTATATAAGTATACATTTATATTTTTAGCTTTAAATATAAATAGTAAAATAAAAATATAAAATATGTGTAAAATATTAAATGCTGCTTGACCAAGTTTACATTGTTCCAAACATCCACTTAAATGATAATTTTTATATTTTTTCCCATCATTCAAGTTTGCATTTTTAAAAACTGGTTTTAATACATTTGGCATTCACTCCCTTTCACAGCATATAAATATCCATTCTATGGTGTTCAGTGGCATCCAGAGAAGAACATTTTCCTATGGCGTACAGATCAGGCAATTAAACATGACTTTCATGCTGTTGAAATCACACAGTACATGGCTAACTTCTTTGTCAATGAAGGTATGTATGTGTTGGATTCTGAGTTTTTTTAATAATTATGTATTCTTTATATTTGATATTTGTTAAAATTATTATACACATGCAAATTTACCTTAAGTCGTAAAATATCTAATGTTACATACATATAATACTATTTCAAGTTAACTAGCAGAAACTTACAAATTTTTTTAATAATATAGTCCGATCCTTATTTATGTAGTTTAAAATTCAGATGCAAATTTCTGTTAAGTTTATAAAAAATTAATAGAGCATTTTAATATCTCTTTAACAGTGGCTAATATCAGTTCCTTGTATACAAAATTTGGCCATTTTTTTGTACTGTATGACTTCTGTTTTACATTTTGGAGTGTCTATAAACTTATACATATGGACTGCTACACAAAAAGTAATGGAAAAACTAATTATGTCAGTCCATAAGAATAGTGAAGAGCAAAACCTCTATCCTAATGTGAAGAAAACTAAATTGATGACAACTGAAAAAACAAATAAGGCAGCTGAAATATATATCAATGAGGAAAATTTGGAAGATGTGGAGAGTTTTGAATATCTTGGATCATTACTAACTAATAATGGAGATACAATGAGGGAAATTAAAAGGACATCTGTCGCTCTTCAAAAAGTAAAACAACTAAAGAAGCTGTGGAGAGGAACAGACAGAACTACAAAATTAAGATTTTTAAGGGCATGCATCTTTCCCATCACAACATATGCCTGTGGGACCTGGACACTTAACAAAACAGCTGAGAAACACATAAATGCCTTTGAATGTAAATGCTAGAGAAGAGTTCTTCAAATATCATGGACACAAAAAAGAACAAATATATCCATACTACAAGAACTTAATATTGAAGAAGGCTGGCTAGTAAAGAGGATTAAAGAGAGAAAACTTAAACATTTTGGACACATTAAACATCATGGTATTTTGGAGAAGACCATCTTGGAAGGATACATAAAGGGAAAAAGAAAGAGAGGAAGACCAAGGCGAAGATGGCTGCAAGACATCATTGATAATCTGCAGACGGATGCATCAGCAGCAGGCCATCTTGCTTACAACCAAGGGGCCTACAGGAGAGCTGTTAGAGAGGCAAAGTTCTGCAAGGGACATGCAAATGACTAAATGACTGACTGACTGATCGGCTTTTGATTAACTGTCATTAATGCATTAAAAATTTATATGATTAAATTTTTTAAGACAGCACATAAATGTGTTAGGGAATGCAGGTGTGATGAATCTTGAAAAATATTAAACAAATTTTTTGAGCGTAAGCCTCTGTTTGCCAGATTTTTATCTAAAATCACAAAACGTGCCAAATTTACTGAAGGCCAGGAATCTTATAGTTGGCGAGTAGCTGGTAGATTATATCATATATCTCTTACTTGTGGGAAGACTCAAATCTTTTGAAAGGAAAGAAATATCATACATTCTTGTTACTCAGATGCAGACCAGTGATAGACCTTTGAGGATTTTCTGTGATGCCCTGGTGTCTGAATATTAGTTTTTCAAGTCAGACATGTGGCATCATTATTAAGGGCTTATTTAAGATGCTACTTTAAAAAAATGCACATCACTTTAAGAAAGAACATATCAGGAAAATGCCTGTGCATTGTTTACAAACATTATGGCTGTGTCTGAACTGAGTGGAAGTTGTTTGAATGGCTGATTGAGAGCGTCCATTATAGGAGTTGCCTGGATCCTCGTTTCAAGGATCTTAAATGCTTAAAAAAACTCAAGGTTTGGCAAAGCTGCAAGTTCTTCTAGAAAATTCTGACCAACTTGATAATGATCAGTATATACAAGAAAAACCACCCCAAAACAAACTGCATATGCACGAAATGTCATCAGACTGTGAAGATGAGTCATGGATACCTCTCTCCTCCTCATCCACGAAAACGGTTGTTGAGCAATACAGACCTGAGGCACAAGTTGGCACTGACTTGAATCAAGACACGTTGAAGCTACAGGAGAACAAATACTCAGTTATGGCTAAATTAGCTAGAAAATATTTAGCATACCCAGGTACAATTAATACTTGTGAACGTTTGTTTTTAGTGTCTGGATATGTTGTTAATAGAAAAAAGAGCATCCTTTGAAATGACCAGTGTAAATAAACTGGTCTCCTTAAGCAGTGGATGAATAAATAATTTAATAGATTATTTTTCATTAAAAAAATATATTTATTATTTTTATTTACCATTTTATTATTATTTATTTTTATTTTTCATCTTAATATCCATTTAAAAATGGCATTATTGCATTGTGATGCGATTAAAATAATATATAAGACTTACTCTGAGCTGTTGCCTGATTAGTGTTTCACCATTTATTCCATGATTTATGTTACGTAAAATTATTAAACAACAGGAATAATTTATTATATATTTTCTATAAAGTGGTTGTTAAAACTTGTGTGTTGAAAAGTAGCACTGAGCTATTCTTGCTTGTGGAACAATGTTGATATGCTTAAAAGAAAAATGTAAAATTTTCATTAACATGCAGTTAATTTGTAATTTAAAATTTTTAATTGTGCAATAAATCGCAATTAAATTTTTAAATTGAACAGTGCCCCTAACAGACAAACAAACACACATAAAGCAAGCTTCTTACTAAGCTCCACCACTGCTATGTTTACCCCTTACCCCATTAGCTAGGTCTGTTACTAGAAGCAGAAGTGTGGAGATCTTGACCAGTCTGTTGTGTGCAGGTCCCAATGACAGTCATCTTTTTCTTCCTAAATGAACACTGATATAGCTGTGGCATAGGGAGGCCAGAACATGTACTACATAAATGTCCAACAGAAGCAGTCAAGTTCTACGTCAGAAACCGTGGGTCTCCCACTAATTTTATCAAAAACTGAAATCGTTTTCCTTGTAACGGAGTTTCATTCTAATTTGACATAAAACTCAAGTGCTGAAGAGGAAGAGCAGTTTAGTTGCTGTTGTTGTATAAATTAATAAGTAACTTATCCTTTTGTTTTGCTTTTACAGCTCGAAAGAGTTCCCACCAGTACAGCTCCATCGATGAAGAGGCCCGTGCTGTCATAGAAAATGCTGTTCGTGTGTTCTTACCAGATTTTAAGATTGGTGAAATGTTCTATTTTAACTATACAACAAACTATTTTGTAAACAAGTATGTTAAATCGTAGTGCACTTGATGTTCTCAGTGTGTGGTAAAATTATGTGGATGAATTTCCTTTGCAAGGCTTTGATTTGACTAACACTGTGGTAGAAATCTGCCTGCTGATGTTCTTTACCACACATACACTGTATTCATTTACTAACTCTTTCATTAAAAAGAAGAAGCAGCACTGGCAGAGTTTGTAGATTTTGTACACCAGTGCAAATCAGCATTGAGAATGATGTTTCAGCAAAATAGAAATTTTTTTTTAAAGTTCAGTTTCTAATCCAGTCCATGTTTTAAATTGTAAATTTCTTCCAGTTTCAGACTTCAAGAAGTGGGTGGTTTGATAATTTTCTGATGTGGTAATGCATGTCATTTGTGAATAATTTAAAACATTTTTTAAAAACATTTCCCCCAATTTCTAAACAGTGCAGAACAGTATTTTGGATGTGTTAAATTTATCAAAAAGTATTGCCGGATGTGAAAGTAGTTTCATTCTAGTAATAGCTTGTCATCAAATAGCGAAAGTTAGGAAAGTTCAGAGGCATAAATTGCATATGACGAATTAACATATTTCAGTAGCGTCTAGATCTAATATTATATTACACACACACAATATAAAAATTAAATATCAAAATAGAATGTACTTGTACAATTGTGTGTAAGTTTTTTTTTTCTTTTGGATGTTCTGTGTTGTAGTTTAATATCTGCAAATTGATCAAATGAAATGCAAAAGATCTGTTTTCTTTTCGAATTTATTCCTGGGAGTATTTTTTGGACAGATCAGTACAGTTGACAGTTTTATCTCAGTTTTAGAGTTCTGTATTTTTATAGTATATAATTATATTTATATATAATTATTTTTACCTAGTTTGTTAAAAAATATTGTTTCTATGTTCAGTTATATTTAAACTGATATATAATATGAGCACATTTAATTATTATTATTATCTGCCATGCTAGATAGTGTTGACAATCATGCTTCTCCATCTTGTGCAGTCCTTGGCATTTCTAGTTAATTCAGAGGCTTTTATTTTTTTCCATGCCACTTGGTCAGTCCAGTGAGATATTTTTTGTTGGTCTTGTGCTCTTCCTTTTTCCCTTGACTTTTCCAGTCATTTGCTGGGTCCTCCAGCTTCTCATGGCATGTCCAAGAAATTTTGATTGTCTTTTTTTTCTTATCATTTTAACTAGTTTTCATTGTTCTGAAACTTCTTTGAGAACCTCTTCCCATGTTTTTCTGTCATTTCAGGGTATTTGTTGCATCTTTCTCTGTCTTCTTCCTCTTCTTCTTCTTCTGCTTTCGAGGTTGTTGGTCACATCAGATTCTGATCCCTGTCGACATGACAAAGTCCGCAGTCCTCTCCAGATCCTGATAGGAGCCCCAAAGCTTTTGCCCCAAGCTTGTGTCCTCTGGCCATGTCTCACGCCTCAGGTCTGCATGGTTTGGGCACTCTTGTAGGATATATTCTGGAGTCTGGACTCCACTGCCACATGGACACTTGTATGTGTGAGACATTTTAAGTCAATGTAGGTGGCTCAGTAGTCTGCAGTGGCCTGTCCTTAGGTGAAAGAGGATGGTTTGCTGATGTCTTTGTAGTTGGTGTATTGATCTGGTTCATTGTTGCATTTCAGTTTCTGCACTGGTTATGGATTATAGTTTTTGCCTCTTGGTAGTTTACTGGATGATTTGTTTGATCTTGATTGCTGCCAGCTTTGGATAGGTTGTCAGCTATTTCATTGCCACCTATTCCACAGTGGGATGGTACCCATTGTAGGGCCACGGTTGTTGACAGTGTAAATTGCTTCAGTTCTGTTGTGATTTCCTGTATGTTTGCCTGTGGGTTGTTTGTTGTTTTTAGTGATTCCAGAAGTGCCCTGCAGACTGTGAAGATGGCTATTTTCTGTTTTAAGTGTTCTGAGGGCTTCGAGGAAGGCTGTTGTTTCTGCCCTGTAGTTGGAGGAAATCTTTCCCATCATGAAGGTCTTTTTGGTTTGTCTCCCCCATCTATGTATCTTATGTAGATGCCCCCACCTCCATTCTTTACTGCTTTTTTCTGCAGACCCATCTATGTACACATGTCTATTCAGCTGGGTTGTATTTGCTGTCAATCAGCTCCTGGGTCAGTGTCTTCATCTGAAGTGTTGTTAGGTATCCTTTTTGTGTATGCCCGGTACCTCTGTGAGGACTGTTATCTTTTAACAGTGATTGTGCTCCTTCACAATTTGAAGTGGTTCAGTTTCCTCATGAGAGATGAGAAGGAGGTCTTTATAATGTTGTTGCAGTTGTTGTCAGATGGTTGAAGCTAGTTCTTTTTCAGTCTGTTTTTTGTGGACTCCTGAATTCTTTGTTGACAGGGTGGGCTGTCAGGCATATCAACTTTTGTTTGTGGGTCATTAGTTTATCTTTGCTCCTGACCTCAAGAGGTTGAGTTTATGTGTGCTTCTCCATCTCCATCGTCGGAGTTCTCTTTGCTCCACCTATGATCAGCCGCAGGCCCGTGTTTTGGACTTTGTTAGGCGAGCAATGTTTGTGCTGGAGGCTGTGGCCCAGGCTGTCATGCCATATTCAAGTGTTGGCGTTACGGTGCCCACATATGCTTTTTTAGTATGGTGCTGTTGGCTCCACAGGTTGTGCCTGCCAGCTTTTTGACCACAGATAGCTTTTTAGTTGCTTTGTTTTCTGTGTCCAGCAGGTGTGGCTTACAGGTTAGCGTCTTGTCCAGTTTCACTTCAAGGTATGTCAGCTGTCTGTCTGTGTAAGCTCCCTTCCATGTATTTCTGTCTTTCTGCAAAACCATATCTCAGTTGCTTCCAGTTTTTTCTTTTTGACTGTCCAAGTATCACAGCCATGTAGCAGTATTGGCTCTATATAGCACTGTAATACTCTTTTCCTCACTGTTATGGACATTTTATTATTTGTTAGCATCTTTATCATGTCATAAAAAACTGCCTTTGTCTTACCAGTTCGTGATTTTATTTCATTTGTGCACTTGCCATTAGCTGTTATTGTTGTTCCAAGGTAATTGAGTTTATTTACTTGTGTCAGTGTTTTCCTATTTGAAAGGATGTTGCACTTTGGTGTGTTTATTCTTTTTGATATTACCATTTTTCTGTCTTGTTGCTGTTTAGCTCTAAGCCTCTTTTATTTGCTCTCTTCAGTAATCTTATTCACAAGTTTCTGGAAATTGCTTTGTTTTCTGCTGTTAGAACGATGTCATTAGGTTACTCGTTTAACTCCTTTCACATTTTTAATGCCTCTTATGATGTTTTGACTGTATAATGAAAATAGATCAGCTGACAGTACACACCCTTGTCTTATGATTCAATTTATATCCTACAGTGTATCCTATGTTTTATATCCTATATCACCTATGTCATTGTTCAGTCTTATTGCAACTCTTTGTTTCCAGTACATTTAATAATTCTCATATCTTAACCGTCTATATTAAGTTTTCCCAGCAGTTGTATCATATCTTATTGTCTAACTCTGTCAAAAGCTTTCATGTAATCAGTAAAGCACAAGTATTAATCTTTGTTTACTTTTGGAGATTGTTCTGCATTTTATCGTTCTAAGTATAAAAATTGTATTACTTGTGCTTTTTCCTTCAGCAAAACCACATTTTTCTTCTGCAGTTTTAGTTTTTATCTTATTTTGTATTCTATGGTTAATGATTCTTAATAGTATTTTTGTGATGTGGCTTATTAAACTGATTGTGCAGTAGTGATCACATTCCATTGTTCCAGCTTTCTTTGGAATTGCAGTGTAGATTTATTTGGACAGGTCTGATGGTATATGTCCTGTGTCATAGATCATATTTAGAATGCTTGTTACTTTTTCAGTGCTGATATCTCCTAGTTTAATTATTAGGTGTATGAACAATTACACTTGTAGCTGATATACTCTGAACAGATTCTGAACAAGATTTATTGAAGCATTAGGTGGAAGGCAGTTCAGTTCCCAAGTGAAAGGGTGAATAAAAACTGTCATATAAGGTCGGACAATTAAGTAATGAGACTAATTATTTAAAAAAATGAAGTAAACAACATTTGAAGATATAACCTGTATTTTATTTAAAGTAAGCCCCTTGTGCATTAATACAGCGAGTGGCACGATCTAACAAACACTGGAATGACCTCTGCAGTTCTTCTGTTGGTATGGCCCTTAAACCCGATGTTATGGCCCTTTGGATGCCATCAGTATCATCAAAGAAGTGTCCTTTCAATGGTAACTTTAATTTTGGGAATAGAAAATAATCGCAGGGAGACAAATCGGGGGAATAGGGTGGATTGTTGAGAACACGCACTTGTTTTTGGCCCAAAAATTCCTGTACAACTACTGCCTGGTGAGCTGGTGCATTATCATGAAGAAGGAAAAAACTGCCAGGTGTTGAATACTTGGGTCAGACTCGGATATTCCTTTTCAATAGGCATTTCAAAATACTTAAATGTAACTTTGGCAGTGATATTCTGTCCCTCTGGAATAAATTCTTTGTGAATATCTCCTTTGCTGTCATAGAAGGACACCAACATTGTCATCACTTTTGACTTTTGAAGACAAATTTTTTTTTGCCTTTTGGTGATGACTTCCACTGAGCACTTTGGCATTTAGTTGTGGGATCATAGCGGAAAATCCACGTTTGATCCTCTGCAACAATCAGATTTAAGATATGTTTATTTCTGCGACATGTTTTAATGATATATTTTAAGTACTCAACACGCTGATGTTTTTGGTCATCAGACAATGAATGTGGTACAAACTGGCAAGCAATTTTTTTCTTGCCCAAATCTTCTACTAAACTTTTACGAATGGTCTTTCGGTTAACACCAAATTCATCTGCCATAATCCTCACAGTCAAGCAACGATCTTCTTTTATCCACTCTCTGACTATTGCAGTGAGTTCCTCATTATGAACAGAAACTGAACTTCCATGTCTAGGTGCATTTGTAATCATTTCCACACATTTTTGAATCGTGAATACCACCTGAATATCTGTGCACGAGATAAACAATTATCCCCATAAACTTGTCGTATCAATTCAACTGTCTCAATGGCATTTTTTCTGAGTTTTAAGCAGAATTTAATGTCAACTTTTTGCTCCATGCTGATTACGTAACAATGCACCTCTGACTAGGTCAACAAAATGGTGGCTTGTTTGTCATCTGGTTATTGGGTGGCGATGAAAAGTTGCCAGATCATAGATGAAGGTTGCCTCTTTCGATTCCATGCTTTTCTTCATGGATGGCATTTTTGTCTTGGCCATAATAAAATCAGTCTCATTACTTAATTGTCAGATCTCGTAAGTTGTCATTATAAACTGTTAATATTTTCATTAAGAAAGTTGATGTTTGATGTTTGTTTCTTATAAATATTTGGTCTTTACATGTAGAAAAGTGATACTGATTTTTATATAAACATTTAGAAAAATTTTTATATTTTGTTATCATGCTCAGATTAATGCATGTATTGCCGTTATGTAACAACATTTTAATTTCAGGGTTGTACACATCATATACATGATTTTTTTTATTTGTAACATTTCTTCAGCAGTTTTTTAAAATAATTTATATCTGCATATATTAAGCATATTAATATGTAAAAGAATAAATTATACACAGAATATAAAACTGAATTCTCATTTTTAAAAAATGAAAATATTTATTATAATGTTTTCCATTCCTCTTGAAACATATCTGCACATATTATTTGCCAGGTTGGATAAATGATGGAGGAATGGTCTTAAAGCAAACATTATGTGTACTAATTTAATGACATCTGTAATCTGTATTACTCCTATATGGACCAGAATCCTGGAGAACAATTATAAAGGAAATGAGCAAATTATCCTTGTTCCACACAACCTGCCTCAGAAAGATTTTAAATATTTACTGGCCACAGACAATAAATAATAGAGACCTACCTTGCCCAATGTAAACTAGAAGATATGCATGTCATAACAGCAAAAAATGCTGGAAATGGATTGGTCATGTGCTCCAAAGAGACCCCAGCAATATCGCTAAAACACCCATGCGATGGACATCTGAGGGAAAACGAAAGAGAGGGTGGCCTAAGCTGAGAACTGTAGAAGTGGAAATGAGTAGTATGCTGCACAGCTGGGCCACAATACAAAGGCTGGCCGAAGACCGGGAGAGAGTTTGTTGCTGTTCTGCAAGACGCCAGAGGGCATACTGGGTGGTGATTGTTTAGCCGATCGCCAACCAAGGACATAGATGGATGGATGGGTGTAATTTGTATCTAATGTGGCCAGTGGTGTAAATGATTTTTATTAAACTATAAAAAAGATGTGTTTGTCCATATCAGATTTGTGCAGTGATTCAAGGCATTTATGTGTTATACAAGTTGAATTATGTATCAGCCAGATTACAAAAATTTCTTATGAAATGAGACTATTAAAAATTTTTTTTTTCCAACTATTTGTGATCATATTAGGTAGGGAATTTTTTTTCATTTATATACAAAATTATGGGTTTTTTTATATGGTGTAAATGTTTCTGACTTTTAGCATAAAATGGTGTATATACACATAATCATGTACACACACACAATGAATGAATGATCTTTATTTGTAAAGAATTGGGCACACAGGCCCGTCTTACATTGTGCTCTTCATCCCAGTTTAATACAAGTATACAAATTACATGAGGAAAAAACATAAAAAAAAGTGCAAAATTAAACCATTACATTCACAGTGTAAGGAAGAAGTAATTAGCCTAACAAAATAGGCACGCACACACACAGGCATATATAAACAAGAATAAATTTTCACTACAGTTCTTCTAACACATATTAACATTCATTAAAATAATTTCTAACAAGATCTAACAAGTTACTTTTAGAACTGTGTCCTTTTAGAACTTGATGCCTGGCGAGCCATGGGTTGAGAAACTACTGGTTATTCTATGGAGGCATATAGTTACAAGCAAGTAAATATTGAAAAAGGTTTAAGTTAAAGGATGAAGTATTACTAATGGATTTTAAATGATAGGGGAAGGGAGGGAGAGCGAGCGAGCTGGTCAGATAAATACACGAAGGTTTAAGTGAAAGTAGTAAGAAACAGAAAATATATGGTAAAAAAAATTTATGAAAGCGAACTTCACTTACTTAAAAGTTATCATTGTGGTATTTTGCTCCTTCTTTAAGAAAAAAAAATATCAGCAATACAAGAAAAGGAAATGATGACATGTTTTGATTAAAAAGAAAAAAAGAAGTAGAATTTAATGATATAAACAGTAATAATTGTTTATAATAGACAGGACAGTGAAGTAAATTATCTGTGGGAAATAAAAGTTACACACTGGACAGGGAAAAAAAAATTCACTTTGTTGTCAGTGTACTAGATAATATATTCTCTCAAAACTTTGGTTATTAGATGTTTCAAAGTAGATCAAGGTAGGCATCATAGTACATCAAGTGGATTTTGTAGTAGATCAAGGTTGATTTTAGAGTAGATCAAGGTGGGCTTCATAGAAGGTCAAGGTAGCTTTTATAATAGATCAAGGTGGGCTAGATTTATGAAAGTAAAGAACAACTGTATAATCAAACGAACAGGATGATAGAAAATACAGCTAAATGGCTTGACTGTAGAATAACAGTGCTGGAATGAACTTAATGAAGCTAAGGAAGGAAGAATTGAACTTTCTGTTTCACTTTTGATAATTTCTGTCACTAAAATCAAGTCCAACGTAGCCTTTGTCATTTTTCAAAACAAGTTTGTTAAAGTTTATATATATTTACTTCTTCAGTAAACACATAAAGCAGGTCACTGTTGTAAGGCTGTGGCTTTACAGTCATTGTCTTCGTGTTGTTTGCTTATTTTATGCATGTATTTTACTTTGTATTATACAGTTTGTTTTTCTTTTCTCTGATTCATTTCTTGTTGTAATAAAATCACATTTACATTTTGGCTGTTAATGAAACTCTTTACAAATGGTGTATTCAAGTGTATTCTGTCTGAGACAGAATGATCTATCTTTCAGTTCTAATGCAGTTTTTTTTAAAAAACTCTCTGGCCACCATGAGTTGTTTAAGCTTCTAAAAAAAACTTTTAAAAATAAATAATTACGCTTGTATGTTTTTGTTCCATACTTTGGAGTTTGTAATTTCTGTATATTCTACAAATAGGCATCATGTCTTATCCTGGTAAAACATTGTGGTTGAGATATTTTATTATAAGAAATGTTCATGGTTCATGGATGATGTTTGATATATTAAGAGTAAATAAACATATGTGCACAAAATTTCTTGTTCCATCTGTGAAAAACCATGTTATTAAAAAATTATTGAAAAGTATATGAAACAATTTTCATATCTGATTAACAGTAATAAAGTAGCAAACTAAGTGCAAATAAAGCACATCAGATATATAATATGCAAGAAAAAAAAAACAAAGTACATTCAGTTGACTAAAAAAAACTAAGCATGAAGACAAAAATCAGGATATTTAAGAGTAATGTTCTAAGTGTACTACTCTATGGAAGTGAATGCGGGAAAATCACCAAAACCATAGAAAACAAGCTGAATTCTTTCCAGACTAAATGTCTACGAAGAATTAGAAAAATATTTTGGCCAAACACCATGAGAAATAACATCTTGTTGGCAGAAATGTAGATGAAGCCACTGACAACAATTATTGAGGAAAGACACTGGCGATGGTTGGGACATGTGCTCCGAATGACTGACAACTCATTCATTCATTTGCATGTCCCTTGTGGAACTTTGCCTCACTAACAGCACTCCTGTAGGCCTCTCGGTTGTGAGCAAGATGGCCTGTTGCTGATGTATCCATTTGCAGATCATCAACGATGTCTTGCAGCCATCTTCGCCTTGGTCTTCCTTTCTTTTTTTTTCCCATTATGTACCCTTCCAAGATGGTTTTCTCTAGATTATCATGACGTTTAATGTGTCCAAAATATTTAAGTTTTCTCTCTTTAATTCTCTTTACTAGCCAACCTTCTTCAATATTAAGTTCTTGTAGTATAGATATATTTGTTCTTTTCTGTGCCCACGATATTGGAGAACTCTTCTGTAGCATTTACATTCAAAAGCATTTATGTGTTTCTCAGCTGTTTTGTTAAGTGTCCAGGTCTCACAGGCATATGTTGCTATGGGAAAGATGCATGTGTTTAGAAATCTTATTTTTGTAGTTCTGTCTGTTCCTCTCCACAGATTCTTTAGTTGTTTTACTTTCTGAAGAGCGATAGATGTCCTCCTTTTAATTTCCCTCATTGTATCTCCATTATTAGTTACCTGTGATCCAAGATATTCAAAACTCCACTTATTCCAGTTTTTCCTCATTGATACAAATTTCAGCTGCCTTATTTATTTTGTCAGTTGTAATCAATTTAGTTTTCTTCGCATGAAGATAGAGGTTTTTCTATTCGCTGTTCTTACGGACTGACTTAATTAGTTTTTCGATTCCTTTTTGTGTTGTGGATAGTAATATTGTGTCATCAGCATATCTAATCTCATAACTTCCAGTTGTTATGGCATTGTAATATTCTTTCTCTACATTTCTAACATTCCTCATTATATTTTCAGTATGCAAGTTAAATAAGTAAGGTGACAATATGCACCTCTGATGGACCCCTTGTTTTATGTCAAACCAGGTTATTATTTCACCTTTTATTCTCACTGCTACCTTTTGGTCTAGATACAGCAGGGATATTAATTGTATCAAATGTGTTGGAAATCCAATTTTTTTCCCATTATTTCCCAAAATTTCTCGTGTTCTGCCTTTGAATAGACTATTCTATTTGAATAGTCTGCCATGATGCAGAATATATGAAAATATTTGTAAAAACACGAAACAAACACTCCACTATGTCACAGGAATGTTAAAGCAGCACAGGACACACAGAAGCTGGAGGGGGGGGGGGAGGCATATCTCATCTCTCCAGTGTGCACAGAATTATTCATGTGTTGATCATGTGTTGGTGAAGCATGCCTGCTTCAGATGTCTTGTGTAGATGGTTTTCACAAATGTTATCCATGTCAGCAAATTGTTATGTAAGTACAGATTTCATTTTTTTCTGGTTTTATTATATCAAGAGCCATGCATGTATGGGATGGTGGTTTTTTTTCATTTAATGTTCTCCACTGATACATCATCAGTCAAAGTGAAATGTAGTTCAGTTATCAATGCACATTTTCCCCTTCCCTTACAGTAAGAAAAGATTTAGGAATGACATTATTTAGGAGGTAGATGGCTTCACGTTCAATGATCTTGACGTGTTTCACTGGGGAGTGGCTTGTGCTCCACTCTCGAGGCATCAGCGGAGGGATATTCTCAGCTAGAACCAGTAGTTCCTGATTACATATGGTTGCAGCCGATATGTCTACAGGAAAGCCCCAGATGGTGCATTTCAATTTCACATTGAAATTGTCTTTGTCACAAGCAGTAAGTTTCCACAGAGCTCCAGTCTCCTGTAACAGGTATGTGGCATTTTTGTGTTTGAAGGTTACCATGTTCTTAATTGAACCAGACATAGTTTCTTGAATGGTGTGAGCTGACATGGTCTGTGTGTTAAAACACTGGATCAATGGGTAAGGATTTCTGACGCCAACATTTCCAAAAACCACGATGTTGTCTTCAAAAATGGTTGTAATGATATTTGATACATCATGCATCAAAATTCCAACAACTTCCCATTTACCAGTTCCTGCTGCACGCTGTTCATCACTTGCACTGAATCTTTCAACAACAAAGCAGTTATCTCCCCCAATAGCATAAATATAACCATTCAGGCTTACTAGAGCATGATTGTATCTCTCAGCACTGAGAGCATTGAGCTGTATCCATGTATTGGTAGTGCTATGATATTTAAACATGTACATTGAAACAGACTGAGCAATATTTGTCTCATTTATAGAGTTCTGAGTTTGTCCTTTATATTCAGTGACTTCATTCTTGTGTTTCATCCCATGGTGAAGCTTGGAGGTATCTGCATCTGTGAGCCTATTCAGATAACCAGGATGAATATTGCTAGAACCTGTAACATAAATGTCATTGTCATAAGTGACAGCAGCACAGTTTACAAGTTGATGAGGTAGTGGTGCTAACTGAAACCATATCCCATCAGTTGTTCTGCATGACATCTTCATCTGCTTTTCTTGCCATATGACAGCAATTGTTACATTTCTAAACTTGCTAGAGCTTCTGTGCATGGCATAGGGTGGGCAATAATCATGTCTCCTCCCAGGCTGAAGTTGGTATCTTAGCCCCTCCATTACTAAAGCATAAGCCTTGGGATTTTTCTTCACCAGTTTGTTCTCGGTAAGAGCTAGAGTATATGAGCTGCTCATGAGACAGATTCTAGCAACTGATAGCAAACTGAATAACTTTTCTTCACGGCCATTAATGTGCTTTCTTTTGAGACTTTCCTCAACAATGACTGTGTCTTTACTGATGGTCTTTACAACATTGCCCGGATCAGTCTTTAACTTTTGGTTATTTTCTTCTATTTCAGGATGAGCAGATATTTGGTTTTCTTGTGTTTCCTTACTTGCTTGTGGCAGTCTGTCTGTTGTGATAAATGGTTTTTGACTTCCTCCTGCAAGCACAGTTGCTTCATCTGGAATGAAGCTAGCCCATCTGAGTATAACTTCCACCACCAGGTCTTCTGATAGTGTAATGAGATCGTCGTCAGCAACCAGTTTTAACATGTCATCATAATCCAGCATCATAACGTCTTCTGTCTTTCCAGTGTGATGAAACTTAGTAACTATGAGATCCCAGGACAGTTTCATCAGTGTCTGAGAGTCTAGTAATTTGGCATGCAGGTAAATCTCAACACTGTTGTCAACTGAGAGATGATTAGTAAGAAACTTCTCACAACTTTTAATCAGAAAGTCAATTTGGAGCATATTGGATGCATGCCAAATGTCGATGATGTTGTCTTCATTTAGGACATAATTAGCCTTGTACACACAGTCAAGAATAAGAGAAAAAATTTCAGGATCGATGCTATTAATTATTACTTTCCGGGTGAAATTTTCAGTCATTCCAGAGGAAAACATGGCTCGGAAAAACTCGGAACTTGCACTCAACAAAAAACGATGACACTCAAATGTTCTTTCTTTTACAACAACAATAACGTCGTGGAAAGACTGTCGCTCCAGCTGCTCCTGAATTCTCTGCGCCATTGTCATCGCAATTTCCTCTGTTGTAGCCATAATTAACAGTTGATCTGGAGATACAAAATAATTTCTAATGTAGAATTTTACTGGCTAATAGAATAAACTAAAATACTGTAGGCTAACTTTTCTTACCGAGTTTTAAAACAGACAGCGGAATAAATTCTGGAAAACTAATCTAGAGATTTTAAAAGAGAGAAACAATTCTCTTTGATTATGAAATTGATCATCATTGCACATAGAAGCACTGCTTACTATTGTGCTAAAATCGTTTAAAGTTGAACTGAAAAGATTAGAATTCAGGTGAACGCGTAATGCGCAAGTACATTAATAACAGTAAAGAGAGTTCCATACTACACTCTAGAACACTATACTTCATTTGCCCTCTGCAATACTATATATACACCACTGATGATTTATTTTAGCACAGGGCAGAATTTAGAAATTTATTTAAAATAACAGATCAAATTTTAAGAAAACAATAAATGGCACGTGCTACCTAAACCACTTTTATTGTGCAGCTGCTGGGCCTCAAGGAAGGGAAACTACATCCACGAAAAAGATAAAACAAACTATCCCGCCCAAACCGAGGCCCCGATTTTCTTCTCATCTTATCAGAGCCCACTACACAGAGTCAGAGCCCTTACATCGCTTTGATAACTCAAGTCATAAAAAAATCTTCCCGCCTGCAATGTAATCGTTTCTCCGGCATTCATAGGACATTGTTTAATCACGGTCCAAAGGTCACTGGTCCAGGTTTAGATGTCTGGGATCATACATGCTAATGTTAACTTTCTTTTCTGGTGTGAGACATGCTATACCATTTACTGGACACTAACGTTACGCCAGAGTAATTGGTGTATAAGTATACACAACTAAGTGTATAAATATACACGGAGCCACTGCAGTAAAGCTGTGATGACAAAATGTATAAACTAGGAAAAAAGTAGGAGCAGCTTTATTAATTAATGAGTACACAGTTGTGACGTTTCGGAGTGAGCCTTAATCATACAAAAACACACAGGACGAAGAAATAGAGAAAGAAGATAAAATATTAATTCACATGGTAAAAAGTAGGAATGGAAAAAATAGAACAGATACACTAAATGGAGTACTTAGCTGTGGCTTGTAAGAGGCTGTGCCCAGAAATGCGCATGGTGGAGTGTTGAGAATGTTTAAATGGAGACTTGTAATGTGTGACAGGTAGGTCTTAAAGAGAGTGAGGGGGAATCGCTGGAAGGGGAGAGAGTGGTATAATGGTAATCTAGCTGGAAGAAAGTGGAATAGGTGATGGCAGTTGGGACAGAAGGTCTGTAATCTGATGCTGTGAGGAGGTTTTTAAATAGTGTACCACTTGAGAAAGGACTGGAACTTGGTGCAGAGGGAATATGCTTATGGGTGAGCGGAATGTTATGTGTAATTGAATTGCGAGTTCAAACCATGTGGTTCTAGCTTCCCATTTTCCTGAATCTAGCGGTTCTCAAGCGCTAGGCGGTTTCTATCATCGGCGTGCATTATTTGATGGCTGTTACCAGAAAATCAGATTTGCCTTTGTGATTGGGGCCATTTAAATGATTAAGGACTGTTTTCAAACCATGTTGAGTGATGTCATACAGATATTTCTGCATGCGGCCACCTAATCTGAGACCGGTTTCACCAATATAAGTTATTTTGCATCTTTGGCATACGATGGCATATATCACATTACGGGGTTCGCATATGAATCCCTCATGGACAGTGAGAATAACTTATGGAAAGTTGATCGTTTTCGTTTCGCAGACTACAGGGCAGGTAACACAGCAAGGGCGGTTACATTTTCTGGTGCCAGCATATGCAAGATTCCGCTTTGTATGCTAATAGGGATAGATCAGAGAAGATGTCGAGAGTATCGGGGTCGAGTTGGATTAGTGGCACATGGCGATAAAGAATCTTTTAACCATCAGACTATGTGGCTGAAATGGAAGTACTAATTAAGTAGAACCTCAACCCTTTTCCTGTTGTTTGCTAAATTGTTTGCCCTGTCAACAATGGTTACTAGTCCCTGCAGCTCTCTGTTGTGGCGCCAGGTAAAGCGTACTTGGGCTAACGATACTCTGCGTGCTGATAGCACGTGCTCCAATGTTTGTCTTTCGTTGTAGAGGGGGCACTTAGTGTCTTCTGATGCACCCCATTTGTGTAGGTTCGAGCCTGTAGGCAAAAGATCATAAGCAGATCTGACGATGAAGCTGAGTCTCAGGTGTGCCATTTTCCAGATGTCGTTCCATGTTAGTGATCCCTGCAGGACTTCCTCCCATGTTGTTCTTTGGCCTTGGTATGTCTGTTGGACTGCCTTCTGGACCCGCTTATCATCCTCTATATTCTTTACTTCGCTCTTGATCATATCCCTTCTTTCTTTACAGGTGGCCTTTGACTACCATTTGATTTCACCATGATTAAATCCCCTTCTGTTGGTCTGGGTGTATCATATTACTTCTTTCAGCTCCAGTGCTTCCCTGCCTGCGATCACTTCCTCGCTTACTCTCCATTTTCGTCCAGTATTAAGTTTTGGCTGCAGTTATCACACCACTGGATCTGTAGATTATTGTAGCATCATTGCAAGCATAGTATTTCCTGCCTTGTATTCTTCAACCACAAAATTTGAATGGTAGCGGCAGTTTGCTCTTTTTTGCAGTACAGTGCTACATCAGTTAATCCTGGTGGCACGCCCAACCACTTTCTTATGGATTTATTTATCTTTCTTTCGACTGCCTCTACTGTGCTGGTACTTACTTCATAAATGAGTATTGGCCAAATCAATTTCAGAATCAGTATGAACGGGAGGCACCATATTTTGAACTTCCCCAGTAACCCGCTTTTGTCTATGATGTTCAGTCTATTCTGTGCCATTTCTATGACCTGCTTAACAGCGTTTGAGAGTACGTCATGGATGCATCATATACTCTATCAAGGGTTTTCATTGGCTCTTCCCCTACAGCTCGGATTATCTGATTTGCCACTGTGTACGATATTTCTATCACTTCCCTCTTTCTGAGTGACAGACTTCTTCTTTGGTTTGAAGCTCAATCGGCAACATATGATAAGGCTATCCAAAGGTTTTAATATCCTTCGTGCTTGTACTTCATTGGTTGTTAATACTGTTGTGTGGTCCATGAATGCTTTTAGTGGTGGCATCTGACATCCATTTCTGAACCTTGGCCCTTCTGCTGCCCCTTCTTCTGCTTTCAGGATTACTTGCATGGTTAGCACGAACAGTATAGGGGATATTGTACAGCCCATTGCAATTCCTACCTGGAGCTCAGTCCATCTTTTAATCTATCTTGATATTCCAAATCTCATGAGAAAACCTGTGAAGTACATTTTCAGCATCTTTGTCATTTCTCTTGGCACATGATACATTACTAGCCATATCATCTAGTGAGGTGCTGAACCATATACATTGGCTAGATCAAGCCATATTACCTGTAGGTCTTGCTTTCCAGACTTTGCCCGTTGAATAGCTTCCCAAATCATTGACGCATGCTCGAGACATCCTGGGGAACCTGGAATTCCTCCATTCTGCACGGATGTATCAACTTAACCATTATCTAGGGGTTATGCTGTTAATCTCCTTGCCATCACCGAAAAGAATATCTTTTCTTCCACATTCAGAAATGAGATGAATCTGCACTGGTTGATCTCAGTGGAATTCTGCTCCTTTGGGATGTACACTCCGTAGCCTTTTTTTCCCATTCTTTACCTATGAACCCCTTTGTCCATGCTATTCTTAGGAATCTATGGAGCTTCCTTACACTTCGGGGCATCTTCTTTTCAGTACGTAAGGGACGCCAGTTGGGCCAGGTGCTGATTTGTCTTTAGCTTTTCTTACGACGCTCTCTATTTCTTGTAAGGTTTGGGGGTGTTTCTGAATTTTTTTGCCTGGTGCACAGGGCCACACTAGACTTTTCATATGCTCGAGAAGTGTATGCTAATTTTTATCAGAATATGTCTCGCTCAAATGTTCCTCACGACAACCTTACTTGCTTTCAGCGTACCCGATATTGGCTTTTCTGATTCATGTGCCTTCTTGAACATCTTCTGGGTGTGGTTCTTCTGCTGTCTTATTGCTTCTATTTTCTTCTCTCTTCTGGACTTTCTTGGTTTTACTTTTTCTCTTATTGCCTGTTTGGTTCCAAACTCCTTGTGGTAGTGAAGATATATGATGTTACCAAATGCTTCCAGTTTTTGCTCCAGGTTTTTCCCTCTCAGCTGTTTCTCCAGTTCTTTGCATAATCCTATGCCCAAGTTTTCCCATAAGCTTTTTGGCATTTGCTGGTGGGAAGTTAATTTTGTCTCTGGTCTCGTTAGAGAGCTGCATTACATCCCTGCTGTCTGACTCAACCTGGATATTCTCTGTATTGTGGTTCATGTCCTCACAAAGATCTAATATCTTATCTGAGACTGGCGTCACAGTGCACCGTTGAGTATTGGCCAGCAAGGAACCACCACATCTCTTCTTCGGAAGAAATATCTCTCGATTCTCCGTAACATGCTTTGGTAGTCTATTACAATGACCACATGTTAGTCGCTGTGCTCCACCAACCAGGAAGTTGCTTCTGATGCTGCCTGTATCTACATTCTCATGCTCGAAGTGGTAACTGCATGGGCTCCTGATTTACTCGCAACCGGTTTGCCGTTATGGTAGACAATATAGGCCCATCCACTTTTTAGGTCTCGTGCCACTGATCCGTCTGTGAAGATCACAGGGTCATGTGTTTTGGAGTGATGCTGAATCTGTTCATGCACCTGGGCTTCTCTTTTACCCTGAGTCAAGTCTCGGCATTCACGATCACGACCTTCAGTAGATTCTGCATATTTGACGCTTTAGTCCATTACTGTTGTATGGAAATCTGCTCTGGGTCGCAGACAAATGACAAAGTCTCTTCTCCCGTGTTGATGCTGCGAGATCGATAAATTGAAACTGAAACTAATTTTCTTCCACGAAACGGTTCGAAAACCCATCCGTATAAACCGTGGCCAATATTTTCATATCTGCACAGTGGAGACTTACATGATCTAAACATCAAAACAGGTTATTACAGTTTTCAATGGTTCAAGAAGAAGTGTTGTGTATTTATCTGTCATACATTTCACGCCTTGATCTGTGAGGTTTGGGCTAGAGGGAATTTTATTTATTTATCGTGTTTTCTTAATTATCACAGCCATGCTACTCTAACCTGCACAAAACTAAAATTGAAAATTTGTGTTATGGTTACTTTAGTTCATCGATTCCAGTGGGTGAGAAAAGTTCTGGTAAGTGGCAAAATCTAGACAGATGGTAGTAAATTAGCAGACAAACACCGAATATTTAATTTATGCTGCGAGTTTAGCTTAAACTGTGAACATGGCCTCCCCCTTCAAATTCCCACTTAACGGTTTGTCAGCCATTCATCTTTCACATGATATTGCAAACCAAGGAAAATCACTGGCAGAAGCAGCATGGCTTCCTAATCCGGAAATAGTTTAGCTCTGTCAGAACTAGTCGTATCTCGTATACATGTCGAGATGCTTCTCCAAGAAGTGATGTATGCGAGGTGTTTATCCGCACGTTGGTTATGAAAGTTCGAATGATTGGTCGCTCTCATCATTTAATGGGTTGGCGAAGCTAATTATTTTGAAGCTAGAGTCGAAGTCTGTACATTTTTTCCCCAAATCATGACACAGAACTGAATATTTACAGCTTTCATAACCGAATATTTGCAGTATTGCCTAGATCACATGAAGCTGGCAGTCGTTTTTACCGATAGATGTTCAATAAAACCTATTATATATTCAAAACATCATAACAATGAGTCATACCTGCACCAGCTGACGTGGAGTGAACTTCCTGTTTCAGTGCGTTTTAAGGAGACCACAGATGCTGTTATTTCAAACTGTTGAACGTGTAGCAGCAGTATTCTGAGTTGTCATTTGTTACGACTTCCAGTACCGAAGTATGTTAGTTCAAAAATGTTACTAGAATATTTAGTATCTAATTTGTATGGATATGGTTCTTTCATTTACTGGATGTGGCTCTTCAGAAATTGTGGGGAAAAGACAAGAAAATGTTATTTTTCTTGAAAATTAAAAAAAAATCTTTTTTCTTGAAAACAATTCAAGCCTTATCTAAATAAAGAAAAAAAAATGTCTGCCTAGAATTGAACGTGCAACCTTTTGTTTACTTTATCACTACACCAAATGTTTCGTTGCATCCTCATTTCATAAGTGAAACTGGAAGCAGAAATTCGAAGAAAAAAAAATCAGATCGCTTACAGAGCGACAAGTGAAAAAACAAAACAAAAAACTATTGTTTCCCTTAGATTATAAAGTACATCCGAGTAAACTTCACACTGCTTTTAGCTCAGTTCATTTGACGCAAGATGGGCACCACAGGGGAACAGAAGTAAGAGTAGACCAAAAGAGACATGGAGAAGAACAACAGAGAGGATGTTGAGCAAAGAGGGCTCACCTGGGCAAGAGCGGAAAAAGGCAAAGAACAGGCATTTGCGGAAAACCTTGCGGAAGCCCCGTGTGCCCTATGCACTTAAGGAGCGCGCGCGCGCCCACGCACACACACAGTGAGAGATGTCTGTGTATGTGGGCGTGTATGTGTGCGTGCTATTTTATTAGGTTAATTACTTCTTCTCTTTTACTTTGAATGTAATAGTTTAGTCTTACACTCTTTTGATGTATTTTTCCTAATGTAATTTGTATACTTGTATTAAATCGAATGTGTGGGAAGAATGAAAGATGGAGTGATGAAGGCCAGAATGTAAGACGGGCCTGCGTGCCCAGTTCTTTACCCTTTAAAAATAAAGATCATTCATTCATTCACCTCGGTATAATTATGATTAGTCTTAAAGTTTACATAGGATTGTTTCTTTCATTTTCAAAATATCTAGATCTAGCAATTTCATGCCGTATCCCAACAGAATACGTGTATTTTTTTATATCTCATGAGAAAATTAATGTACAGTATTCTAACTTATTCTGTCGTCAGATAAAATTAACGTTGCAATTTTTTTTTAAATTTCTAGAAAGACTGTTCAATATGGCCGCATCAGAAGAAATTGCGATGACAATGGTACAGAGAATTCAAGAGCAAATGGAGCGTTGTTCTTTCCACGATGTTATTGTTACTGTAAAAGGAATAACATTTGAGTGTCATCGTTTTGTGCTGAGTGCAAGTTCCAAGTTTTTCCGAGCCATGTTTTCTTCCGGTATGACCGAGGATTTAAACAGGAAAGTAGAACTTAAAGGCATTGATCCTGACATTTTTTCTCTCATTCTTGATTGTGTGTACAAGGCTAGATATGTTCTAACTCCAGAAAATATTATCAGCTTTTGGCATGCGTCCAACATGCTTCAGATTGACTTCTTGATTGACAGTTGTGAGAAGTTTCTTACTAATCATCTCTCAGTTGATACTAGTGTTGAAATTTACCGGAATGCAAAATTACTAGACTCTCAGATACTGAAGAAACTGTCCTGGGATATCATAGTTAAAAACTTTGATCATATTAGAAAGACAGAAGATATTATGATGTTGGAGTATGATGACATGATGAAAATGGTTGTCGATGATGCACTTAATGTACCATCTGAAGATATGGTCGCTGAAGTTATACTGAGATGGGCTAGCTTCATTCCAGAGGAACTTACTGAGATAGACGGAGAAAGATCATTGAAGGCATCAAGCAGACTGTTATCTGCAAGTAATGAATCACAAGAAAACCAAATGCCCACCGTCTCTGGGATAGAGTGTACCGACGAGAGCTCCAAGTTAACTGTTGATCCGGGAAATGTTGTAAAGACCACTAGTAAAGACACAGTCAGTGTTGAGGAAAGTCTCAACAGAAAGCACATTAATGGCCGTGAAGAAAAGTTATTCAGTTTGCTATCAGTTTCTAGAATCTGTCTCATGAGTGGCTCATATACTCAAGCTCTTACCGAGAACAAACTGGTGAAGAAAAATCCCAAGGCTTATGCTTTAGTAATGGAGGCGCTAAGATACCAACTTCAGCCTGGGAGGAGACATGATTATTGCCCACCCTATGGAATCCACAGAAGCTCTAGCAAGTTTAGAAATGTAACAATTGCAATCATTCAACAAGAAAAGAATATAGAGATGTTATGCAGATCAATCGATGGGTCGTGGATTTCGCTTGCATCACCACCTACTGAACACATAAATTGCACTGCTATCATTTATGGAAGTGACATATATATTACAGGGGTAATTAAGATTCAGCGTCCTCACGTGACTGACTATTCTTCCAGGAGGAGGAAACCTTACTTGATTACAGAACAAAATTATGTATCAGTTGAAAACACTGCGCAACCTGCTTCTATGGGTACATTCAGGTACTGCTGCAATACTAATACCTGGAGACAATGTAACGTCCTCTCTATTGACAGACGTAACCACGCACTAGTAAGTCTCTATAATTACATTTACGCTATTGGGGGAATTAACTGCACAGATGTTCAAAGGTTCCGTGTAAATGATGAAGGTGCTGAAGGGTGTGGTCGGTGGGAAACCGTTGGAAAGTTGAATATTCCAGTTTCAGACGTTGTAGTAACTACTTTCGAAGACAACATTTTGGTTTTTGGAAATGTTGATTGCCCTAGTCCTTATGTGATTCAGTGTTTCAATACACAAACAATGTCAGCATACACGTGCCGACTTAATATGCTTGATTCGATCAAGAAAGTGGTAACCTTCAAGCAAAGTGACGGAACATATCTGCTAGAGGGGACTGGAGCTCTATGGAAGCTGACTTTCTGCGACAAGTACAGTATCAGTATGGAATCCATGGGCATGATTTGGGACATTCCTCTCGATCTGTCTGCAGTTGTTATATGCAATGAGACACTATTGATTCTGGCTACCAAGATAGATCCACAGATGTCACGTGAGTGGGACACATTAAGCAACCCAGTGTTTAAACGTGTCAAGATCATTGAACGTGAAGCCAACTGTTTCTTCAATGCTGTCATTCCGAAATCAATCCTCGATATAAAAGACAATTCGTGATTTCATTTTAAAGAACAAATCAGTCTTTTTTAAAATTACTGCTTTTATTTGCAGTATTTAACCGTGACATCCTTAAACTACTGATACTTTGATTAATTAATCTTGAACTGAAATGAACTTGAAAAGCCTTTTTTACGCTACTCTGTTCAATTATTTTTAATCAGTGTATGCAATTTTGATATTTCTTTGCCATATGCACTAGCTTGACTGAAGACAATGTCGCGTCTGTTTTTGGATATTCCATGACTGTATTAGTACCAATGTTTTATTTTAGCATGTTTCATTTTCATCAGCGTTTCTCAACTTTTTAAAATTGGAGCGCCACCTTAAACCATCAATTATACAAGACCCACCACCTGTGAAAAATGTTTTTAAAATATTGAAATTCAGACAAAAGTTATTCCAATGAACAGTAGCAAGTGCGATTCCTGTTGTTGTCAGCTTAATATTCTTCTTGCTATAGTTGTTTTTGATGGTCTTTCTGACATTTGTGATACAGTCTTATCGGCATCCTATCCACTGTTTCCCCACCACTCCCACCATGAGAACGAAAATGGGTTCCAGTTATGCATGTTTATTTATAGGCTTTCTGGAAATCAAATTATGGGAAACCTACACTGGCAGACTTCCAAAATTCTACAAAAGGTACATCGATGATGGCATTGGAATCACAAGTACGCTATAGGACTTCAGCCAGTCAGTCATTTGCATGTCCCTTGTAGAACTTTGCCTCCCTAACAGCTCTCCTGTAGGCCTCTAGATTGTAAGCAAGATGCCCTGCTGTTGATGCATCCATTTGCAAATTATCAACGATGTCTTGCAGTCTTCTTCGTCTTGATCTTCCTCTCTTTCTTTTTCCCATTATGTACCCTTCCAAGACGGTCTTCTCTAAATTCTTATAACGTTTAATATGTCAAAAATATTTAAGTTTTCTCAGTTTAATCCTCTCTTCTAGCCAACCTTTTTCAATGTTAAGTTCTTGTAGTATTGATATATTTGTTCTTTTTTGTGTTCATGATATTTGATGAACTCTTCTGTAGCATTTACATTCAAAGGCATTTATTGTTTCTCAGCTGTTTTGTTAAGTGTCCAGGTCTCACAGGCATATGCTGCCATGGGAAAGATGCATGCCCTTAAAAATCTTATTTTTGTAGTTTTGTCTGTTCCTCTCCACGGCTTCTTTAGTTGTTTTACTTTTTGAAGAACGATAGATGTCCTTCTTTTAATTTCCCTCATTGTATCTCCATTATTAGTTAGTAAAGATCCAAGATATTCAATATTCTCCACTTCTTCCAATTTGATACATATTTCAGTTGCCTTATTTCTTTTATCATTTGTCATCAGTTTAGTTTTCTTCGTTATAGGACGAGCTAAAAAAATTACCGAATTCGCCAATTCGCTGAACAAGAACATAAATTCACTTATGAAATTTCTGACAAGTCTGTCAACTTTTTAGGCATCAAAATATCAGTTGGCACAGACAGGCTTGTCACTTCTGTATTTTACAAGCCCACCGACAGCCACACCTATTTACTTTACACCTCTCATCCTGAAGCTTGTAAGAACTCCATCCCATACTCCCAACTCCTCCGTATTCGCCACGTATGTCAGGATGACTTTATAGATCAGTCCAAGAAATTATTAGAATTTTTCTATCCTCGCCACTCCCAGAAAATGTACTTCGGAAAGCATTCACCTGTAACCAACTAGTGAGCCACGAAGAAGCGTTCAGGCAAAAAAAAACTTTACCCCATCTGACAGAGTTAAATTAGTACTTCCTTTTCATCCGCAAGGTCAGATGGTTAAGAAAACTCTTTATCATCTGCCACTAATCCAACTCGATCCTGACACTCGCGGCATTTTCTCTGATCCACCCCTATTAGCATACAAACGAGAAACAAATCTTAAGGGCATCATCATCCATAGGCACTTGATCGGAACCATGCATATGTTGGCACTAGAAAATGTAGCCGCCCTCGCTGTGTTACCTGCCCTGTAGTCTGGGAAACGAAAACAATCACCTTCCCCAAAACCATCCTCACTCTCCATGAGGATTCATAGGCGAGTCCCTTAATGTGATATACGTCATTGTATGCAAAAATGCATGATAACTTATATTGGTGAAACTGGCCTTGGATTAGGGGACCGTATGCAGAAACATCTGTACGATATCACCCAGCATGCTCCGAAACCAGACTGTAATCATTTCAATGGCCCCAATCACAAAGGCAAATCTGATTTTCTGGTAACAGCCATCACACAATGTCACGCATATGACAGAAGCTGCATAGCGCTTGAGAACCGCTACATTCAGGAATATAGAACCAGGAACCACATGGTTTGAACTCGTTATTCAGCTACAACTAACATTCTTCTCTTCCACAATCATAATCTCTCCCCACTAAGTTCCACTCCCTTCTCACTTGATAACCACAGTTCAGAACCTCCTCATAGCATCATATTACAACTCCTCTACCGGACCATAATCATCTGTTTCACCTTCTCCCGTCTAGGTTACCATTGTATCACTCTCTTTCCCCTCTACCCACCACCCCCTCAGTTACGACTCACCTATCACACATCACTAGTCTCGATTTAAATATTCTCTAAACTCTAACATTCTGAACACAGCGTCGGACAAGCCACAGCTTCTTACAAGTTACAGCTAAATGTTTTTTTCATTTTATTTTATTTTTTTAAAACACAGCATTCATGTGAATTAATACTTTATCTCCTCTCTCTGTTTCTTCGTCCTGTATGTTTTTGTATGATTAAGGCCCACGCCGAAACGTCACAACTTTGTAATCATTAAGTAATAAAACTATTCCTATTTTTTTCCTAGTTTATACATTTTTGGTATCACAGTTTTACTGGAGTGACTTCGCGTATAGTTATATACTCATACATTAAGTATTGTGTGTTACTAATTTTTGGTCGTGAACTTAGGCCGAGAACGTCTGACTTACAGCAGAGCTTTATAACAGTAAAAAGTGCAGATTATAGCCTCATCAGCACAAGTACATTCAACGGGAAACCTACAGAGAGAGCAAGGTTACAGCTACATTTAGTACTGTGTTGTTTAAAGGAGGGGGAGGGGAGTGTATGTGTGTGTGAGAGAGACACACACACACAGAAATAGAGAGTAAGGAATATTGATTATCGAATATAAATTACAAAATCTGAGCAAGTTCTAGACCCAAGACAAAATGTATAAACTAGGAAAAAATGGGGAACAGGTTTATTACGTAACGAATACAAAGTCGTGACGTTTCGGCGTCAGCCTTAATCATACAAACACAAACAGGACAAAGAAATAGAGAGAGGAAATAAAGTATAGATTCACATAAATCCTATGTTAAAGAAATAATAAATCAATGAAATGAATGAACACTTAGCTCAGTCTTGGAAGAATATAAATTGAAACTCGAGTCAGCGTTCCCAATACAATATTAGAAATGCGCCCGCTACTACCTTCAAAATGCGTTCGTTCTGAAATGTAGAAAAATGTGCATGGTGGAGTGTAGAAAATGTTTTAAATAGAGACGTGATTTATGATAGTAGATGATGGTAGTGAATGGGGAAAGAGGAAAGAGAGTGAGAGAATGGTAACCTAGCTAGGAGAAGGTGAAATAAATTATTATGGTTCTGGTAGAGGGGATGTAAAACGATGTATCTAGGTTCTAAATTATGTGCAACAAGTGAAGATGGAGCTTAGTGGAGAGGGATATAATAGTGGAAGAAGAGAATGTTATGTGTAACTGAAAAACGAGTTTAAACCATGTGGATTCAGCGTCCCACAGTCCTGATTGTAGCAGTTCTCAGATTGAGTGATATCATACAGATGATTCTGCATGCGGTCCACTAGTCTGAGGTCAGTTTCACCAATATAAGTTATCCTGCATCTTTTTTACATACGATGACATATATTACGTTACAGGACTCGCATGTGAATCCCTCATGAAGAGTGAGGGCAAGCTTAGGAAAGGTGATTGTTTTCGTTTCCCAAACTACAGGGCAGGTAACACAGCGAGGGCGGTTACATTTTCTAGTGCCAACATATGCAAGTGGCTATGGACGATGATGTCATTAAGATTTGGCTCAGACTTGTATGCTAATAGGGGTGGATCAGAGAAAATGTCGCGAGTGTCATGGTCGAGTCGGATTAGTGGCAGATAATGATAAAGATTTTTTTTAACCATCTGGCCATGCGGGTGGAAAGGAAGTACTAACTTAACTCTGTCAGATGAGATAACAGGTTTTCTTCTGCATGCTTCTTTGTGGCTTACTAGTTGGATACGGTTGAATGGTTCACGAAGGACATTTTCCGGGTAGTGGCGATGACGGAAAAATTCTAATAATTTGTTGGACTGATCTATAAAGTCCAAGTTATCCTGACATATGCGACGAAGACGGTGGAGTTGGGAGTATAGGATGGAGTTCTTACAGGCTTCAGGATGAGAGGTGTGAAGTAAATGGGTGTGACTGTCAGTGGGCTTGTAAAATAAAGAGGTAACAAGTCTATTTGTGCCAATAGATATGTTAGTGTCTAAAAAGTTGATAAACTTGTCAGAAATTTCATACGTGAATTTGATGTTATTATTAAGTGAGTTGGCGAATTCAATAATTTTTTCTAGCTCGTTCTGTGGCATACTAGTGACTCAAATGCTATCATCGATGTACCTTTTGTAGAATTCTGGAGTTCTGCCAGTGTAGGTTTCCGATAATTTAACTTCTAGAAAGCCTATAAATAAACATGCATAACTGGGACCCATTTTCATTCCCATGGTGACACCATTGATTTGCTCAAAGTAATCGGCGTTGAATTCGAAAGAATTTAGGTTCAGTACTAGCTGTGTCTTATTATGATATTAGTGGTTATGGCGGGGAGAGGGTCTTTGACGAGAAACTAAAGGAGTGCTAGGAGTCCATCCTCATGGGGGGGGGGTAGAGGTATATAGGTATATAGACCCAAGGCAGTATGACAGTGTAGGGGGTCCTACCAAGAAAAAAATAAGATAAAAGTCAAAGGATAAAGTATAACTGAAAGCGTTATTTACATACTATAAACATAAATAAAATAGTATTAAGAATGTTAAAGAAAAGGAAATACTTTACAAATATTGTATATTCTTCTTCTTCGAACATTCTCAGATGTCAGCGATTCTGTCTTAAGCTGTCTACAACACCATAAAGCTTGGTACTGGTGATTGCCATGTATGTCTTATTTGCTCCTTATGTGCAGGGCTGTCTTTCATCAGATACTGAGTGTTCAGTTTTCTAATTCCACATTTCTAATCATCAGTCACATCTATCTTCAGTTTGTTATATACTGTATACACGGTCCAACAATTAAGTAATGAGACTGATTTTATTATGGCTAAGACAAAAATGCCATCTATGAAGAAAAGCATGGAATCCAAAGAGGCAACGTTCATCATGGATCTGTCAACTTTTCATCGCCGCCCGATAAGCAGACGACAAGCAAGCCGCCATTTTGTTGACCTTGTTAGAGGTGCATTGTTACGTAATCAGCATGGAGCAAAAAGCTAACATTAAATTCTGTTTAAAACTCGGAAAAAGTGCCATTTGGACAATTGAATTGATACAACAAGTTTATGGGGATAATTGTTTATCTCGTGCACAGATATTCAGGTGGTATTCACAATTCAAAAGTGGTGTGGAAACGATTACAAATGCAACTAAACATGGACGCCCAATTTCTGTTCGTAATGAGGAACTCATTGCAAAAGTCAGAGAACGGATACAAGAAGATCGTTGTTTGACTGTGAGGATGATGGCAGATGGATTTGATGTTAACCAAGAGATCATTCGTAAAATTTTAGTGGAAGATTTGGGCAAGAAAAAAGTTGCTACCACATGCGTTGTCTGATGACCAAAAACATCAGCATGTTTAGTACACAAAAGACATCATCAAAATGAGTCGCAGAAATAAACATTTCTTAAATCTGATTGTTGCAGAGGATGAAACATGGATTTTACGCTATGATCCCACAACTAATCGACAAATTGCTCAGTGGAAGTCATCATCATCACCAAAAGGTAAAAAAAAATTCATCTGCGAAAGTCGAAAGTGAAGACAATGTTGATGTGCTTCTACGACAACAAAGGAGTTATTCACAAAGAATTTATCCCAGAGAGACAGTCTGTCACTGCCAAAGTTTATTTAAGTATTTTGAAATGCCTATTGAAAAGGATTCTCTGAATCCGACCCAAGTATTCAACACCTGGCAGTTTTTTCCTTCCTCGTGATAATGCACCGGCTCACTGAGTTTTACACGAATTTTTGACCCAAAAACAAGTGTCTGTTCTCAATCATTCACCCTGTTCCCCAGATCTGTCTCCCTCCGATTATTTTCTGTTCCAGAAATTAGATTTACCATTGAAAGGACACTTCTTTGACGATACTGATGACATCTAAAAGGCCATAACATCGACTTTAAGGGCCATAGCAACAGAAGAACTGCAGAGGTCTTTCCAGTGTTTATTACATCATGCCATTCGCTGTATCAATCCACAAGGGGCTTGCTTTGAATAAAATTGAGGTCATATCTTCAATTACTGTTTATTTTATTTTTTAAATAATTAGTCTCATTACTTAATTGTCTGACTTTATATGATGCCACAGTCTGCGGCCTGTGCTAAAATGCTGTATGTAGTATATTTTGTACGCTAGTAGTTCAGAAATTTCCTTTTCGAAATGCACTTAAAGCAGGTTTAAAATGTAAACCCTTGACTTCTTCATGCAAGCACGATCAAAAATTTAATATATGCTGCCCAAGAGGCAAATCAGTGATCTCTCATGAATCCACTGACCTCGCATCAGACGAGAGCAAAAGTATGAACAACCATATGCCGTGTATTATTATCAAAAATTTTATTAACTACATTAACGGTGGTGAAATAATTAACATTTTATATGCCTATATTATATGCTGATTGTCTTAGTCGCACAGTCCTGAGGCCGAGTCTTCAAAGGAATATGTTATGAGATATTAAAATAAAACGGATAAGTGGACGACAGTTGCTAAGATTTAGTGGTTTTACATATACTGTATGCTTCAGTATTAGTATAGCTTATACAAACGGTATAATATATAATATGTTCTACCCACAGTTTCGTGTCAAGTATGCCTTTGTCTTTTATAAAAAAACCCAAAAAACTAATATACTAGACTCTGATGTAATGATACATATTTGTTCTTCTTCTACAGCTTTCCGAGCCATAAAGGTTCATTGCTGCAGATAAAAGTTCACTTCCATTCCTCTCTATTCTTAATCTTCTGTCTGCAGTTGGTGACACTAGTTTCTTTTATATTTTCTTCTATGTTGTATTTCCATCTCTGTCTTGGTTTACACCTTGGTCTTGTTTCCCTCATCTCTTGTGCATATATCATTTTCGTTTGTCTGTTCTCTTCCGTTCTTTCTACATGCCCCAGGCAGCGTAATCTGTTCAGTTTCAAGACATTTATAATTCATTGGGATTTAAATAATCTGTTAAGTTCAGTGTTTTTCTATCTCTCCATTCTCCACTGTTGGTATCCTTTATCGGCCCAAAGATTCTTTTTAAGATCTTGTTCTAAAAAATCTGCAATTGTTAATCTTTCTTTGTTGTACTCCACGTTTCTGATCCATACATGATGGCTGGTCTTATTATAGTTTTGTAGATTGTTATTTTGGTGTTTCAGGACAGGATTTTGGATTTTAACAGGTGCTGCAAGACGAAGTATGTTTTATTTCCCATCTGTACTCTGATTTTAATTTCCTCGCTTACTGTGTTGGTTCTATTGAAGGTTGTGCCTAGATGTTTGTATATTTCTGCTTTCCTAATGATCATATCTCCAACATTTATATAATCTGAATCATTCTGCCTCTGGTCTCTTGATATCTTCAAACACTCTGTCTTATCTTGGTTAATGGTCAAGCGCACTTTTAGTGCCACATCTCTTATGTCTATGCAGATATTTATAAGAAAAACTATACGGCGACTGTGCCCACGGAAACAATCTTATCTTTTATCTTATATCCTTCCCGTGCCGTTAAACGTCACATAGGGCTCGCAAAGTAGTACGCCAATTTTTCTGTCTTCGGCGAGTCTTTCAACCTCATCAAGGGATTTTATGCCTGTTAATTTGGCCTCTCTTAACAATGACCTCTTCAGAGTTTCACGCGGTCTGCCTCTTTTTCTTTGGCCGGAAACAACAGCAGAGGTAAAAGTCAACGGCCGAAAAAGAACGAAAAAATATCCTTGTAAGTTCAGAGGACGCCAGAATTAACAATGGTTTTCCCGTGTATTACCAAAACCCAAGGAGCGCGAATTCTTGCTCATAAAATTATAACAGATGATTCGAATGTAACAGGAACAAATTCTACTGGCAGAATATGGCGGTATAATTCACCCCCCCCCCCCAGGTCGATGTCATCAGCGTATCCGAGTATTTTAGCTTGTTCTTCTGTACTGCTTTCTTCTTTCGCTTTTCTGATTACCTTTTCTAGTACTAGGTTGAATAGTAATGGAGTTAATGTATCACCTTGTTTTAAACCAGTTCTTATAGAGAAGGGTTATGACTTTCTTCCTTTATATATTATTATATTTTGTGTATCCTCCATACATATTCTGGTCAGATTGATTAATTTATTAGGTGTCTCAAATTCTTTCATAATTTTCCATCAGCTGCTCCAGCCTGTGCTGTTATAGGCTTTCTTGAAGTCAATGAAGATATTATATACTTATTTTCCATATTCCTAGTACTTTTCTGCTCTTTGACATAGATAAAATAGTTGGTCTATGGTTGATCTATTCTTCCTAAAACCTGCTTGATAGTCTCCCAGTATGTTTTCACAGTATGGTTTTAATCTATTTAAAAGTATAATAGTATTCTGTAGCTTGTTTGTAGTAATGATATTCCTCTGTATTTTCATACTTGCTCTTATTACCTTTTTTGATTACTGGTATCAGTAATGATTCTCTCCATTCACTAGGGAGTTTTTCTTCTCTCCATATTTATTGTATTAGTGCACATATCTGTTCATGTAGGTTTATAACTCCTTCTTTAATCAGTTCTGCAGCAATTCCATCTGAACCCGTTGCCTTGTTGTTTCGTAGAAGCATGATACCGTAGATGACTTTTTCTAAGCCTGTCTCCTCTATTTCAGGTTCACAAGTCTGTATTTCTTTGCATGGTAATTAATGTGTTTATAGGCTCTTAACAGTTTAGTAGTCTTTTCAAAATATTTTTTTCCATCTGGTACAGATTTTCTCTTCATTATTTATCGTGTTTCCATTACTATCTTTCAAGCTCTGCAGAGGTTTATACCCTTGCTTTATTGTTCGCAATTCTTTTAGAATTTCCTCCTTTTCTTATTTTGATGGCATGTCTGCATCTCGCTTACCATGTCTTTCATTTATTGTCGGTTTTGTTGACGAATAACTTTTTGAGTTTCTTTACATTGTGTGTGGTACTTCTCCTCATCTGTTTTGTTGTTCACGTCATTCAACCATATCTATCTTACTGTTCTTTTCTTTATGACTGCCTCTCTGCAGACTTCATCGAATCAGTTCTTTTTTTTTAGTTATGGTCTTGACTCCCAGGCATTCTTCCGCTGCGTTCTTTATAATGATTTTTATATCTTCCCATCTATCATCAATGGTTTCATTTTCTTCATTCCCTCTTGTGTTTATCTTATGTTTTAGCTCATTTCTGAATTTTTCTTTAGTTTCTTCTCTTTTCAAAGCAAATCTATTTATTACTGAGCTTTTATTTAATTTACTATAAAAAATTTTCTTCAGTCTGAATTTTAATTTAGCTCCAACAAGATAATGGTCAGTGGTGCATTCAGCCCCTCTGTAACTTCTGATCTGAAGTATGTTTGTTGTATGCTTGGTATCAATTAAAACATGGTCTATCTGGTTGCATGTTAGATTACTGGGGGATTTCCATGTTTGTTTATGGATGCTCTTATTTTGAAAATGCGTGTTACTTATTCTCATTTCATAAGCATCTGCCATATTTATTAGTCTCCATCCATTATCATTAGATGTTTCATGCAGACTTTCTTTTCCTGTGATGTGTCTGTGTGATTCCTCCTTTCCTATCTTTGCATTGAAATTTCGTAGTTTTTTTTCAGTATATCATATTTCTGGGTCTTCTCAATTATTCTCTCTAACATGTTGTAAAATTCTTTTTTGACATCATCCTCTGTATCTTCTGTTGGCGCATGCACATTAATCATTGTTATATTTTTCTTTGTTCCCTTGATGCGGAGGCTTCATTGATGCCCCTTAAGTCTATCATTAAGTCTCATACTTTCCTCTTGACAGCAAAACCTGTCCCAAGTTCATGTCTTCCATTGGTAATACCTCCGTATACAAGTACCATTTCTCCTATGACTGCTTATATCTTCTCCAAGTCACCTGATTTCCTGTAATGTTGTAACATCCATGTCATACCTACTTAGCTCATCTGCTAATTCTTTAGCTGCCCCTTGTCTGTATAAACTTCTTATATTCCATGTTCCAAATCTCATAATATTGTTGACGTTCCAATGTCGTAATCCATTTTTATCTGTCCAATTTCGAGGCTTCTCTATCTGTTCCGTGACATTAATATTTTTTTTTTTTACGGAGATGGGGTCGTTGGCCACATGCTCCAACCCTCACATTGTGGCGTGACAGCTTGCGTACCCTGACCATCCCTAGTTTTACTCCTGGCAGGTCCAGCCAAGCTGGGAAGGTCTGCGCGAGTAGGGGTCAGACGAATGATACATACGGGGTGTACGTATTTGTACTGACGTAATATAACACTTATCACAATAATTGATACCTCATTTTGAAGAGAAAGTGTGAAAGTTTATTGTGAGCTCACGTGGACTTGATATGAGTCACAAGTATGACGCTGCCGACGCCGACACGGTAGTCCAACTTCAGCCACACTCGCCACGGTGTATCTGGTGTGATGGAAGCGACTGCTGCTGTTATGCGGCGTTTAGGATCTTCAACATCGACTAGCAATGATGGCACGAAGACGATGTTCCTGATGCACCCTCAAAGAAGGAAATCACGATCTGTCAAATCAGGAGCACAGGACACAGAAGGCTTTATCGTCTCCTAAAGCCGCCATATTCGACGACTCAGTGCCACCTGGCGGCAAAATATGGAAATGAAGGCGGCGCGAATCTGGGTTACAAACTTTCAGACTTTCTCTTCAAAATGAGCTATCAGTTATTATGATAAATGTTATGTTACGCCAGCAATAAAATTTTTTAAGCGTTAGGGACATAACGTACACACTGTATTTTCAAATAGAAGCTCGACATGGCACAGAAACTTCCCACTTGCTGTATTTGAAGGATGACTTCATTTTCACATCATACTCTAGTAAAGAAAATATTGCCACTAATGCAACATCATTTATATGCTTTAAAGGCAGTCTGAAATAACCGTGTTGTATTGTAATTTTTTTTCTTTTAAGTTTTATATTACAGTTTCTAAATTTTAATTTTTGCTTTATCTGTTAATTTCGTAGTTTTAATGCTTCGTCTTTTCTGTGGTTTCAGTTTCAGTTCTCTCTGATAGCACATTCAAAGCCTTGCACCGGAAGTGTATAAGCAAGGGATTCCCGCCCTCTGGGAAAACTCTTTAGGCTCTAAATAGGGCGAGAGTTTAAATTTACAGTTTTGTAACCTTCTCTGCGTGTACACTAGTTTCAATCTATCAATATACATTTCCATATAAATCCTCTATAATCTGAATTCTCCTGTTATATTCAAATGATCTGTTATAATTTTATGAGTAAGAATTCGCGCTCCTTAGGTTTGTTAATACAATGGAAAACCATTGTTAATTCTGGCGTACTCTGAACTTAAAAGGATATTTTTTCGTTCTTTTTCGGCCGTTGACTTTTACCTCTGCCGTTGTTTCGTGGGCACAGTCGCCGTATAGCTTTTCTTTTCACTGCGACTACAGAAGGCCGCGGCTATTTGCTCCTTACAAGAAAAGCTTTACTTATTCCTCTGCTCATCTTTGAAATACCCTCCCATCCTGTATAAAAAATATAAACTATATTCCTCCCTACAACTACAAACTTTTCCAATATCTATTTGATGTAGACTACATGCCTCCATGATTCATAAAACCTAAAGTTATTTTAGACTGCTCTTACAGACTCCGAATATAGTTAATTGTTTATTCTGAATAGTATCGAAATTTTGTTTGGTAGATAATCATTTATATATGTATGTAGTTACTTTCTGTAGTCATTTATATATGTATGTATTTACTTTCTGTACCGAGTGCATGTATAAGAGCGAAACGTAAATGTTATATTTTATTTTATTTTATGTCTCTCAGCTTTCCAATGTTAGTTACGTTGGTTATATGAGCAACATATTTGTAGAATATCTGGAACAGGGTGAAAGTTGTATGTTAAAGGGCAGAATGTCAGACGGGCCTGCGAGTATAATTCTTAACCCTTTGGAAATGAAGATCAATCAATCAATCAACTCTGCATTCAACCTGTCGTCCTCCAGGATAGTTCTGCCGTCATTTCTTATTCACGGAGGAGCAGACTGGACTGTTTCCTGTTTCTAATTTGTTATGTAGGTCAATTATCAATTTGTGGTGCACGCTTGAAGTCCGAGTACGATTATTTGCTATTTGTAGGTGTTTCCAGCCATTCTTTATGTAGAACTGGTGTTTTTTTAAATCCACTTTCATTTGCGGCATCTTTGGCCTTTTCATAGCTCCACTGCAATTTCAGGTCAAACTATGCATGTTTGCTCATGTAGACCACCTTGTTTTGTCTGTTTGTATGCCAGTTCTCTCCCCCCCCCCAACCTTTTTTTTTTGCTGACCCACTGCAAGGCTATGGTCTCTGTAGGCTGTGAACCTCGCTGAAAACATCCGAGTCTGAAAGCAGCCACTTGTAATCTCATGTTGAAAAATATAGCTACTTCTGTATGGGTTTTGATATTTTGTTTCCCGTATGAAATTTTATATTTTGCGTATTAATTCCGCATGTAGACGGTGCTATACAAGAAGTTTAATTTACCCATTAGATTCTGCTTTTTTAAAAGATACAGCTTATCTGTGTAAAAACAAGATTTACATATTCGCACCCCAGTTTGCCAATCACAAATTCTGTTTTTATATTTCATTATTGCATTATCAGTACTAAGATATACTGTCTTTGTGTTATAGCTTTATTATAACTATCAAGGTTGAAGTCTTGATGTTTTATCGAGTATCTCTGTGTATTAACTGATGACAATACATTTGATAATGTCTTTGTTTTTATCTCCTTGGTACAGTAAACTGCTTTTTATTCTCAGCCGACGTAATGATTATGTTAAAGCCATCGTTCCAGACAGTGGGGTGGGCTGTGGTGACTTGTTAGAAGAGCTCAGATAAGATCCAAGAACAGAGCATCTCTGCAAGCTCCACAACCACGAGGACAGCGTCAGGCCCTACCCAGTTTGCCAGGCTAAAGAATTACATCAGTCTGTTACCTGGTTCACCACCAAGGGTTGAAGTGTGGCCTTGACCACGTCTGGTTCCTCAACCTGTTATTCTCTAGCACAGTCATCTTTGCTCCTACCAACAACAACAAAAAATTCGATGAGATTTTTATTGTTTGTTTCGTTGAATTAAAATTGTTTTCAATAATTGATTCAATTCACTATTATTTGTTATTCTATTTTTTAAATTCACAGTTTCAATAATTATCAGTAAAGTAATTCTCCACTCCCCCCCACCCCCTCAGCCATGACATTTATAATCCAAAATGCAAATGATCTACCTGTGAAACAACTCACAAACAAAAATGAACAAAAGTAGTTCCGTGAAGATAAACCACTCCATTGTTAAGACACCTTAGATAAGAACACGTTGATGTGTATTTCTGTATCAGGACATTACACAAGAGAGTGTCACCTCTTCCTGTTAAATGGGTTTTATTATTTCAATCACTAATTAAGAATAAGGAAAAAAAATGTTTTGTGTCTTTTTCTTACTATAAGTAAAGCTTATTGCTGCTATTTTTTTTTACATTAAAATCACTTTCCAGAGCTTTACATGGATTATAGTTGTCTGTCTACTCAAGCAGCACATCATTATGTGTATGTGCAGGGTACCTGGAGGTGTTTTGTAAGGTGTTCCAAAACTATTTCTCTCTCCCAGCCTTTCACCTTTCACTACCTCCCCTCCCCCCGTACTATATTGATTAATCTTTTCATCCGCTGTGACCTCTTCAGCTCCCCCCTCCCCGTCGGGGACCAAGGAAAGCCATCCAGGTACCGGAGCGATGCACACACTGGACCCCACCCGCAAATTTGCCCTATGTATGTGTGTACATGCATGCGTGTGGTTGTGTGTATGTGTGTGTGTGAGAACGAGAGAGAGAGAGAGAGAGAGAGAGAGAATGATGTCGAGGGGATGAATTTTTCAGAAAACTTCTAAAATGTCGACTGTTGGTCCTCTGGGAAAATACAGTAACGCTGCTTTGAGTGTACTATTTTTTTAAGTGGTTCTTAACTGTGGGTACGTAGACTCCCAGGGAGCCCACATAAAAAGTTCTGGGGTCAACGAACCAGTAAATAGACTGGCTCAATTTTAAAAATAAAATCTCAGCACCATCTGAGTTCTATCTATTGGTTTAATTTTAATAAAGAGTACCCACCTATTCTCAGCCCAGAGAGAAGGTCCACATCCCTTCTTAGGCCGGAAAGGTGGTCCACATCTGTTCTCAGGTCAGAAAAGTGGTTCACATCTGTTCTAAGGTTAGAAAGGTGGTCCACATCTATTCTCAGTTCAGAAAGGTGGTCCACATCTGTTCTCAGGTTAGAAAGGTGGTCCACATCTGTTCTCAGGTTAGAAAGGTGGTCCACATCTGTTCTCAGGTCAGAAAGGTGGTCCACATCTGTTCTCAGGTCAGAAAGGTGGTCCACATCTGTTCTCAGGTCAGAAAGGTGGTCCACATCTGTTCTCAGGTCAGAAGGTGGTCCACATCTGTTCTCATGTCAGAAAGGTGGTCTACATCTGTTCTTAGGTTAGAAAGGTTGTCCGCATCTGTTCTCATGCCTGAAAGAGGGCCCACGACCAAAGAAAGGCTAAGAAACACCAGCGTAGATTATAGAAGAATGTCTATTAGAGGTCTGCTCGCATATGAAATGTTAAAGATCTGTGATTAATGGAAACATAAAATAATGACATGAGTCTTCTTGCTCCGAAAGCTATGAAACAAAACGTTTCGATCTGTTTATAATGGCGACGTTCTTCATGATAAAGTGATGACATCAGCGGTTTTTCAAGTTGTTCATAACATTCAGAGGGTGTACACAAGAGAAGAGGGTGATCCTTCCCCATGGGAAGTACTACAGCGACAGACTTCTCAGTAAGGTCCACTACTACGATCCCTACAACAATTACATGGCTATCGCGAAAGGGCCTATTCTGAGAGAGGACTTCTTGGAAGTAAGCTTTGTTCTTGGCCTGCTATGGTCCATCAGTTTGGAACTGAGATGAGACAACTCTTCTGTCTGAAAACGGAATTAAAAGAAATAAGAAAAAAAACGGAAGGGGGCAAAATACTGGATACAGAGAAAAAAAGTTAAATAACAATTAATAACGTTTTTCAAAAGTGTTTTTCTTAATTAAAAACTTCATTACTTAATAATTTACATGTAAAACCTTACCGTGTAACACGAGGATCAGACTTGAAGTCAGAGCTTGCAGGCGCAAGGAAACTATATAGATCCTGCAACAGAAAAACTATCTTGCTATTGCCCTGGTCGATTTTTTTTTTAATTGAAAAGTCAGCCACGAGAGGAACTGTTCATCAAGAACTAGAAACAGCTGATATCTGCCTGCTATAAAATCGTGTTCTTAAATGTTTGTGTCAATGACAAAAAAAGCACACATAATGAACTCAGAACTATATCAGCACAGAACTAGGGGCCGTCAGTGTCTGGAGAGCCATGGCCATACTGATGGACCACATACGAATTTGTCCGGAATGCAATGACAATGCTTCCATCTGTGGATTTCGTTTGAAAACTATGTGGTTATACTTCCTGATAGTTTTCACTTGCAGATGTAGTGAACCTTTTTTTAGAGACCAGAGGAATGATTCTGTGTTCATCTATCACACTAGGAGGATACCAAAAAGCTAAGTTTATATTTTTAACGTATATTTTCGTGTGTTTCATCTATTGTGTTGTTCCTGTATGCGATCTTTGGAAAAAGGCTCTTGCTGAAATATTGGACTGTTGTATGCTTTCTGCCGTTCTTACGGCAATCAACGACCCATAGCTGATATGCTAGCATCAGGGTCAGCGAACCATAGCTGACCAAGACCCTGTCCCACCTCTCCGTGGTACCCCCAGTAACAGGCCTGGCCTTGCTAACGGGGCAGGGATCGCCATAGTCCCCATGGTGGTGGAGTCTGCTAAAGAAGCATTGCACACCCCCCCTGCTTTTTAGCTGTACTCCGGGACTAAAGAAGTAGCCGCCATAACCCGCTCCCACGCCGATACGATGCTGTGACTCCACATCTCTACAGCATCGGCTGCAAAAAACAACAGCTCGCAGTCACAGGGAGTTCGTACAAGTACAAGTTCTAGCGCTCTGTAAAACTGAACCACACACCCCTATCTACTTCCATTACTCGAACCTTCTCAAGCGTGAATGGCAACATTTAAAAACTTCCCTCGTGCGCCCTGTGAATTTTACCGGGTATTTTGAAGTGTGTGTTTCTCCCGCCTGCCCGTATAATTTTTGTGCTGCAGTTTTGTTTTTTTTTAAAATATATATCCCTGTCATGGGTTCGCCACTACTAGTTCAAGCAGTGTTATAATAATAACTCTTACATGAAAATCAGTTCTGAAAAAAAATATGTGACCGCATCATAGTACAAGAAAATGGGGAGAATACAGCCAATCACAGCTTATAAGATTTCCCAGTGTTCGTTAGGTAAATACTTGAGGTTGAGGAATTAAAGGCCGCCTAGCTACAGCAGTCAGTACAGAGTATGCAAGCTGTGTCCCAACGCTAAAAAAAAAAGCCTTTATCTTGATCCAGATCCATGCCTACAGGATAAGAAGCAGGTTTTCAAAGCGCTCTCTTATTACCCAAGAGTAAACATGATAAAACGCAAAGAAAATTTCTTTGCAAAATGCAAGGAAATAGAACATCACTACCAAGATAACAGAAGAGGAATATACAAAAACACAGATGAAATAACAAGCAGAAGGACACATCACAAAACTGGATGTCTTAAATCAAAGGAGGCAGATATTATAGTGGGAAGAGAAGAAATAACAGATAGGCAGAATAAATACATTAAAGACCTGTACAATGATGAAAAACTGATCCAAATCCCGACAACAACAATGATGGACCTCCTATAATAGAAGCACAAGTCATAGAAGCCATCCATCAAATGAAGAATAATAAGCAACTGGTCCAGACAACATAACCAAAGAAGAGTTGGAAGCACTTGAGAAATATGGAGTAGAAATAAATACTAAACTTTTGAATGACATCCATTGTACTGGAAATGTACCAAATAATTTAAGGAGATCAATATTTATCGTTATTCCAAAGAAGCCTGGTACAGTAGAATGAAGATCACAGAACAATAAGCCTCATGAGTGACGTCAACACAATTCAGCTCCGCATAATCATGCAACAAGTGGGAGATAAAATAAAACCAGATATTGAAGAAGAACATTGTGGATTTGTCAATAGGAAAGGTACAAGCAATGCAATTTTACACCTTAAGAATGCTCACAGAAAGAGCTATAGAAGTTAAAACTGATCTACATTTGTGTTTTATAGACTATTGCAAGGCCTTTAACAAAGTAAGGCACAACCTGGTAATGTAAATGCTAGAAAAATTAAACAAAGACGGAAAGGACCTGAGAATTATTAAAAACATCTATTGGCAGCAAGCTGCAGCTATAAAAGTGGAGCAAGAAACTGGCAAATATAAAGAAATTAAAATTGGAGTGCACCAAGGATGTGTGTTATCGTCTGATGTATTTTCCCTATACATTGAGAATATGCGGCATACAGACCAACTACCTGGAATGTCAGTGGGGTGATACAGCCTGAACAACTTAAGATATGCAGATGATATAATCTTAGTAGCAAAGAGTGAAAAAGAACTACAGGAACTGCTGGACACAGTTGTAAAAGAAACTGAGAACAAAAGTCATACCTTGAACAAGAAGAAAATGGAAGTTATGGTCATCTCAAAGAAAAAAAAAAGTTTCCTGAACGTAAACAGCACAATGCTGAAACAGGTGGGAAAGTTTAGATATTTGGGGACACTAGTGACCTCAGATGGAAGATGCTTAACTGAGATAAAGAGCAGAATAATGTAAGCCAAAATGATGTTTCAGAAAATGAAGAATATTTTGTGTAATAAGTCACCGTCACTGTGAATGAGGAAAAGAGTACTCCAGTGCTACATTGACCCAGTTTTATTCTACGGATGTGAGACATGATCAGTCACTAATTAAATACAATGTCAACTTAGAAGAATGCTACTTTTACCATGGACAGCAAAGGAATCAAACAAAAAGGCTCTGAGAGAGCCTGCAGAGACGAGACAAGCAACAAAAGTCAGAAAACGACAATCCAAAATCTTTAGGACACGTACGGCCAGGCAAGCTAGAATACACTGTGACAACAGGAAAACAAAAGAGATCGAGGTAGACAGAAAGAGAAAATACTGTATGGACTAACTAGATGACAAAGAACACTAGCACATCTTATAGTCAGTACACGGAGCAGGGAATTGTGGGAAAGCATGATAGCCTACACCAGCCGGCAGTGCAATAGATTAGACAGACAGACAGACAGACAGATATGAAAATCTATTTTCCTTATTTATACTAACAAACATGAACAATTAATTTTTAAACAATCATACATGCCTACTGGAAGAATCATACCTTACATCTTATATCTTACATCCTTCCTGTGCCGTTAAACGTCACATAGGCCTCGCTTAGTTGTATGCCAAGTTTTCCTGTTTTCGGCGAATTTTTCAACTTCATCAAAGGATGTTATGCCCACTAAACTGGTTTCTCTTAACAATGTCCTCTTTAGAGTTTCACCTGGTCGACCTCTTTTTCTTCGGCCTACTGTACTCCACTTATAGCTTGTTTTGGTAATCTCTGATTGTTTCTTTTCATCAGATGGTCTACATATGTCTATCTTCTTTTTCTGATCACCCATGAGACTGGTTGTTGTTTGCTCATCTGTCTTATCTCTGTGTTGTTCTTAAATTCATTCCACTTGATGCAGATTATTTTCCTTAGGCATTTGTTTACAAAAGAGTCTAATTTCGTGTCTGTTTCTTTAGTTGTTTTCCAGTTTTCGCATGCATAAATGAGGGTGGATATCACATTTGAATTGAATAATCTTAACTTGGTTTTTGTGCTTATAACTTTTGAATTCCATACCTTACATACCATATAATATATCAGCAGTGCTATGTTGAATACAGAACATATCTGATAGATGTAAGAGCTTATACGAGTGCAGATATTAACAGTGATCACAACCTGTGTATAGGGAAAATAAAACTAAAACTGAAAAACCAACACAAGAAATCAATACACAAAAAGATAAACAACCACAGCCTACAAGAATAAAATACTAACAGTAATTTCAATCAGGAACTTGCCAATCATTCCACAACACTCAATGAAGTAGAGGAGATAGGTATAGATGGTATAGATGAATTATGGAATTCTTACAGCACAGCTATAATCACAGCAGCAAAAGCAAGTGCTGGACTAAAAAAAAAACAAATAGAAAAGCATGGATATCAGAAAGCATATGGAAGTACATGCATGAAAGACGAGCAGCCAAATTAGACATGTTGAATGTAAAGACAGATCTTGGAAGAAATCTGGTGAAAGCAACATACAGAGAAATAGACAAGAAAGTAAAAAGTTCAGCTAGAAGGGATAAAAGAGAATACATAGACAATATGGCGAAAGAGGCAGAGAAAGCAGCAAAAACTGGAGACAGCAAAACTTTATATAACATACAAAAGAGGCTGACAGGTACTATTACATCTAAAGAAAGACCAATCCTTAGCAAAACTGGAACCCTGTTAACATCAAGTAAAGACCAAAAGCAAAGATGGGCTGAACACTTCCAAGAAATACTTAACTGACCACACCAAAAAGAATTGATAAACCTTGAAACCGACTTACCAACCCCACAACTAAATGTCAACCTAGATGAAATTACATTGCATGAAATTGAAACAGCTAACAACAAAGCTGCAGGTGAAGATGAATTAACACCTGAAATGTTAAAAGCTATCAATGGTGACAACATGAGACAACTACAGAGATTGTTTAATAAGATTTAGAAAGAAGAAAAGGTCCCTTCTAAATGGAAAAAAGGAATCATTGTTAAAATACCAAAAAAAAAGACAACCTTAGCGACTGTAACAATTGGAGAGGACTAACCTTAGTATCAGTTGTGTCAAAAGTTTTTGCAAGATCATTTTGAATAGACTTAAAGATATAGTGGATACTGCAATGAGAGAAGAACAAGCAGGATTTCGAAAAGGGAGAAGCTGTCTTGACCAGATCTTTACTCTAAGAATAATACTTGAAGAACAAACTGAAAAGCAGAAACCACTAATACTGAACTTCATAGACTTTAAAAAGGCATTTGATAGCATACACAGAGATTCATTGTGGAGAATTTTAAGTCTATATGGAATACCATCTAAAACTGTCAACATCATTAAGGACCTCTACAATGGATATGTTTGTGCAGTCAAAACAGAAGAAGGGATGAGTGAATGGTTCCAGATTGAAATAGGCACGAAACAAGGATGTATACTATATCCTTTGTTCTTCTTCTTCTGCATTTGAGGTTGTTGGTCACTTCAGATCCTGATACCTGTCGACATGGCAAAGCTTGCAGTCCTCTCCAGATCCTGATAGGAGCCCCAAAGCTTTTGCCCCAAGCTTGTGTCCTCTGGCCATGTCTCACGCCTCAGGTCTGCATGATTTAGGCACTCTTGTAGGATATGTTCTGGAGTCTGGACTCCACTGCCACATGGACACTCGTCTGTGTGAGACATTTTGAGTCGATGCAGGTGGCTCAGTGGCCTGTCCTTAGGCAAAAGAGGATGGTTTGCTGATACCTTTGTAGTTGGCGTATTGATCTGGTTCATTGTTGCATTTCAGTTTTTTTTTCCATTCAGATCTGCACTGGTTACGGATTATGGTTTTCGCCTCTTGGTAGTTTACTGGATGGTTGGTTTGATCTTGATTGCTGCCAGCTTTAGGTAGGCTGTCAGCTATTTCATTGCCAGTTATTTCACAGTGTGATGGTCCCCATTGTAGGGCCACAGTTGTTGACAGTGTAAGGTGCTTCAGTTCTGTTGTGATTTCCTGTATGTTTGCCAGTGGATTCTTTGTTGTTTTTTAGAGATTTCAGTAGTGCTCTGCAGTCTGTGAAGAAGGCTATTTTGTGTGGTGGGTGCTGGTTTTCTGTTTTATGTGTTCTGAGGGCTTCAAGGAGGGCTGTTGTTTCTGCCCTGTAGTTGGAGGAAATCTTTCCCGCCACAAAGACCTTTTTTGGTTTGTTTCCCATCTGTGTATCTTATGTAAATGCCCCTACCTCCATTTTTTACTGCTTTTTCTGCAGACCCATCTGTGTACACATGTGTCCATTCAGCTGGGTTGTATTTGCTGTCAATCAGCTTATATCCTTTGCTTTTTGGAATTGCAATAGATTTCGTATTGAAAACATGCTGTACAGGTAACACAGGTATTGACTGGGTACATGAGACCCAACTAGAAGATCTTGATTTTGCTGATGGCATAACTCTTATCAGTAACAATGTGAATTCCATGCAAGAAAAAACAGATAGCCTGTCTTCACTGGCTAGCAAAATAAGACTTGGAATTAACAAGGACAAAACAAAAATAATGAAACTTCCCATTAATCAAAATAGAAAAATACACGTAGAATGGACAGATATTGAAGAAGTCAATCAATTTGCATACCTTAGCAGCTACATAGACCAGGATGGTGACACTAGAAAGGAAGTTGGAATTAGAATTGCAAAAGCAGCATCGATCTTCAAGAATCTTGAGAACATAAGGCATTCAAAAGTTAGCACAAAAACCAAGTTAAGACAATTCAATTCAAATGTAATATCCACCCTCATTCATGCATGCGAAAGCTGGAAAACAACTAAATAAATAGACAATAAATTAGACTCTTTTGAAAATAAATGTCTAAGGAAAATACTCGGCATCAAGTGGAACGAATTCAAGAACAATGCAGAGATAAGACGGATGACTGAACAGCAACCAGTCTCATGGGTGATCAGGAGTACGAGGTTGACATGTTGGTCACGTGATGAGAAGAAACGACCAGAGACTCCCAAAACAAGCTATCAAGTGCAACACAGCAGGCCGAAGAAAAAGAGGCAGACCGCGTGAAACTCTAAAGAGGTCATTATTAAGAGAGGCCAAATTAACAGGCATAAAATCCTTTGATGAGGTTGAAAGACTCGCCGAAAACAGGAAAAATTGAAAACACAACAACAAATATATGCATACTACAAGACCTTAATATTGAAGAAGGCTGGCTAGTAAGGAGGATTAAACAGAGAAAACTTACACATTTTGAACACATTAAACGTAATGATAATTTAGAGAAGACTGTCTTGGATAGGTACATAATGGGAAAAAGAAAGAGAGAAAGACCAAGGGTGCAAGACATCGTCTATAATCTGCACATGGATGCATCAGCAGCAGGGCATTTGGCTTACAACTGAGAGGCCTACATGAGAGCTGTCAGGGAAGCGAAGTTCTGCAAGGGACATGCAAATGACTGACTGACTCTTACTGGTTGATTGTAGGTTCGTCGATACTATTCACAAAGGGAGTTTGTCCTCCACCCCCAGTTCCTTCATCCAGCAGATGTAGGGATTATTCTCCCATTCCAGCTCTTCCTCCCTGCACAATTTGTCTGTCACAGCCGTCAAGATGTCCGACTTGCCTAGTTTCAGCATACCTTGTGTGGGGGGGCCTTTCCATCAGCTGGTCTGCCCAGTCATTACCATGCAGTCCTGCATGTCCAGGGTGGTAGGTCAGTGTGACATCTGCAGCTTGAGAATGTGCAAGGAAGTTGATCCACTTCCTGCAAAGCATGTCTTTGTTGATCTTACAGGGGACGCTTAGGGAGCCCATTCCAGTGACAGCACGATGTATTTTCTATTCTAAAACAGCTGGTACATAATGTAAGGAGACAGTGACATATATATTAAAAACCAAATAGAAAAGTACTCAATAATTATAACTTTGATTTTTCTTTGTAAGAAAGATATATACATTTAAATATGTGAAAATTCTGAAACTGTTCATCTCGTTCTATAGTGAAAGAGATCAGATGGTTAAAAGTATTTTCTTCTATTTTCTCCTTATTTTCTTGCTTTTTATCAAGTGTCCTTGACAGAATCGATCTTTTATAAATTTCTGTATTGAATTCTATGTAGATTCTTTTTTTGTAGGTTTCTGTTAGGCTTTTAGAATATGTTCATGCTGTTCATGCCTCACTTAACTTGAATTGTTCTACTCCCTCAGTATTGTCTTGATGGAAAATACCAGACAAATTGTGGGTTATAAAAGTGAACAAGTTTTTATCAATAATATGATTAGGAGATGTGAAATAATATATTGTCATTTTAAAAAGTTTCATTCACAGGTCATACTTTATGACCAGCTTTGATTTAAAAACTACAGGGCACGGCACTAAGACAGATTAATGAACAAAAATTTTAGATACTGAGAAAAGTTTTAGGATATGTGTTGTATAAACTGCTAAATGACATTTTAGTGAGTTATGAGTCATACTCTGCCATCCAGTTCCAGCAAATAGCATCCTGTAACGTTTCTGCAGGGATCACATACCAGTTTTCTTGCTCACAAGTGTTTGTCCATTTTCAGCTTATGACTTTTCTTGCTTACCAGTGTTTATCTGTCTTGCTTATTTTCTTGCATACTAGTCTGTCCACTTCCATCTTGCTAGTTTTCTTGCTCACAAGTGTTTGTCCATTTTCATCTTGGCAGTTTTCTTGCACTCTAGCATTTGTCTACTTCCATCTTAACAGTTTTCTTGCTCACTAGCATTTGTGTACTTTCATCTTGGTAGTTTTCTTGCTCACAAGTGTTTGTCCACTTTCATCTTGGCAGTTTTCTTGCACTCTAGCATTTGTGTACTTCCATCTTGACAGTTTTCTTGCACACTAGCATTTGTGTACTTCCATCTTGACAGTTTTCTTGCTCACTAGCATTTGTGTACTTCTATTTTGACAGTTTTCTTGCTCACTAGCATTATCCACTTCCATCTAGACAGTTTTCTTGCTCACTAGCATTTATCCACTTCCATCTAGACAGTTTTCTTGCTCACTAGCATTTATCCACTTCCATCTTGACAGTTTTCTTGCTCACTAGCATTTGTCCACTTCCATCTAGACAGTTTTCTTGCTCACTAGCATTTGTCCACTTCCATTTTGACAGTTTTCTTGCTCACTAGCATTTATCCACTTCCATCTAGACAGTTTTCTTGCTCACTAGCATTTATCCACTTCCATCTAGACAGTTTTCTTGCTCACTAGCATTTATCCACTTCCATCTAGACAGTTTTCTTGCTCACTAGCATTTATCCACTTCCATCTAGACAGTTTTCTTGCTCACTAGCATTTATCCACTTCCATCTAGACAGTTTTCTTGCTCACTAGCATTTATCCACTTCCATCTAGACAGTTTTCTTGCTCACTAGCATTTGTCCACTTCCATCTTGACAGTTTTCTTGCTCACTAGCATTTGTCCACTTCCATCTAGACAGTTTTCTTGCTCACTAGCATTTGTCCACTTCCATTTTGACAGTTTTCTTGCTCACAAGTGTTTGTCCACTTTCATCTTGGCAGTTTTCTTGCACTCTAGCATTTGTGTACTTCCATCTTGACAGTTTTCTTGCACACTAGCATTTGTGTACTTCCATCTTGACAGTTTTCTTGCTCACTAGCATTTGTGTACTTCTATTTTGACAGTTTTCTTGCTCACTAGCATTTATCCACTTCCATCTAGACAGTTTTCTTGCTCACTAGCATTTATCCACTTCCATCTAGACAGTTTTCTTGCTCACTAGCATTTATCCACTTCCATCTTGACAGTTTTCTTGCTCACTAGCATTTGTCCACTTCCATCTAGACAGTTTTCTTGCTCACTAGCATTTGTCCACTTCCATTTTGACAGTTTTCTTGCTCACTAGCATTTATCCACTTCCATCTAGACAGTTTTCTTGCTCACTAGCATTTATCCACTTCCATCTAGACAGTTTTCTTGCTCACTAGCATTTATCCACTTCCATCTAGACAGTTTTCTTGCTCACTAGCATTTATCCACTTCCATCTAGACAGTTTTCTTGCTCACTAGCATTTATCCACTTCCATCTAGACAGTTTTCTTGCTCACTAGCATTTATCCACTTCCATCTAGACAGTTTTCTTGCTCACTAGCATTTGTCCACTTCCATCTTGACAGTTTTCTTGCTCACTAGCATTTGTCCACTTCCATCTAGACAGTTTTCTTGCTCACTAGCATTTGTCCACTTCCATTTTGACAGTTTTCTTGCTCACTAGCATTTATCCACTTCCATCTAGACAGTTTTCTTGCTCACTAGCATTTATCCACTTCCATCTAGACAGTTTTCTTGCTCACTAGCATTTATCCACTTCCATCTAGACAGTTTTCTTGCTCACTAGCATTTATCCACTTCCATCTAGACAGTTTTCTTGCTCACTAGCATTTATCCACTTCCATCTAGACAGTTTTCTTGCTCACTAGCATTTATCCACTTCCATCTAGACAGTTTTCTTGCACACTAGCATTTATCCACTTCCATCTTGACAGTTTTCTTGCTTACTAGCATTTATCCACTTCCATCTAGACAGTTTTCTTGCTCACTAGCATTTGTCCACTTCCATTTTGACAGTTTTCTTGCTCACTAGCATTTGTGTACTTCCATCTTGACAGTTTTCTTGCTTAACAATGCTTGTCTACTTCATCTTGTCAAATGTTACAGTTTAAAATCTTCTAGTGAGACTAGACATTGTAGATCTTGTGTCTAGTAATGTACTTGGTCATTCTTACTTGTCACATGATATATGTGTATTAAGCCAGAGCACTTTTTTTTCTTTTATGTTTTCTTTCTCCCTGTTCATTATCTCTTTCTGTTCTTGTGATCAAATTTTATGTGTTTGCATTTTTAATTTGCTTCTTAAACTCTTGCCAGCTAATCTTGTTCATGGTCATTTCTGAAATGTTAATAGCTTATCTTCTACATGACTGCTTATAGTCTATATTTGGAGTTCTGTGTCTTGGGTAAATCTGTTTTTGTTGTTCTTATATAGAGCTGCAAAGCTTGGTTTCTTGAGTCTTTTCATGGAATTAACTGATGTGTCTTGGTGTTTCATAGTTTTAGAAAATCTGTGTTTTATCGTTTGAGATGCATAGGCACATGTATACAGAGCAGAACTGAATCATTCCATGCCATACAGACAAAAACACGAAATGCTCTAAATTCCATTTTCTGTGTGTATGAAAACTGGCATCTTTTCTCTCTGCTCTGAGCTTGCAAACTAAATTATTTTATTCACTAATATGGTGCAGGCACGTTGAAATAACTTGGTTAAATGATCATTTCTCACTGGCAGAACAGCATCTGCATTCCTTGACAAATAGGGGAATCAAAGTCGGGCCAGTAACCAATCAGTTATGCTACAAATGCTGTGAGCATCTGAGCCAATGGGAGGCAGCATAGACTGCATCTGAAGGCAACTTCTTGCAGTGTAAAATAAAAATCAGGACTGTTTAAAATCTATTTTATTGCTAGGTTTGTTTATTGCTGTTTATTCAGCACATGACCCTCATTACATTATTATTAGTGTATATGAGAGTGAAGTAGTGAATGATGAATACTCCAACATTAAGTATCTTTATTCCAAATATTGGAAGCGGTAGTTTAGTGTGTTCATTATAGAAGGCCTACTGCACCTCTTTTCCCCTCTTTTTTTTAAATCAACTTTCCTAAATTCTAAGTTTAAATTACTTGTATTTTATGCCTTATCATCTACAGCAGTGTTTCCCAGACTTGTTCGGGCTGCTGGCCCCTTTTTTTCCCAGGCCATATCCTCAACTCCCTCCCCCCCCCCCCCCACAAATCATGTACTATTACACAATGATCTATTAAACTAAGATATGCATTACACAACTAAAAATTTTAACAAGCAAACCAGTTTAAATATGTGAAGGAGTACATTTGTAACTCACCTACTGCAATATTTTCCTCAACTTTTAGTGTGATGGATGAGTTTCATGTAGGGACACAAGTTTCTCAATATCAGGTTGAAAAGTACTAAGAAGGGAGGCATTACTGTCCCCCATCTGCTGCTTCATTTTCAATCAGTACCCCTCTACTGTCCCCTTTTCTTCTACTTCCCCCCTACTGACCCATTTTCATTCACTGCCTCTCCCAGGTCCTTTCTAATGGGGGCATTAATGCCCACTTTGGGAAACACTAATCCACAGTGATTAACATGTTGATGTGTGCATAAATCAGCATTTAGAAGCCATTTCCATTCTGTGAAACTTTAAAGAGTAATTGCTCAAAACTTAATTTTGATGTATTCATCTGTCTGACATGGAATGCCTCAGTTGCCCACCTTCAACTTTGTACAGTTGTGGTCTCAGAGTTGGCTGACTGCTCTTCTGTGAGGTGGAATAGGATGACCTGTTCATTCTTTTGTAAAATGAAGTCTTGTGTACATGTATACATGTTCATATTTTAAAAAATCTTTCGTGTTATCTTTTCCTCTAACTATACTTTGGGGCTAGTTATAAAAATATTATTATTGTATATTGTAAACTCACTACCAGAAATAGCACTAAGATGGACACCACAGGGGAACAGAAGTAAGGGTAGACCAAAAGAGACATGGAGAAGAACAACAGAGAGGATGTTGAGCAATAGAGGGCTCACTCGGGCAAGAGCATAAAAAAAGGCAAAGGACAGGTGTTTGTTGAAAACCCTTGCAAAACTCCATGTGCCCTGGACACTTAAGGTTCAGATATATATATCTATATCTATATATATATATATATATATATATATATATATATATATATTATATATATATATATATTATATATATATATATATGTATATATATGTATGTATACATATATATATAATAGAGGCCAAATTAACAGGCGTAAGGTCCTTTGATGAGGTTGAAAGACTCGCCGAAGACAGGAAATATTGGCGAACTACTTTGCGAGCCCTATGTGATGTTTAATGGCACGGGAAGGATATAAGATATAAGATAAGATATATATATAATAAATCTATGAAATATTTATTGCTAGGTTTGTTTATTGCTGTTTATTCAGCACATGACCCTCATTACATTATTATTAGTGTATATGAGAGTGAAGTAGTGAATGATGAATACTCCAACATTAAGTATCTTTATTCCAAATATTGGAAGCGGTAGTTTAGTGTGTTCATTATAGAAGGCCTACTGCACCTCTTTTCCCCTCTTTTTTTTAAATCAACTTTCCTAAATTCTAAGTTTAAATTACTTGTATTTTATGCCTTATCATCTACAGCAGTGTTTCCCAGACTTGTTCGGGCTGCTGGCCCCTTTTTTTCCCAGGCCATATCCTCAACTCCCTCCCCCCCCCCCCACAAATCATGTACTATTACACAATGATCTATTAAACTAAGATATGCATTACACAACTAAAAATTTTAACAAGCAAACCAGTTTAAATATGTGAAGGAGTACATTTGTAACTCACCTACTGCAATATTTTCCTCAACTTTTAGTGTGATGGATGAGTTTCATGTAGGGACACAAGTTTCTCAATATCAGGTTGAAAAGTACTAAGAAGGGAGGCATTACTGTCCCCCATCTGCTGCTTCATTTTCAATCAGTACCCCTCTACTGTCCCCTTTTCTTCTACTTCCCCCCTACTGACCCATTTTCATTCACTGCCTCTCCCAGGTCCTTTCTAATGGGGGCATTAATGCCCACTTTGGGAAACACTAATCCACAGTGATTAACATGTTGATGTGTGCATAAATCAGCATTTAGAAGCCATTTCCATTCTGTGAAACTTTAAAGAGTAATTGCTCAAAACTTAATTTTGATGTATTCATCTGTCTGACATGGAATGCCTCAGTTGCCCACCTTCAACTTTGTACAGTTGTGGTCTCAGAGTTGGCTGACTGCTCTTCTGTGAGGTGGAATAGGATGACCTGTTCATTCTTTTGTAAAATGAAGTCTTGTGTACATGTATACATGTTCATATTTTAAAAAATCTTTCGTGTTATCTTTTCCTCTAACTATACTTTGGGGCTAGTTATAAAAATATTATTATTGTATATTGTAAACTCACTACCAGAAATAGCACTAAGATGGACACCACAGGGGAACAGAAGTAAGGGTAGACCAAAAGAGACATGGAGAAGAACAACAGAGAGGATGTTGAGCAATAGAGGGCTCACTCGGGCAAGAGCATAAAAAAAGGCAAAGGACAGGTGTTTGTTGAAAACCCTTGCAAAACTCCATGTGCCCTGGACACTTAAGGTTCAGATATATATATATCTATATATATATATATATATATATATATATATATATATATATATATATATATATATATATATGTATATATATGTATGTATACATATATATATATAATAGAGGCCAAATTAACAGGCGTAAGGTCCTTTGATGAGGTTGAAAGACTCGCCGAAGACAGGAAATATTGGCGAACTACTTTGCGAGCCCTATGTGATGTTTAATGGCACGGGAAGGATATAAGATATAAGATAAGATATATATATAATAAATCTATGAAATATTTATTGATAAGTATGTTTTGTTAAAGATTTTAAACATATGAATTTAATTATAAATGGTCTACTGAACTGGTTATGCTTCTTTCAGAAGCCATCATGAGTCGACTTTATGATACAGTGGAACCATCAGTCATTGATGAAGAAATGTTGCAGAAGGCTGTTGAAGAACAAGGACCCAAAGATGAGGCTGGAAAGATTGCTAAAAAAGAAGGAATTTCCTTTTCTGATGTTCTTTCACTGAGACTAGACTTCAAAAGTATAACTTATTTTTAAACAGCTTGCTTGCCTGTTGTGTAGGCACATATAACTTTATTTGCATTAGCAGTAGATGTTTTTTTTTATAATTAATTAATTTAGTTTAAATAAATTTAAATAATTTTTTTCCTGTGCTTTCTCTAAACTTTGTCTTGTAGATTTGTATGTGAACATATATAATTTTACATTATACGCTGGTGGTTGAAAGGAGAGTGCAACTTGATGGGCCTTCTCTTTCAAACACATATTCTCAGATTCTGAATACAATATTTGTGTCGATTTTTATATCTGGAAAACATCAAACAGTTATATAAGATGACCATAAACCCTACACCATACTTCATGTACAGCAACAGACAAAAAGAAAAAAAAAACTGTGTAGCATCATCTGCTGCTGTGGTTCTCAATCTTTTTTTGGCCATGGACCCCCTTTCTGACCTGAGAACAACTGTGGACCCCCTTTCTGGCCTGAGAACAACTGTGGACCCCTTTTCTGGGCTGAGAACAACTGTGGACCCCCTTTCTGGCCTGAGAACAACTGTGGACCCCTTTTCTGGCCTGAGAACAACTGTGGACCCCCTTTCTGGCCTGAGAACAACTGTGGACCCCTCATTTTAAAAAAAATCAACAAATATAACACAGATAATGTTAAGATTTTTAAAAATAAAGCCAAATACTTGCTGGTCTGTGAACCTCCACAAATACTTCCATGGAGCCCAGGTTAAGAACCACTGACCTACTTTCAGTTTCTCCAGATACACCTGCTAACACAATCACCAACATACTGCACAGAGTTACAGAACAGCTGAAGAAGAAATGGGAAAAGAATGACATCTCATAAATCCAGAGATCAGTAAAGTCAAAAGTTTTACAGCTGTAGAGAGTGATGGAAATAATCTACAACCTACCAATATCACTATCAGCTGCACTACTTCCATGCTCAAGAATGACATGAGTAAATGATACTATGATGTAATAATGTACATGGTGGTTGGCTGGGAAGGACCTCTCAGCTCATGAACCTACAAGTCTTTCTGTCCCTCCAAAACAAAGCAGGAAAAGAAAAGTTGATAATTTTGAAAAGAAATGCAATTTTTATCGTTAACTCTTTCTGTGCCGCAGGAAGAAACACGGACATGTAGTAGAGTGCCAGAATAAAAGTGCGATTCTTGGTCTGTAAGTTGGTATAGTTATAAAATGGAATGGAAAACAGTATTTCCATGTACTTCCGTATACTTATTATGTTTTCAAAGTATAACTAAATGAATGAAAATTTCATAAATGCAGAGTTTTTTAGGAAAAAAGAAGTAATGTGATGTTTTTAGACAATGATTGTGCCCAGCTCACCATCGGCTAGGTCTAGATATGCACTACTTACCATCTGAGATGTCTAGATCTACTTGTCGATCTCATATTGTGATTCTATGTTGCATTCTCGCTAAATTAATGTCTGAAATAACCTCCTGACTACTTCTCCAGTCATCTAAATATATCTAGATCTACTTGGGATACATTCAAGAGCAGTGGGGTGGTCACAGGCCATGTCCATACCCTTATCTACGTCGTCAAAAATTGAAAAATTTCTATGTTTCTCATCCTTTTTCTCACTCAGCATCGCTTGTATCTAAGGACTCTTTCACCATCTTGAAAAGTGTCACCAGAAATGTGGACGAAATATGTACAATCTAAATGTTACACCGGTTGTTTTATTGAAACAAACCAAGCGTAAAAAAATTGACGCCTGGTAAGCAACAGGGGTACAGGAAGCGTAAAAAAATTGACGCTTGGCACGGAAAGAGTTAATAATATGATTTCTTAAATTTCTTACTAAAATACTGGTCATGACTTACGTCTTTCATGAAAATTTCAGTTACCAGCCTGTACAATGTAACGATATCCCATAAAATACATGTGATCACCTGTATCATGTAACAGATGTCCTCAAAATTGACAACCTGTGGGAGTTTAGATCTTTAACCAAACTGCAGCTAGACAACAACATCATAGAGCGCATTGAAGGACTGGATGAGCTTGTCAATCTTGTGTGGTTAGGTATGGAGTATCTCACTTATATCATGCTCTTGGCATGTTATATATAAAGCGTTTAGAGATTTAATATATGCTAACATTCATGCTACTTTGCAATTCTGTTGGGAGACAGTTTTTTTTTTTATCCTGACCCTTCCTATACTGAGTTGCATCCCCTTGTTATTATTTTTCTCGGTCTTGTTTTATGTTTTGTCTTTCTTTCTCATTATTTCTTTTTTTTTCCTTGGAGGTTTTCAAATGAGGATATTTCTTAATACTAGTTTAAGGTTTCATTACTGTGTAGCCTGTTGTTACACATAAACTCTTTATTGGTACCAACTTGTTTTTGTAACACATCATCAGTCATGTTTACGTCTGGGGTAGACAATGTTGTATAGTTTAGTGGCTTAGGTTTCAAATTTATATGATCTTTCTGTTTCATTGAGGGTGAGCTGCCTTATTTAACTTGAACCATAATACAAGCTGTCAACAGAGCAATATTAAGCCTAGCAGAGTAACTCTTGCTTATCAGATGTTCTCCAGTTAGTACATGGGCAGATTGTTGAGAGGGTTTGTCCTTGTTAAACCCCTTTCCCTCAGCTCTGGATCCCCCCTTTTCCCTCAGCTCTGGATCCCCCCTTTTCCCTCAGCTCTGGATCCCCCTCAGCTCTGGATCCCCCTTTCCCTCAGCTCTGGATTCCTCCTTTCCCTCAGCTCTGGATCCTCCTTTCCTTCAGTTTTGGATCCCTCCTTTCCCTCAGTTCTGGATCCCCCTTTCCCTCAGTTCTGGATCCCTCCTTTCCCTCAGCTCTGGATCCCTCCTTTCCCTCAGCTCTGGATCCTCCTTTCCTTCAGTTTTGGATCCCTCCTTTCCCTCAGCCCTGGATCCCTCCTTTCCCTCAGCCCTGGATCCCTCCTTTCCCTCTGCTCTGAAACCCTCCTTTCCCTCAGCTCTGGATCCCTCCTTTCCCTCAGCTCTGAAACCCTCCTTTCCCTCAGCTCTGGATCGCTCCCTTTTCCTCAGCTCTAGATCCCTCTTCCCTCAGCTCTGGATCCCTTCTTTCCCTCAGCTCTGGATCCCTCCTTTCCCTCAGCTCTGGATCCCTCCCTTCTCTCAACTCTGGATCCCTCCTTCCCCTCAGCTCTGGATCCCTCCTTTCCCTCAGCTCTGGATCCCCCTTTCCCTCAGCCCTGGATCCCTCCTTTCCCTCAGCTCTGGACCCCCCCCCCTTTTCCTCAGCTCTGGATAAGACTTATACGGTGATCAGCAATTACCGGTAAATTACCGATAAAAAAAAAAGAGAGAGAAAAACGCTAAACTTTTGGAGGCCATCGGTTACTGTAACTGGTTTATATTATCAAAAACCTTGAAAAAAGCAAGCAGCAAAATCAGTTGCAGGATAATCAGGCCAGTAGGGTGATGATGCTCAGTTTCCATGGAAGAGAATCGGCCAGTCTTGACTCTGGCACAGCATGCGAGCATTCTGTAAGCATTAAATCTCACTGCAGATAAGGAAAGAAAGAAACTTCACGTGAACATTTCATTCCCGCTGTTTGTAAAGTATGTTTAGCTTTACATCAGAATAACAAGTGTGGAGTACCAAATGTTTTTTTTTTTGTGTTAAAATGGCATTTCAGAAAGTACTTCCAGAATAGTGAAAGATGGGTAAAAATTTTACCGGTTTAAAAAAATCCCAACATGATCACTGCTTATATGAGTAATGGGTGTTAGACTGACATGATAGATGGTTTCACCTGACCAGTCTCTTGATGCTTGAGGGTGGAATCCAGAGCTTGTCTGATTTGCATGTTGCCTCTTCTTGTGCATCAAGTCATAGTAGTAACCAGGACTGTTGCAAGCTAGTTTACATTGTAGGCAATGTTGATTGATATGTACAAAACTCTGAACCTCAGATGTTAGTACTGCAACCCTCTGAGATCTGCATTAAGTAATTGACGTAATGATATCATCAGCCTTGAATAGTAACAAAATTCCATCATAGCTTTAAATTGCACATTAGAGCTCATTTATATAAACTAATAGAAAAAAAAATAATAATAATAGTAAATAAATAATAGAATAGAGCTCTTTTATATCAACTACCAGAGTAAAACTTTGTCTATAAAATGTAATATTTCATTTTCCATTCATTGTCAGGCTTTGTTTTTCTTCCAACTCTTCAGCTATTTCCTTCTGCATCAGTTTTCTTCTCCATCTGTTTGCTTCTCTATCTGTTTCCTTCTCGAGGTTCTTTGTTTCTCCATCTGTTTCCTTTTTCAGGTTCTTTGCTTCTTCATCTGTTTCCTTCTTCATGTTCTTTGCTTCTTCATCTGTTTCCTTCTTCATGTTCTTTGCTTCTTCATCTGTTTCCTTCTTTCAGGTTCTTTGCTTCTCCATCTGTTTCCTTCTTCAGGTTCTTTGCTTCTCCATATGTTTCCTTCTTCAGGTTCTTTGCTTCTCCATCTGTTTCCTTCTCCAGTTTCTTTGCTTCTCCATCTGTTTCCTTCTTCAGGTTCTTTGCTTCTTCATCTGTTTCCTTCTCCAGGTTCTTTGCTTCTCCATCTGTTTCCTTCTTCAGGTTCTTTGCTTCTCCATCTGTTTCCTTCTTCAGGTTCTTTGCTTCTCCATCTGTTTCCTTCTCCAGGTTCTTTGCTTCTCCATCTGTTTCCTTCTCCATGTTCTTTGCTTCTCCTGCTTCCTTCTCCAACTTAATTTTAACCTAAATTGGTAATAAGAACTTACCATCATCCTCAGCTCTGGATAAGACTTATACGGTGATCAGCAATTACCGGTAAATTACCGATAAAAAAAAAGAGAGAGAAAAACGCTAAACTTTTGGAGGCCATCGGTTACTGTAACTGGTTTATATTATCAAAAACCTTGAAAAAAGCAAGCAGCAAAATCAGTTGCAGGATAATCAGGCCAGTAGGGTGATGATGCTCAGTTTCCATGGAAGAGAATCGGCCAGTCTTGACTCTGGCACAGCATGCGAGCATTCTGTAAGCATTAAATCTCACTGCAGATAAGGAAAGAAAGAAACTTCACGTGAACATTTCATTCCCGCTGTTTGTAAAGTATGTTTAGCTTTACATCAGAATAACAAGTGTGGAGTACCAAATGTTTTTTTTTTTGTGTTAAAATGGCATTTCAGAAAGTACTTCCAGAATAGTGAAAGATGGGTAAAAATTTTACCGGTTTAAAAAAATCCCAACATGATCACTGCTTATATGAGTAATGGGTGTTAGACTGACATGATAGATGGTTTCACCTGACCAGTCTCTTGATGCTTGAGGGTGGAATCCAGAGCTTGTCTGATTTGCATGTTGCCTCTTCTTGTGCATCAAGTCATAGTAGTAACCAGGACTGTTGCAAGCTAGTTTACATTGTAGGCAATGTTGATTGATATGTACAAAACTCTGAACCTCAGATGTTAGTACTGCAACCCTCTGAGATCTGCATTAAGTAATTGACGTAATGATATCATCAGCCTTGAATAGTAACAAAATTCCATCATAGCTTTAAATTGCACATTAGAGCTCATTTATATAAACTAATAGAAAAAAAAATAATAATAATAGTAAATAAATAATAGAATAGAGCTCTTTTATATCAACTACCAGAGTAAAACTTTGTCTATAAAATGTAATATTTCATTTTCCATTCATTGTCAGGCTTTGTTTTTCTTCCAACTCTTCAGCTATTTCCTTCTGCATCAGTTTTCTTCTCCATCTGTTTGCTTCTCTATCTGTTTCCTTCTCGAGGTTCTTTGTTTCTCCATCTGTTTCCTTTTTCAGGTTCTTTGCTTCTTCATCTGTTTCCTTCTTCATGTTCTTTGCTTCTTCATCTGTTTCCTTCTTCATGTTCTTTGCTTCTTCATCTGTTTCCTTCTTTCAGGTTCTTTGCTTCTCCATCTGTTTCCTTCTTCAGGTTCTTTGCTTCTCCATATGTTTCCTTCTTCAGGTTCTTTGCTTCTCCATCTGTTTCCTTCTCCAGTTTCTTTGCTTCTCCATCTGTTTCCTTCTTCAGGTTCTTTGCTTCTTCATCTGTTTCCTTCTCCAGGTTCTTTGCTTCTCCATCTGTTTCCTTCTTCAGGTTCTTTGCTTCTCCATCTGTTTCCTTCTTCAGGTTCTTTGCTTCTCCATCTGTTTCCTTCTCCAGGTTCTTTGCTTCTCCATCTGTTTCCTTCTCCATGTTCTTTGCTTCTCCTGCTTCCTTCTCCAACTTAATTTTAACCTAAATTGGTAATAAGAACTTACCATCATCCTCAGCAGAGCTATGAAGATCTCAGATAATGACAGGATTAATATTAAAAATAGAATAAGTAAAAATAAGCCCACAAAAATATATGTCTTTCCAGTAAATAACCTAATAACATTTTTCAACAAAATGATACAAATAAATGGGAATGGGGGAGCTTTTACACAGGCTATTTGTTGCGCTTGAAACAAACATGACAGCGTGTATGTTTCACGAAATTAAGAGCTGTTTATAAAAGAAAATGTTTTACAAAAACCAATATGAGTTTATGAAATTTTGTTATTTGTGTTTTTATTCGTTTCTTTTTTTCCCTCTGTTATCAGCAGTACTTTGAAGGCTTGAATTTATGAAGAAGAAAATCCATATTTTTAAGAGTTCATTGAGTGTGACAGGACAACAGAGTGTGAGAGGCAGTTTAGACCTCCTTGTCAAGTAGATTAATAAAGTAATGGAATAGTGGAAAACAAGTGAAAGAAGGAACACTAGGAACCAAATAACACCTTCATTATAAAACTTCATGATTTTGAAACAAGAGACAGAAAGCCAGTGGCCCACAGAATCCAGATAATCAAGAACAGAAGGATGAGTCTTTCATGTCCTTAAAATGGCAGGATTTGAAAGATCCAAAGCACGCAGGAAATAATAGGTTCCTCTTCTGATAATCTTCTTCTTTTTCACTAGAATTGCAAACTGGTGGGGTTTTTTTTTTTTTGCAGCTGTTGTGATGAAGATTTTGAAGAACAGCACCAATTTGTGTTGGGAGCGAGCTGGGAGTGGGTTACGGCAACTATTTTTTTCAGTCCTTGAGCGGAGTTAAAGAAGCAAGGAGTGTACAGTACTTCTTTAGCAGGCTCCACTGCCCCGTTAGGAGTGTGGTGAGTCTTGCCACATTTAGCAGGCTCCACTGCCCCGTTAGGAGTGTGGTGATTCTTGCCACATTTAGCAGGCTCCACTGCCCCGTTAGGACTGTGGTGATTCTTGCCACATTTAGCAGGCTCCACTGCCCCGTTAGGACTGTGGTGATTCTTGCCACATTTAGCAGGCTCCACTGCCCTGTTAGGACTGTGATGATTCTTGCCACATTTAGCAGGCTCCACTGCCCCGTTAGGACTGTGGTGATTCTTGCCACATTTAGCAGGCTCCACTGCCCCGTTAGGACTGTGGTGATTCTTGCCACATTTAGCTGGCATAGGCTGTTAATGTGGGTACCAGTGGAGAGTGTGACAGAGTCTTGTTCAGCTATAGTTTGCCAGTACTGATAGTTTGCCAGTACTGATAGTTTGCCAGTACTGATAGTTTGCCAGTACTGATAGTTTGCCAGTACTGATAGTTTGCCAGTACTGATAGTTTGCCAGTACTGATGGTTTGCCAGAACTAAGGCTAGTCTGTCAGCTATGGACCGCTGACTGCCAAATTGGACAGCATATCCCCCCCTCCTCCATCCTCCCACTTCTGATAATTAAAGGAGTTGTTCAGTTGTTTCATTCTGTATGATAAATTTTCCTGCCTGCCTTAATGAATATTCAGCAGAAACTGATGACCTGACTAACTTATCTTCATGACTATTTATGTTGTTGTTGTTGTTGATTGAAAGGATTATACAACATGTTTTAGGCAGAAGCATTCTTGAAAGTCTGTATTAGACAATGTTTATGAAAATGTTTGTGACTAATATATAATGATGAAACGAAACTTGTGTCTTTTCTTTTAGATCTATCATTTAACAACATTGAGGTCATAGAAGGCTTGAGCAATTTGACAAAACTGCAGGATATAACCCTGTTCAACAACCGAATCAGCAAAATTGAAAATATGGATTCTCTAACAGAGCTTCAGATTTTTTCTATTGGAAATAATGAAATCAAAGACAGCTCTGATGTGAGTAACACATTCTTTAGCAGTAAAAACAAAATTACAACTGGTATTTCTTACATCCTTCCCGTGCTGTTAAACATCACAGGACATTACAGTTTTTCTACTGGACATTGTGTTAAATCAGTGGAGGCTGTGAAGTGGACTTCAGCCACCGTCAGCATTTTAAATATGGATAAGATAACTTGAAATATTCTGCTCTGAAGATTGTGCCAACATGCGTTGTTAATTTTGCCTATCCATCTTCCTCTAGTTGTGTCCAATACTGATATTTTTGTCATTTGGATATGTGTTCACATGAAATTTATCAAAAGTATAAAGTGAAGAAATTTAAATTTTTGCTTAAATTTTTTATAATAAATAAAAATACTAAATTATTGGCATATTTAAGCACTCATTTATAATTTGTTCTGTCAGCTTAAAATGATTAGAGAAGCATTCCTTTACTGTGTACCATTTACAGTGCACATATTAAAAATTTTTAACTTTTTCCTCAAAAAAAAAAAAAAAGATGGAAAATATTAAGTTCTAATTCACTTTCCGAATCAGAGATTAGTTATAAGATCTATTGTTCAATGCACCTGGTACAAGCAGTCATAATATATTTAGAATGAACAAGCTGTATTCAATTAGTTTATAATCTGCTGAACACGTACCGCAGACTTGCACTACATACAGAGGCCTCAAAGGCCAGGAGGCCAGGTATGGCCTCAAGAAAGAAGCATGGAGGAGAAGCTCTGGAGGGGGGGTCCTATGAAGACCTCCTGCTGACAGCAGGATTCATACGGGTGACCCTGCATTCTGTTTAGAAAGCTGAGAGTATAAAACTGAGCACTTAAAAATGAATTTGTAAAGAGAAGTTTGGTGTTAGCTAACAATTCTACAGCAACTACAAATGGGGAATTTTCAGAAATTTCATTAACTTGTACTAACACATGAACATGCTGTGATATGTATTTATGTAGAAAGTTAATGAAACTGTCGAGAAAACAAATTATAACTCCAAACATTTATTGAGGAACTTTGTATCTCCACCAGATTCTGTATCTGCGCAGGTTTAAACATCTAAGGACCTTAAACATCAACAACAACCCAGTGTGTAATGAGGAAAACTTCAAACACTTTTTGTTAGCTTTCCTCCCAGAGCTTGAGTTCCTTGACTATCGATTGGTGGACTCATCAGCGGTAAGTGTAATAGAATCAGATATGTGCCAACTAAAGTGTACTTAGTATACCAGTCTGCAAAGCCAAAGGAAGATAGAAATCCATTGTATGAAATGTCTGAAAGTTCTCTTCTTGGATTAGAATTCTGCCCTGGCAACACAGAAATGCATGGAAATAAATAAACATTTTTTGTCTTGCTATACTTTTATATATATCAAGTGGAACACAACAGGCCGAAGAAAAAGAGGCAGACCGCGTGAAACTCTGAAGAGGACATTATTAAGAGAGGCCAAATTAACAGGCATAAAATCCTTTGATGAGGTTGAAAGACTAGCCGAAGACAGGAAAAATTGGCGAACTACTTTGCGAGCCCTATGTGACGTTTAACGGCACGGGAAGGATATAAGATAAGATACTTTTATAGTCTCTGAGTGGCAAAGTGGTTAGTGTACTGGTCTCTCATGGCAAAGGTCGGGGGTTTGAGTTCTTCTGGAGTTGGGGAAGGAAAGGCGGTCATGCATGATGCTGACCATATCACCCTCTAGTGTGGTGACAGGTCAAGGAAAATATGGGCACTAACACCATATCCCTATGTGGCTCTAAGGCATGACAGGATTACCTTTACCTTTACCTTTTTTTTTATATTTTTAGAAATTGGCAGCGTATGAGATGTTCCAGCCTCAAGTGGAGGAACAAATAGACAGAGATCTGAAGGCCAAAAATGCTGAGGAAATTCGTTGTCACCAAGAGAAGGAGCTTCAGCTTCACAAGGTTAGTGGCATTGGTTCTCCACAAGCAGTTTTTGTAGACATCAAGTTCTGTTTGTTACCTGTTCATTACTTACTTACATCCTTCCCATGCCCTTAACTCTTTCTGTGCCCCAGAAAAAAATGCGAACGTTCCTGTCCTTGCCACACAAAAAGTGCGGTCTTGATATGTATAGGGGGTATAGTTGTAAAAGTGAATGCACAAAGTATTTCCACTTTAAAAGTATATATATTATGCATGAAAATAGTTGTAAATGTAAGAAGATTTAATAAATGAAGAGTTTTTTTAGGAAAAAAGAAGTAATGTGATGATTTTAGCTGATAATTGTGTAGTGCTTACCATCAGCGATGCCTAGATGTACAATGTTTACCATCGGTGATTTCCATATCTGCTTAAATTTTCGTCTGATCTCGTCGTGTGGTGGCATTTTTACTAAAATAATGTCTGAAATAACCTTCTAACTACTTCTCCAGTCCATTTAATAGGTCTAGATGTACTTGGGGTACATTCAGGAACGGTGGTCGGGTCATAGGACATGTCCTTCTGCCTCCAAAATCACGATAAATACTGAAATTTCTCCGTTAATTCATCGCTTTCGCTCGGTTGTTAGCCATGCTTTTTGATTGAACTATGAAAGGTCACCAGACATGCGCAGATAAATCGTGTACAATAAAAAGTTTTACAATAGTTTTACATTGCAATGAAACAAAATCGCTATAGCGACAATGGCAGTCACTAGACTAACAGGAAGTTATCATGATATCGACAATGGCAGTTGAAGAGTTAAATGTCAGATAGGGCTCGCATAATTGTTTGCCATGTTTTCCTGTTTTTGGCGAGTTTTTCAACTTCATCAAGGGATGTTATGCCCACTAAATTGGCTTCTCTTAATAATATCCTCATTAGAGTTTCACGTGGTCGACCTCTTTTTCTTTGACCTGTTGTACCTGTTCATTAAGAATTCATTAATAAGATTATTCACAGTTGCTACCTTCCTCAGGTTGTACTGCTGCTTGAGTTCAAGTAACTAAATTCAAACTGGACATTGAAAATTAATTAGCTGAGCATTATGCAAATAAAATCTTTTAAAAAGTCACAGAAGGACATCTCAAAGGTCTGCTGTTGAATCTGATAAACAGTTAAAACATTTAGACTATGCAGATGATGTTTTTTTTTTTGCTTCATCAGCCAGAATGAAGTACACATCCAAGATAAAAATCAATCAGACAGAAGAAATAGTCAGACATGCAAGGCCTGAAATTAACAGGCATAAAATCCTTTGATGAGGTTGAAAGACTAGCCGAAGACAGGAAAAATTGGCGAACTACTTTGCGAGCCCTATGTGACGTTTAACGGCACGGGAAGGATATAAGATATATAAGATAAGATACTTTTATAGTCTCTGAGTGGCAAAGTGGTTAGTGTACTGGTCTCTCATGGCAAAGGTCGGGGGTTTGAGTTCTTCTGGAGTTGGGGAAGGAAAGGCGGTCATGCATGATGCTGACCATATCACCCTCTAGTGTGGTGACAGGTCAAGGAAAATATGGGCACTAACACCATATCCCTATGTGGCTCTAAGGCATGACAGGATTACCTTTACCTTTACCTTTTTTTTTTATATTTTTAGAAATTGGCAGCGTATGAGATGTTCCAGCCTCAAGTGGAGGAACAAATAGACAGAGATTTGAAGGCCAAAAATGCTGAGGAAATTCGTTGTCACCAAGAGAAGGAGCTTCAGCTTCACAAGGTTAGTGGCATTGGTTCTCCACAAGCAGTTTTTGTAGACATCAAGTTCTGTTTGTTACCTGTTCATTACTTACTTACATCCTTCCCATGCCCTTAACTCTTTCTGTGCCCCAGAAAAAAATGTGAACGTTCCTGTCCTTGCCACACAAAAAGTGCGGTCTTGATATGTATAGGGGGTATAGTTGTAAAAGTGAATGCACAAAGTATTTCCACTTTAAAAGTATATATATTATGCATGAAAATAGTTGTAAATGTAAGAAGATTTAATAAATGAAGAGTTTTTTTAGGAAAAAAGAAGTAATGTGATGATTTTAGCTGATAATTGTGTAGTGCTTACCATCAGCGATGCCTAGATGTACAATGTTTACCATCGGTGATTTCCATATCTGCTTAAATTTTCGTCTGATCTCGTCGTGTGGTGGCATTTTTACTAAAATAATGTCTGAAATAACCTTCTAACTACTTCTCCAGTCCATTTAATAGGTCTAGATGTACTTGGGGTACATTCAGGAACGGTGGTCGGGTCATAGGACATGTCCTTCTGCCTCCAAAATCACGATAAATACTGAAATTTCTCCGTTAATTCATCGCTTTCGCTCGGTTGTTAGCCATGCTTTTTGATTGAACTATGAAAGGTCACCAGACATGCGCAGATAAATCGTGTACAATAAAAAGTTTTACAATAGTTTTACATTGCAATGAAACAAAATCGCTATAGCGACAATGGCAGTCACTAGACTAACAGGAAGTTATCATGATATCGACAATGGCAGTTGAAGAGTTAAATGTCAGATAGGGCTCGCATAATTGTTTGCCATGTTTTCCTGTTTTTGGCGAGTTTTTCAACTTCATCAAGGGATGTTATGCCCACTAAATTGGCTTCTCTTAATAATATCCTCATTAGAGTTTCACGTGGTCGACCTCTTTTTCTTTGACCTGTTGTACCTGTTCATTAAGAATTCATTAATAAGATTATTCACAGTTGCTACCTTCCTCAGGTTGTACTGCTGCTTGAGTTCAAGTAACTAAATTCAAACTGGACATTGAAAATTAATTAGCTGAGCATTATGCAAATAAAATCTTTTAAAAAGTCACAGAAGGACATCTCAAAGGTCTGCTGTTGAATCTGATGAAACAGTTAAAACATTTAGACTATGCAGATGATGTTTTTTTTTTTTGCTTCATCAGCCAGAATGAAGTACACATCCAAGATAAAAATCAATCAGACAGAAGAAATAGTCAGACATGCAAGGCCTGAAATTAACACCAAGAAATAACCAAAAAAATCAAAAACAATAAATATGACAGAAATATCTGAGTCAGAAATTAAAGCTCTGAATCAAACACTTTCTTGGCAGCACAGTTTCAACTTTCTTGCCACCACAGTTTCAGCTTTCTTACCAGCACAGTTTCAACTTTCTTACCAGCACATTTTCAACTTTCTTGCCAGCACAGTTTCAGCTTTCTTACCAGCACAGTTTCAGCTTTCTTGCCAGCACAGTTTCAACTTTCTTGCCAGCACAGTTTCAACTTTCTTACCAGCACAGTTTCAGCTTTCTTGCCAGCACAGTTTCAACTTTCTTGCCAGCACAGTTTCAACTTTCTTACCAGCACAGTTTCAGCTTTCTTGCCAGCACAGTTTCAACTTTCTTACCAGCACATTTTCAACTTTCTTACCAGCACAGTTTCAACTTTCTTGGCAGCACAGTTTCAACTTTCTTACCAGCACAGTTTCAACTTTCTTACCAGCACAGTTTCAACTTTCTTACCAGCACAGTTTCAACTTTCTTGGCAGCACAGTTTCAGCTTTCTTGCCAGCACAGTTTCTGCTTTCTTACCAGCACAGTTTCAACTTTCTTACCAGCACAGTTTCAACTTTCTTACCAGCACAGTTTCAACTTTCTTACCAGCACAGTTTCAACTTTCTTGGCAGCATAGTTTCAACTTTCTTACCAGCACAGTTTCAACTTTCTTGGCAGCACAGTTTCAACTTTCTTACCAGCATATTTTCAGCTTTCTTACCAGCACAGTTTCAACTTTCTTGGCAGCACAGTTTCAGCTTTCTTGCCAGCACAGTTTCAGCTTTCTACCAGCACAGTTTCAACTTCTTACCAGCACAGTTTCAACTTTCTTACCAGCACAGTTTCAACTTTCTTGCCAGCCAGTTTCAACTTTCTTGGCAGCATAGTTTCAACTTTCTTGCCAGCAGTTTCAACTTTCTTGGCAGCAGTTTCAACTTTCTACCAGCACAGTTTCTGCTTTTTTGGTAGCAGCTTCAGCTTTCTTGGCAGCACGGTTTCAGCTTTCTTACCAGCACAGTTTCAACTTTCTTGGCAGCACAGTTTCAACTTTCTTGCCAGCACAGTTTCAACTTTCTGACCAGCACAGTTTCAACTTTCTTGCCAGCACAGTTTCAACTTTCTTGCCAGCACAATTTAAACTTTCTTGGCAGCACAGTTTCAACTTTCTGACCAGCACAATTTAAACTTTCTTGGAAGCACAGTTTCAACTTTCTTACCAGCACAGTTTAAACTTTCTTGCCAGCACAGTTTCAACTTTCTTGCCAGCACAGTTTCAACTTTCTTGCCAGCACAATTTAAACTTTCTTACCAGCACAGTTTCAGCTTTCTTGCCAGCACAGTTTCAACTTTATTGGAAGCAGTTTCAACTTTCTTGCCAGCACAGTTTCAACTTTCTTGGAAGCAGTTTCAACTTTCTTGCCAGCACAGTTTCAACTTTCTTGCCAGCACAGTTTCAACTTTCTTGCCAGCACAGTTTAAACTTTCTTGGAAGCAGTTTAAACTTTCTTGCCAGCACAGTTTCAACTTTCTTACCAGCACAGTTTCTGCTTTTTTGGCAGCAGCTTCGGCTTTCTTGCCAGCACAGTTTAAACTTTCTTGCCAGCACAGTTTCAACTTTCTTACCAGCACAGTTTCAACTTTCTTACCAGCACAGTTTCTGCTTTTTTGGTAGCAGCTTCAGCTTTCTTGCCAGCACAGTTTAAACTTTCTTGCCAGCACAGTTTCAACTTTCTGACCAGCACAATTTAAACTTTCTTGGAAGCAGTTTCAACTTTCTTGCCAGCACAGTTTCAACTTTCTTGGAAGCAGTTTCAACTTCTTTCTTGCCAGCACAGTTTAAACTTTCTTGCCAGCACAGTTTCAACTTTCTTGGAAGCAGTTTCAACTTTCTTGCCAGCACAGTTTAAACTTTCTTGGAAGCAGTTTCAACTTTCTTGCTAGCACAGTTTCAACTTTCTTGGAAGCAGTTTCAACTTTCTTGCCAGCACAATTTAAACTTTCTTGCCAGCACAGTTTCAACTTTCTTGGAAGCAGTTTCAACTTTCTTGCCAGCACAGTTTCAACTTTCTTGCCAGCACAGTTTCAGCTTTCTTGCCAGCACAGTTTCAGCTTTCTTACCAGCACAGTTTCAGCTTTCTTGCCAGCACAGTTTCAGCTTTCTTGCCAGCACAGTTTCAGCTTTCTTGCCAGCACAGTTTCTGCTTTCTTGGCAGCAGCTTCAGCTTTCTTGGCAGCACAGTTTCAGCTTTCTTACCAGCACAGTTTCTGCTTTCTTGGCAGCAGCTTCAGCTTTCTTGGCAGCACAGTTTCAGCTTTCTTGCCAGCAGTTTCTGCTTTCTTACCAGCACAGTTTCTGCTTTCTTGGCAGCAGCTTCAGCTTTCTTGCCAGCACAGATTCAGCTTTCTTGCCAGCACAGTTTCAACTTTCTTGCCAGCACAGTTTCAACTTTCTTGCCAGCACAGTTTCAACTTTCTTACCAGCACAGTTTCTGCTTTCTTGGCAGCACAGTTTCAACTTTCTTGCCAGCACAGTTTCAACTTTCTTGCCAGCACAGTTTCAACTTTCTTACCAGCACAGTTTCAACTTTCTTGCCAGCACAGTTTCAACTTTCTTACCAGCACAGTTTCAACTTTCTTGGCAGCACAGTTTCAACTTTCTTGCCAGCACAGTTTCAACTTTCTTGGTAGCATAGTTTCTGCTTTCTTGGCATCAGTTTCAGCTTTCTTAGCACCACAGTTTCAACTTTCTTGGCACCAATTACAACTTTCTTGGCAGCATAGTTTCAACTTTCTTGGCAGCACAGTTTCTTCTTTCTTGGCAGCACAATTTCAACTTTCGTGCCAGCACATTTTCAACTTTCTTGCCAGCACATTTTCAACTTTCTTGCCAGCGTAGTTTCAAACAGAACATTGGGAATGCAAGGTCAGTAATGAACAAGCTACACTGTGTATGAGAATCCAAAATTTGCATCTTAAGACAGAATTCAGACTTTATGAAGCAGTTCTTACCGTTCTAATAATAATGACACTTTTTTTCATGTTGGAAGACAGTTTTAAAGCAGGTGAATATTACTGTTGTTGCTTGTTCTGCTTCGCCTGGGCAGTTTGCCTTGTCCATGTTTCACTTTCTCTCTCCCAATTCTGCCAAACAGTTCCAGAGGAAAGGCAAAGTCCATGTCCTGAAAATCTAGCAGAATTGTAGGAGATCTGGAAGGTGGGTTGAATGATAAAGACCACCATCTACCATAGGATCTCTCTGTAGGTTTTCTTCTTTGGGTTTACACCAATAACCTTTGACTCTTACAAGCCATCCACAAGGCAGCGGGTTTGATAGGGACTGGTAGTTCTGCTTGTTGTCAAATGGTAGCATGTAAACACAACCAGACAAATAAACAGTTCTTCACTGTGAAGCAGAAACATGAAAAACTGATAATAGAAAACAAGCACAGTGATTTTGGGAGCAAAGCGTTGAGGGCATTCACGCTGGTATAAGTAATAGAAATGTTCAAATTAAATACAAGGTCCGACAATTAAGTAATGAGATTGATTTTATTATGGCTAAGACAAAAAATGCCATCTATGAAGCAAAGCATGGAAATCAAAGAGGCAACCTTTATCTATGATCTGGCAACTTTTCATCACCACCTGATAAGCAGACGACAAACAAGGCTTCATTTTGTTGACCTAGTCAGAGGCTCATTGTTACGTAATCAGCATGGAGCAAAAATCTAACATTAAATTTTGTTTAAAACTTGGAAAAAGTGCCATTGAGACAGTTGAATTGATGCGACAAGTTTATGAGGATAATTTTTTATCTCATGCACAGATATTCAGGTGGTATTCATGATTCAGAAGTGGTGTGGAAACGATTACAAATGCAACTAGACATGGATGCCCAATTTCTGTTCATAATGAGGAACTCATTGCAAAAATCAGAGAATGGATACAAGAAGATTGTTGTTTGACTGTGGGGATGATGGCAGATGAATTTGGTGTTAACCGAGAGACATTTGTAAAGTTTTAGTGGAAGATTTGGCGAGAAAAAAGTTGCTTGCCAGTTTGTACCACATTTGTCGTCTGATGACCAAAAACATCAGCATGTTGAGTACACAAAAGACGTTATCAAAACGTGTCGCAGAAATAAACATTTCTTAAATTTGATTGTTGCAGAGGATGAAACATGGATTTTTCAGTATGATCCCACAACTAAATGCCAAAGTGCTCAGTGGAAGTCATCATCATCACCAAAAGGCAAAAAAAATTCGTCTTCAAAAGTCGAAAGTGAAGACAATGTTGGTGTGCTTCTTCGACAGCAGAGGAGTTATTCACAAAGAATTTATTTCAGAGGGACAGACTGTCACTGCCAAAGTTTATTTAAGAATTTTGAAATGCCTATTGAAAACAGATCAAATGGTTGAGTATTCAACACCTGGCAGTTTTTTCCTTCTTCATGATAATGCACTGGCTCACTGGGCGATAGTTGTACAGGAATTTTTTGCTCCTAAACAAATATATGTTCTCAACCATCCACCCTATTTGTCTCCCTGCAATTATTTTCTATTCCCAAAATTAAAGTTACCATTGAAAGGGCGCTTCTTTGACAATACTGATGACATCCAAAGAGCCGTAACATTGAGTTTAAGGGCCATAGCAACAGAAGAAGAACTGCAGAGGTCATTCCAGTCTTTGTTAGATCATGCCACTCACTGTGTCAGTGCTTACTTTGAATAAAATACAGCTTATATCTTCAACTGTTGCTTATTTTATTTTTTAATGGAATTAGTCTCATTACTTAATTGTCAGACCTTGTAAAAAAAGATGAACATGAGTTGAACGTGAGTTGAACATAGAAAAGACATACAATGGACTGGGCCCCGAATACCACAAAGAGAAGAGAATCAGGGTAGAAACAAACCTATCAGACAGAATAAAGTAAGAAAGACAATGGGAAATGTACAGACAGACAGACTCAAGACCACGTCAGATGGTGAGTTTTAATCTGTATCTTATATGCTTCAGGAAACAGTGAGGATGATGATATTTTTGCAGAAGCATATACCCTTTTTTTTTTTTTTTTATAAAACTTCTGAAAAAATTATAACTTTTGACAGATTTTAAGGTTGAAGAAAGAATAATTAGATTTTTAAAAAAAAGTATTTTATATTCTTAACTCTTTCCGTGCCTCAGGAAGAAATGCGCACATGTCCATACCCCTATTTACCCCTATCTACATCATCAAAAATTGAAATTTCTTGCAGAAAGCTTCAGTTTTCTCCTTCATAACTAAGCACTCTTTGGCCATTATGAAAAGGGTCATGGGGCAAGTGCACTAAATGTTTATAATTTAAACGTTACACCGGTGTTTTAATGAAACAAACCAAGCATCACTAAAGTGATGAAAGGGACCACATCAGAAACCGGAAGCATCACCGCTATGATGATAAGCACAGAAAGAGTTAAATAGATCTCATTTATCATTTTTGCTACAGAAAACATTTTTTTTTTGTTTTTTGGGTAGAGGGAGCAGAGGAATTGGAGACAAAGAATTTAAGCTGAATGAAATAGTAGTTAGTGTCCCATAGCTGACCAAGTCTAGCACCTAGTAGTTAGTGTCCCATAGCTGACCAAGTCTAGCTCCTAGTGGTTAGTGTCCCATATCTGACCAAGTCTAGCTCCTAGTGGGTAGTGTCCCATATCTAACCAAGTCTAGCATCTAGTAGTTAGTGTTCCCTATCTGACCAAGTCTAGTACCTAGTAGTTAGTGTCCCATATCTGACCAAGTCTAGCCCCTAGTCGTGCCCTCAGGTAACATATTACAGTCTGACCCAGTGAATAGGGATCAAATAATCATCTGGTCACTTCACATCAACCAACTTCAGATTACTCTTGTCTCTGTAGGAAGCATATGTGGAGTACTTAAACACGGACAGACTATTCGAGGATATGTACGCTGATGATCCTGAAGGAAACAGACTGAAGCTTCTTCCAGGTGTTGGTGAATTAATGGCCGTATATCCTTTTTTTTTCATGAGTTATTAATATGAGATAATGATGTTACAGAATGTATTGCAGAATGAAATATCAGTCCTGAATTACTTTATTAAAATGTGGAATTTGACATTTAGCAAATTTTTATAAGGAAGATTTTGGAGTGTAGATGGAACCTAGAATAGTAAACAAAAGAAGTGATGATTTATAAAGAAATGAGGATGATGGAGGATAGAATGTGATGAGTATTATTAAGAGATGAAATAATTTAATTCCATAAAATACGTATTAAATTATAACAATACACATTTAAGATAAGATCATAGAGAATAGGATTCATCATCATCATCAGGTGCCGTGCCGACTGGCGTTGGCTATTATGCTTCTCCAGAGTGCCCGATCCTTCATGCAGGCCATCAGTTCAGTTGGTGATCTCCTCTCACACCAACCCGTCAGACTGTCCAGTATCATTTCTCTTGGTCTTCCTCTTGATCTTCTTCCTTCTATTTTTCCTGTTGTTATAATATTTTCAATGCCCCCTCTTCTCATTGCATGTCCTATGAAAGTACATTGTCTCTCTCTTATCTTTCTGACAAGGTTTTTTGTCTCTCCAGCTCTTCTCATACATTCTTCATTAGTTATTTTTGCTGTCCAGGGGATTCGCAACATTCTTCTAATAAACCACATTTCTGCTGCTTCCAATGATTTTTGTGCAGACTTGCCTATTGTCCATGATTCACTTCCATATAACAAGATAGGTTCAATATAGCATTTAAGGACTCGTTTTCTAACATAGAATAGGATTATTCTTTCATAAAAACCAATTTTTTTTTTTTTTTTTTTGGTTTTTTTGGTTTTTATAAAAAAGAATAGGATTATTCTTTCATAAAAACCAATTTTTTTTTTTTAAGAAAGTTGCATTTCTTGGATTATAAGTCTGACATTATGGAGATTTTGCAGTATGATTAGTTACTCATATTTTGACTTACATGAATTATCAAACCTTAAAAGTAAGTTTCAGTATTAATTAGCAAGTTTCAGTATTAATAAGTACTTACCTGGCACGGAAGCTGCCATGATCATCAAGGTGGTCCTTCTGTCCAGGCTAAGAAAATTTTAATACTAAAACCCTCACCAGCGCGAGGTGGTAAACATCTAGCAATGCACTTGTGGGTGTTAAAAAAAATTTTTTTTTAAAAATAAGTAAGTTTCAGTATTAAATAGTTGCTGATTAGGTTTGTATTTTAATGTACTTATGATGAGCCTGTACTACACAGGGATGTAGAATCATTGTAGGGGAGTTTTGCAGCAGATTGTTATTTTGTTATTTTTCTCCTGACCTGGTTCCAAGCCCTCATTCACTGATTGCTTTGGTCATAAGTAATATCTGTAATCCTTTCAACTCTCACACCAACCCGTCAGACTGTCCAGTATCATTTCTCTTGGTCTTCCTCTTGATCTTCTTCCTTCTATTTTTCCTGTTGTTATAATATTTTCAATGCCCCCTCTTCTCATTGCATGTCCTATGAAAGTACATTGTCTCTCTCTTATCTTTCTGACAAGGTTTTTTGTCTCTCCAGCTCTTCTCATACATTCTTCATTAGTTATTTTTGCTGTCCAGGGGATTCGCAACATTCTTCTAATAAACCACATTTCTGCTGCTTCCAATGATTTTTGTGCAGACTTGCCTATTGTCCATGATTCACTTCCATATAACAAGATAGGTTCAATATAGCATTTAAGGACTCGTTTTCTAACATAGAATAGATTATTCTTTCATAAAAACCAATTTTTTTTTTTTTTTTGGTTTTTTTGGTTTTTATAAAAAAGAATAGGATTATTCTTTCATAAAAACCAATTTTTTTTTTTTAAGAAAGTTGCATTTCTTGGATTATAAGTCTGACATTATGGAGATTTTGCAGTATGATTAGTTACTCATATTTTGACTTACATGAATTATCAAACCTTAAAAGTAAGTTTCAGTATTAATTAGCAAGTTTCAGTATTAATAAGTACTTACCTGGCACGGAAGCTGCCATGATCATCAAGGTGGTCCTTCTGTCCAGGCTAAGAAAATTTTAATACTAAAACCCTCACCAGCGCGAGGTGGTAAACATCTAGCAATGCACTTGTGGGTGTTAAAAAAAATTTTTTTTAAAAAAATAAGTAAGTTTCGGTATTAAATAGTTGCTGATTAGGTTTGTATAAATAAATACTAATGTACTTATGATGAGCCTGTACTACACAGGGATGTAGAATCACTGTAGGGGAGTTTTGCAGATTGTTATTTTTCTCCTGACCTGGTTCCAAGCCCTCATTCACTGATTGCTTTGGTCATAAGTAATATCTGTAATCCTTTCAACTCTCTCACCATAAAGGTCAGGATTTATAATGATCATTGCTCATAAAATGAAATTTATGTCGAGCAGGTGATCAGCCTATAATGTCTTCACATGGTTGAATGTTTGCATCCAGTGCGAGCCCAGCTCAGGCAGTCTGACAGGTTTCATGGTTTTTCCCCCGGCTTCTTAAGTAGTGGCTCTTTCTTCCTTCCCGAGTTTGCTCTCAGATACAGTTTGACTCTTTCCACATTTGCAAAGCAGGCTTGCTGGCCTGAGCCTGGTGATGCTCCTTAACAAAGTGCACATTCAGGGAGAAGCTCATGGCTGTGTGCCAACAGTTGTTTGACTTTGGTCTGCAAGAGTACGAGAAGAGAAAAGCTGAGGTGGACATGTTCTGGGAATGTGTTAATGAGGCCAAGCAGGAAAACAAGGAGCAGGGAATGGCAGATATTAATGAGTTTTTGAAATTTAAAAAGGAGGTAAAAGAATTGTGCATTTTTACTTTAAAATATGTTTCACAAAAATTTGTTATTAGTGTTTTCAAAGGGTTGCTTTAGTTTATTTCTTAAAGAAATTTCAGTGGAAATTTTATATTCTAATATTTTTACATTATTTGATACATTTTGTAAATTACTCATTACAAATCAGTATCTTTTGTAAAAGTTTAGTAATTAAGATTTAAAAAAAAAGGTTTCTTTGAACCTCAATTTCAACTTTACCATAAAAACACTAGCTCCCAGATGGGAAATAAAGATAAAAATACATTGAAGGAAGAACTTAAATTCTTCAAGATGAAATAACACATTTTGAAAAAAATTTGATGAAGAAATAAGAAATTCTGAAGAAACATAGAATCAGCAAGAGTGGACAGTGTGGATGTGTAGGAACTGGAAAGTTTGTTTCACATGGAGGCCCAATGCAAAAAAAAAATAATGATGTTGAATGTTTTAAGATTGTACAGTGCTGCAAAATGTGATATGAAAGTAGTTAGGTTTAGAGGTTATAGTCTGTTTGCAAAGTCTGTATTGACAGCCAAATCTATTTGAAATAGATGCTTTAAAAAAAAAACAAATACCATGGTATTTTTTATTGTTCAAATATTTTTCTTTGATGAGTCAGCAGCTGAAGTTACATATACTTGTATGTCATGACATGGTCATAAAAGGCCACTTCCAGGTCTACAGATACTTGTATGTCATGACATGGTCATAAAAGGCCACCTCCAGGTCTACATATACTTGTATATCGTGACATGGTCATAAAAGGCCACCTCCAGGTCTACAGATACTTGTATATCATGACATGGTCATAAAAGGCCACCTCCAGGTCTACAGATACTTGTATGTCATGACATGGTCATAAAAGGCCACCTCCAGGTCTACAGATACTTGTATGTCATGACATGATCATAAAAGGCCACCTCCAGGTTTACATATACTTGTATGTCGTGACATGGTCATAAAAGGCCACCTCCAGGTCTACATACTTGTATGTCATGACATGGTCATAAAAGGCCACCTCCAGGTCTACATATACTTGTATGTCGTGACATGATCATAAAAGGCCACCTCCAGGTCTACATATACTTGTATGTCGTGACATGGTCATAAAAGGCCACCTCCAGGTCTACAGATACTTGTATGTCATGACATGATCATAAAAGGCCACCTCCAGGTTTACATATACTTGTATGTCATGACATGGTCATAAAAGGCCACCTCCAGGTCTACATATACTTGTATGTCGTGACATGATCATAAAAGGCCACCTCCAGGTCTACAGATACTTGTATGTCATGACATGGTCATAAAAGGCCACCTCCAGGTCTACAGATACTTGTATGTCATGACATGGTCATAAAAGGCCATCTCCAGGTCTACAGATACTTGTATGTCATGACATGGTCATAAAAGGCCACCTCCAGGTCTACATATACTTGTATGTCATGACATGATCATAAAAGGCCACCTCCAGGTCTACAGATACTTGTATGTCGTGACATGGTCATAAAAGGCCACCTCCAGGTCTACAGATACTTGTATGTCATGACATGATCATAAAAGGCCACTTCCAGGTCTACAGATTTGTGTATGCCCGGCCATATTTTGTTTTCATGATTAACATCAAGGAAAATACCTATAAATATACATTTTACTGAGATACAAGTAAAGTGACCAAATGTTCCATATTGTTTGAGTTTTTAAAAAAAAAAAAAAAAAGGTAAAATTCCAGTTTCCATGCCATTAAGGCATATTGGGGATACGGTGTTAGGCTCGTATTTTCCATGACTTTGTGCACATGAAAGTGTGATGTGGTCAGTATCACGCCTGGCCACATTTACCTTCCAAGATTTCTCTGGTACCCATTTTTAGAGGACGGATGGACCCCGGGTCTTTTTTCGGTGCTGGTGGTACCAGAAAAAATAATCCCACTGCTGGGACTTGAAGCTGGTACCATTGTATTAGTAAACCAAGCAGTTTTGTATGGGACAGTCCCATATTTTAGAGAAGTTCCAGGGAATCATAGTGCTTTGGTCAGGATACCTAAATGCCTCCTATTTTAAAATGCATGTCCCATATTTTCATTTTTGATTGCCGTGTTTTGAAATACTCAGAATTTTTTAGTTATTTTAGTGGAAAATTTGCTATTTTGAAGAAAATTCACTCTGTTAAGAAGTACAACAAGTAGGCACATTTGTAAGTAAAGTTATAAACCTAGTAATCTACTGATTACAATTTTGGATTAACATTTAAATTTAGCACCTTCCCCCCCCCCCTCCCCCATATTGAATGTCCTGTATTTGAACTTAGACAAGATGATTAGGTTAGATACAAGTCTACTAGTTCATGGTTTTTAGTTACAAAGAACCCGTCATATAATTTATGACATTGTTACACACTTACAGGAAGCTGTGCATCGTGTTTATCAGTGAAAAAATTTAAAGAAAGGTCTTGATTAGTTTTGTCCATTACAGTATTGCATTACCTTTTTGATTCTATAAAAGAAAGTATGCAGTGCTTTTGCATAAGACTAATAGTGACAAAGTACAAATTGCAAATTATGAATTAGCACATTGTCTGTAAACTGTCAAAAATGATGATATAAGAAATGAAAGTGTAATTTTATTCAAAACTGCAACTGGAAAACTTTTAGAACCTTTGTTTAAGCAAATGCAGTGTTTCCTTTAATAACTTTTGTTTTTAATGTTGCTGTCAGTTGTTCTTAGAGCTACCGTATATGGCAGATTCTAGACTGGCTGAAAGCAAAATACAGGAATACAGCATCAGCATCTCAGTCCTGTGGGATAAACTAATGGGGCTTGAGCTTCAGTTGGTGGACCAGCTAGAGGTAGTTACATTTTGATGTACCTTTTTTTTTTATCTTTTGTCACACAAGACAATTTTGCTCATTTCTTTCCTTTCATATTTGTGCCATATCAGATATCACCATGAATGCTTTCAGTAAAAGCAGTGATTGCTAGGACATCATGTTCAAATTTATGATTTCATTTGTTCTTATACAGCCTGTCACAGTGAATGCTTTGTCTAATTTGGCAGTGAGTAACTCCATAGCTGACATGCTAACAACAGCTGACCCAGACACTGTCCCATCTCTCTGTTGGTGCCCCCAGTAATAGGCCTAGCAGTCCCAGTGGCACTGGAGCCTGCTAAAGAAGAACTTCACACCCTCTGTTGTTAGCTCCTCTCAAGGGCTGAAAAAAAAGACTGCCATAACCCACCCCCAATCTGACACAGTGCTGTGTCTCGACACCTCCACCACATCTTCACCACATCAGCTGCAAAGAATACCAGCTTGTAGTTCCAGGGAGAAGGAAAAGAGGAAGATACAGCCTGTCATGAAAAAAGTTTTTTTTTAAAAAACCTTTTTTTTTTCTCTCTGCTCTTCACAAGCAAAGTGTTTCAACAGCAAGGACTCAACTGCAGTTTTTCCTAACCAATGAGACTGGAAGTTTGTAGCTCTTGTACTGCTTCTGCTGTAGATTTTACTTTTCCATCTGTTATGACCCAGTCAGAATGTTACGATTTGTTCTCTTGTGCTAAACTGATAATATGTTTCACTTTTATCCCAAGTGCCCCAAACTGTGGAACATATTCTCCAAAACTGCACCAACTGCAAGACACTGAGTAGTAATTACTAGCCCAGTGAAACCACCAAAGAAGATAAGCTCTACGGTTCCATACATGAATTACAAAAAATACAGTGAAATTTATCCAAGAGACAGGACTGCAGATATAGACAGACAATGCGTACGAAGAAGAAGAAGTTTCACTTTTATAGTGTCCTGGATATTCCTTGTCTAATTTTGTATATAAATATGTATTTGCATGTGTATTTGTTAATTCTCAATGCTCCTGGAAGGTAGTTTGTCATTAATTAGCTATCACATCAGTTTATCTACACAGTAGATCATCAGTTTATCTACACAGTAGATCAGCAGTTTATCTACACAGTAGATCATCAGTTTATCTACCCAGTAGATCTGGTTGTGAGGCTGGACCATTGTTGTTGATTTGATGTTGGAAATGAAAGGATGGTTAAAAAAAAAATAAAAGTGGGTAAAGAATTTATCTACCATTAACTCTTAGAAACAGAAGTCTTCATAAAACATCAGGAAAAAAGTTTTTTTTTACAGAAGTTCCTAAAGGGTTGTTGAAGACAGGAACCAATGCAAAGTTCTATGAGTCTGTGAATGACAAGGACTGATGCTCATGATTTCATGATCTTTTAAACTGGATCAGTTTTTTTTCTGATAAATAGTCTGAACATATTCATAAAGTAATATAATCTTGGCTTTTACTTAACATTTTTTGGTTTATCTTTTAGAGATGTACGAGAGGTGATTGATAAGTTCTAGGCCTAAGGTATAAATACTTGAAACACACATTTGATACTAGGTGCAGCTGTAGATCAGGTTAATGTAAGATGATTAAACACCAAGTTTCAAGAAATTGACTGCAACCAATTTTTTTTTACAAGCTACTGAAGTGGTAAGGGGTGGCAGAAATTGAGAAAATTGATAAAATTTCTCATCGAGCAGTTATTCACTACCTCTGCATCAAAGGCTTATCATTGAAGGAGATCTATGAGGATATGGTGGAGACTAGGGGAGAGTGCCCCTTCTTACAGCACAGTGAAGAAATGGGCAGCTCAGTTCAAACATGGAAGGAAGAGACTAAAAGATGATCCCCATCCAGGAAGACCAAGTACGGTAACCACCGATGAAACCACCAGTAGAATCCATGACATGATAATGGAGGATCAACGACTAACTGAGCGGTACATTACTACTGAGTTGGGCATCTCCCAAGAATGCGTTCATGCCATTATTCACAATGATCTCCAAATGACTAATGTCTCTGCTCGGTGGGTCCCGAAACTTCTTGGAGTTTATCACAAACAACAGCATCTCAACATATCAAGATACAATTTTGGCCATTTTTCTGCAGATCCTGAAAAATTTCTTCAGCAATTTATGACTGTGGATGAGACTTGGGTTCATCATTTTCAACCAGAAACCAAAGAACATTCAAAGCAGTGGAAACATCATGGATCCCCACCTCCAAAGAAAGCAAGGCTGGTTCTGTCTGCAGGCAAAGTGATGGCTTCCATCTTTTAGGATTCAGAAGGTGTGCTATTGGTAAACCATCTTCAAAAAGGCAGAACGATCACCGGGGCCTTTTACACTAATCGTGTGAAGCAACTGCAGGTCAAATTGAAGGAAAAGCATCGAGGGAAATTGACGAGATGAGTCATCTTTCATCAAAACAATGTTCCAGTTCACAAATGGTGGTGGCAATGGCTGCCATTCATGAATGCAGCTACCAGCTTCTTGAACATCCTCCTTGTTCCCCAGCTTTGGCCCCTTTGGACTATTACCTTTTTACCAAACTCAAAAGGAGCTCAGTGGTTGCAAATTTGCTTCAGATGATGATGTCATTCATGCTGTAGACCACTATCTACTTGCACAAGATGTTGACTTTTACAAAGAAGGGATCAATATGATCCAGGATTGCTGAACTAAGTGCATAAACTTGCAAGGGGACTATGTTGAGAAATAGCAAAAAAAAAGTTCACAAATAGTCTGTTGTACCTTATGCTGAGAACTTATCAATCACCCCTCGTAGTTTTTTTCTGGTTTATATAACTTTCACAGCCCACATACATAGACTTTCAACTTTTGAGTTTAGGCATTTATTTTAATATTTTGTCTTGTTATACATTTAAAAGATTTTTACTGTTGATTGATTTGTTTATTGTTTTATCTGTCCCTCAGTTGATTAGTTTATTGTTTTAGCTGTCCCTCAGTTGATTTGTTTATTGTTTTAACTATACTTCTCTTAGCTGAGAAATTAATTTTGATTATTTCATTTGTTGTGCTGATAGGAAGTGGTCAAAGACTTTGACCGAAATATGCAGGAGCTGGTGGGTGTGTTTTTAGAAAGTGTGCAAGCATATCTTACACAGGCCAGAGATCTAGAAGGGTTGCATAATGAAAAGATTACAGAGTTGGCCACTACTGCTGTAGAGAAGGCTGCAAAGAATGAACTGGATGAAGACCTGGCAGATGAACTCAGAATGGTAGGGAAACAGTTTTTGCATAGTTAAATATGTAGTCATGAGATTTTATCGTTCTTGATTCTTTTACTCAAGAAGGTTTGGAGAATCAGATTAGTTTTGTTTGATTGAAATAACCTAAATTCCCAGTCATCATTTGCTCTTCATTTTCTTAGACTTCTCCATGATAAAATGTGCTTGCTGCAGAAATCCCATAGTATACTGCAGCAGATAAGGTCTAAAAGCAGAGTATCTTACACAGTAAAAATAAGGATTGGCCAAGTCCTTTGTCCTGAGTCTTCAGAGTCTGTACACACATGCAGTGCATGGATTAGATTTCCTTTGGCCATATTCTGGAGTCGTTATTTAGTATTACATGGTCTTTATGAGAGAATAATGTTCACCTGAATTATTCAAGTGTCTTTATCTCACAAGGACATCGCATTTAAAATTTGTTCTATAATTTGTTTTCTAATACATTGCATGGTCATTGCTTGCATGAAATTATGCTGTAATGTGAAACATATCCTAGTTCTTATCTGCTTATGTTGTTTTTCCTTCACTTCATTATTTTCTGAAAAATGCATTGTTTCTTACAGTTTATTTTTTTATGGTTTATTTTGTTAATTAATTCATTAATTAATTCACACCTTTCTCGATGTTCCAGCCATCTTGGGTGGCCTCTTTTGACAATATGTATGAAAGAGCTATATCACTGGGAGTCTGTATAGCTCGGTGTTAGGACATACTTGTGGGACAGTAACAAACAACTTTTGCCTGATAGGTCTGCAACCAAGCTTTGAATGGTGTCTCGGTTCTGTTGTGTGGTGTCTCGGTTCTGTTGAATGGTGTCTATTTTGGCTTCAGCACTTTTTTCACAAATTTGTGGTTGGTAGGCCTCTGTTTTCTTCAGCTGTTCGTTACATGGCTGTTCCAACAAACAAACAAAAATAAAGCATTGAGGTCTTTTTATAATAGTTGAGTTATTTTCTCACATAATCCATTGAATTTAAAAGGTAGTTATTTTTTTTTTTATTTAACTCTGAGAAAGTTCATGAGCAACAAATTGTTAAAAGTGAAGGTTGAGTAAAAGACTTCATTTTCTTTTCACCCTTCTTCCACCTTCATTAGACAAACATAGATCACAGCAGTAGTTGCTTTATGCCATTAATTTTTATTTATTTTATTGATAAATCATCAGTAACTGGCATTAGGTTTTATTATTTTCACCCTCTTTCTCTTACAAAGTTGCTGGTTGACAAAGACACTATACTGAATGCTATAACATCTTCACATGATGTTCATCTCCTGAAAATCGACAACAAAGAAGATGACATTACGACAAGAATTAAAGGTTGGCTTGCTGGCATGATTGAGAAGATTCACTGGGAAGAGGAGATTTATCGCAACAGAACTAGAGTCATCGAGATCAACCATTTCATAGATTTCACGCGGGATGAACTAGAAAACCTGGACATTGCATTTGGTGGGTGATGGGTTAATATTGAGTGAGAGTTTAATTATAAATGAAGATTGAGATAACATTTTCCAAACACTGAATATAATATCTTAAGATAAATATTGGATTTATAACAGAGAGTGTGTTATTTAATATGGAATTCTATTTAATAATTTACTGTTATGGCATTAGTAAAAACAGTAAATGGAGTTTTGATATGAAACAGAAAAGAAATACATAAAGAGTGGTTTTTCTTTCAGCATTTTACTTTACTTAAAAATTGTTTATCCATGTGGTTACCTTCTTAGCCAATGGCAGACATCCATGTCTTTCTTAATGTATACTGTTTATGTTCACAAAGGGGCAGAAGATGGGCACTTTCCTTCAGAATGTCAGAGGTTTGAAAGGCTGAATGTTTCTCTCTCTCTGGTTTACCTCTCTAATGTCTGAAGAGCAGTATTGTTATTTTTCTTTTTTTTTCTTTTAAACCAGAAAGTTTACTTGTCAGTGGCGTGGAAGCTGCACTAGTTTTAGTACTACCGAGACATATCAGTCACCAGACTGTCATCTTGTTTCAACTTATTTTGCTAAGCTAAAACTGTTTTAAAAAACAGAAGCAAGTCATAATAAACATAATTTTTATCAGTTACAAATTGTAGTTACTTAAAGCAGGCACTTGTCTTGTTATGCATTGTACACAATCTTTTTGAAGTTCTAAACTTATATGACAGCTGTAATGTAAAATATTGAAAATATTAACTGTAAGATTTTAAAGTGATCCAGAGGCCAATGTTTGAAAATAGCAGAGACAGGACAAGTCTTGTTTAAAAAAAATATACAAGTTCATAAACTGCAAGCAGCAGAAGAATGACTGATAAATTCAGCCTCAGAAGGATGAGCAACTGTCTGGCCATGACAGTGTCAGATCAGTCACTTACCTCAGAAGGATGAGCAACTGTCTGGCCATGACAGTGTCAGATCAGTCACTTACCTCAGAAGGATGAGCAACTGTCTGGCCATGACAGTGTCACACCAGTCACTTACTCTTTTTTTTTTCTTTTAATCCACACTTTGCTTTGGGAAAAGCTGCATCTTTTTTTTTTTACAAGTATTGATGACAAAACTATAAATACCAGATACATTTCAATAAACACATTGGTTCAGTGATAAACTTGAAAATTAATATTAATTAGGATGTTTGAAAACAATAAATTTTAAAAAAAACAGCAGCTGACGTAATGTATTAAATACCTCATCAAGATATATATATATATACATTTAAAATTTATCTACATAAGTTCACTCATGTTCACTTGTTCTTACATCCATAAAGAAATACCCATCTACACCCATTCACTTCCAGCACCACAGTTATCATGTTTTCACAGATGTTCATGTCAATTTTAATGTATTTGTAGTTGACTGCATTGTTTACAATGAGCTGATTGTATTTAAACTTGATTTTGTAAACATTCTTAAATCAAGAAAACTCCTGGATTGAATAATTTTTTTTGTTTAACTTAGCCCTGTCTTAAGATACAGATAACTAGGGATATAGAGTTTATGCCCATTATTATCCTTGACCTGTCAGCACACTAGAGGGTGATGTGATCAGCATCATGCCTAGCTTGACTTGTCAGCACACTAGAGGGTGATGTGATCAGCATCATGCCACTCCATTTCCACACTTCCACAGCTCCAGAAGGAGCTAGGTACCTGTTTCTACAGCTGAGTGACTAGGACTTCTCCAACCTGCCTTGAACCAGTTGCTGCACCACAAGAGACAAGTGAACTAACCACTTCACTACTCAAGAATTCTTTTACTTTATAAAGTTACAGTTTTAGGCTTAATTACAATTTCCCTTCTGAATTTATAAATAATATTTTAGAACAAATATGTGCATTAATTTATCTGCAGAAAATATCTGCATTAATTTATCCGCAGACATCTAGTTTTGTTGAAGAGAGTGTACTAAAATATGTTTTAAAATGTCCATCAAATTGTTGATTTATGTACCAGTTTTATATGCTTCTCCTCACAGATGATGATTGTAAGTATTGCAGTCATTGTTTACTGGTTGAAATATTGCTTACTTTCCATTGCAAGTTGTTGCTTATATGTATTTTTTTACTTTAAAAACTGAATAACATAACAATATTGTATATGAAATAAGTTTTTACTGTTACTTGGGAGATGTTTACATTAGTGGCTCACTTACTATCCTTGACAGCTTATTGTAATTGCATGCAGAAGAGACACTCCCATTTGTCTCATTTCCCCCAGACATCTTACTGAAGTTTTATGTCCATTAATTTCTCAAAATGACTGGATGTAGCTTTTATGGCCAGTTTATATTTAAACTTTTCTGCAAAGTAGACACTTGTCTTGTTATGTCTTCAGTAAAGTAGACATTTGTCTTATATCTTCAGTAAAGCAGACATTTGTCTTGTTATGTCTTCAGTAAAGCAGACACTTGTCTTGCTACGTCCTCAGTAAAGCAGGCACTTCTTCAGCAAAGTAGGCACTTGTCTTGTTATGTCTTCTTCAGAATTAATATTTATGCATCGGCTTCAGAAAAGGTGAATATGTTGATGCAGCAGAATATCAGTTCTCACACAGGCTGCTCAGGTGCCTGATTTATAAATCTGGTCTTCAAGAACATCATGCCGTGGCTAAAATTATGACAAATTCATGAAGGAGGTGTTAAAACTTGTTCAATTCTTCAGACGCAATGAAATTCTTGGGAAGTGATTTTCAGATCTGGCAACTGAACAGTTCCACTGAATGACACTCACAGCTGAGCATTGTGGGATTTTTAGATATGATTTCAGTGTTCTTAATTCTTCTGGAGGTTCTAGGACTTGTGAGAAGAATATGAGTATATGTAATAAGACCTTCTCATCTTCCATATAGAATTAATGAGAAAATTGTAGGAATATATAGAAGTTTTGAAAGGGTTACTCAGAAACTTGTTCACCTGCTTCGTTAAACTGCAGGAGTGATGACAGCTTCACTCTCTCAAGAACACTTTATGTTCAATAAATAGTCCAAGATTATAATAACCCAATCTGTGAAGTTCTTCATATCAAAGTATGTATACTTCATCTTTATGTAAATCTCTCTCTCTCTCTCTCTCTCTCTCACATGAACAAGACATTTTACCACACATTTAAACAACATACACCCATATGTGAAGCATAGTTTTATGTTCTTAAATGTCGCTGATATGACAGAATTCTTAGAAATTATTGATAGTCCAGAAATGTTCATTGAGCCAAACAAATCCATGTCACTGACCTACATGCTTCACCATGTAGGCATTAAGATTTTTTCCCCTAAGTATCTAACAGTTATGCTTAGCTCACAGGTTCTTTGTTGTTTTTTTTTTGTTTTCTTGTTTTTGTTTTCAGTTTTTAAATTTTTGAAATTGCATTCAATTCAGTTTTTGTTTGTTCACTAGCACTGTTGACTTCATGAATGCATTCCTAAAAATGTATATCATTATATCATCAGATACCACTCATATTTCTAGAAGATAAAAGCCACTGAAAGATGGGAATGTATTTCTAACGAATACCTATATCTCCTTAGAAGGGCTTTAACTCTTTGTATACCCAGGGGTTTTACATCAAATGACCAAGGGGTTAAATTTCATAAAGTGGAATGGAACGGTTGTCACATTTAAAAGGACCACAAAGGCACAGTCTGATTTACAGTGTGACATGTTATACATTAGTTTAAACAGGAAAAGTTGTATATTGTTTTTCTAATAAAATTGTTAATATGTTGTTAGTATAGAACAGAAAAAAAGAGCTAAGAATTGAGAAAAAAGAATGGAAAATTGTGATGAATTATTTTTCACTTACCCCTCAAGTTAATCCACTGTACTGGGTCCAGTATATCCAAAATGAATAAAATTTTACACAAACACGATTTCCTCACAGAAAATATACACTAATTATTTATTTTCAATTAATTTACAATCTACAATTAACTGAAAACATGAAAACAGAAATGGGCAGCAGGCTATAAACTTTAAAAAAAACTTAAAAACAATTAAATTTTAACAGAAACTGGCTCTGAATTCAAGCCTCGTATCTGCAGTCTTTGATACCGGAAGGAAGTAATACAAGGTCTGACAATTAAGTAATGAGACTGATTTTATTATGGCCAAGACAAAAATGCCATCTATGAAGCAAGATACGGAATCCAAAGAGGCAACCTTCATCTATGATCTGGCAACTTTTCATCGCCATCTGATAAGCAGATGACAAACAAGCCACCATTTTGTTGACCTAGTCAGAGGTGCATTGTTACGTAATCAGCATGGAGCAAAAAGCTGACATTAAATTCTGTTTAAAACTCAGAAAAAGTGCTGTTGAGACAGTTGACTTGTTGCGACAAGTTTATGAGGATAATTGTTTATCTCGTGCACAGATATTCAGATGGTATTCACGATTCAAAAGTGGTGTGGAAACGATCACAAATGCAACTAGTCATGGATGCCCAATTTCTGTTTGTAATGAGGAACTCATTGCAAAAGTCAGAGAACAGATACAGGAAGATTGTTGTTTGACTGTGAGGATGATGGCAGATGAATTTGGTGTTAACCAAGAGACCATTCGTAAAATTTTAGTGGAAGATTTGGGCGAGAAGAAAGTTGCTTGCCAGTTTGTACCACATTCATTTCTGATGACCAAAAACATCAGCGTGTTGAGTACACAAGTACACAAAAGACATCATCAAAACATGTCGCAGAAATAAACATTTCTTAAATTTGATTGTTGCAGAGGATGAAAATAGAAACCAGATAGATCATTTTTGTATTAGAAAGCAATACAGAACATCTCTGATAGATGTAAGGGCTTATAGGGGTGCAGGTGTCAGCAGTGATCACAACCTGTGCATAGGGAAAATAAAACTAAAATTGAAAAGCCAACACAAGAAATCAGTACATAGAAAGATAAACAGCCACAGCCTACAAGAAGAAAATACTATCATTAATTTAAATCAGGAACTTGCCAATCATTCCAAAACACCCAGTGAAGTTGAGGAGATAGGTATAGATGAATTATGGAATTCTTACAGCACAGCCATAATCACAGCAGCAAAAGCAAGCGCTGGATTGGAAAAACCAAATAGGAAAGCATGGATATCAGATAAAACATGGAAGTATATACATGAAAGATGAGCAGTCAAATTAGACATGTTGAATGCAAAAACAGATCTTGGAAAAGATCTGGCGAAAGCAACATACAAAGAAATAGACAAGAAAGTAAAAAGTTCAGCTAGAAGGGATAAAAGAGAATACATAGGCAATATGGCGAAAGAGGCAGAAAAAGCAGCAAAAACAGGAGACAGCAAAAATTTATATAACATACAAAAGAGGCTAACAGGTACTATTGCATCTAAAGAAAGACCAATCCTTAGCAAAACTGGAACCCTATTAACATCAAGTAAAGACCAAAAGCAAAGATGGGCTGAACACTTCCAAGAAATACTTAATCGACCACACCCAAAACAATTGTTAAACCTTGAAACTGACTTACCAGCCCCACAACTAAATGTCAACCTAGATGAAATTACATTGCATGAAACTGAAACAGCAGTGAATTTAATCTTATATCTTATATCCTTCCCGTGCCGTTAGACGTCACATAGGGCTCGCAAAGTAGTTCGCCAATTTTTCCTGTCTTCGGCGAGTCTTTCAACCTCAACAAAGGATTTTATGCCTGTTAACTTGGCCTCTCTTAATAATGTCCTCTTCAGAGTTTCACGCGGTCTGCCCCTTTTTCTTCGGCCTGTTGTGTTCCACTTGATAGCTTGTTTTGGGATTCTCTGATCATTTCTTCTCATCAAGTGACCAACATATGTCCATCTCCTTTTCCTGATCACCCGTGAGACTGGTTGTTGTTCAGTCATCTGTCTTATCTCTGCATTGTTCTTGAATTCATTCCACTTGATGCCGAGTATTTTCCTTAGGCATTTGTTTTCAAAAGAGTCTAATTTCTTTTCTATTTCTTTAGTTGTTTTCCAGCTTTCGCATGCATAAATGAGGGTGGATATTACATTTGAATTGAATAGTCTTAACTTGGTTTTTGTGCTTATAACTTTTGAATTCCATATGTTCTCAAGATTCTTGAAGATTGATGCTGCTTTTGCAATTCTGATCCTAACTTCCTTTCTAGTGTCACCATCCTGGTCTATGTAGCTGCCAAGGTATGCAAATTGATTGACTTCTTCAATATCTGTCCCTTCTATGTGTATTTTTCCATTTTGATTGATGGGAATTTTCATTATTTTTGTGAATTTAATGGCTAACAACAAAGCTGCAGGTGAAGATGAAATAACAGCTGAAATGCTACAAGCTATCAATAGTGACAACATGAGACAACTACAGAGAATGTTTAACAAGATTTGGAAAGAAGAAAAGGTCCCTTCTAATTGGAAAAAAAGGAATCATTGTTAAAATACCAAAAAAGGCAACCTTAGTGACTGTAACAACTGGAGAGGAGTAACCTTAATATCAGTTGTGTCAAAAGTATTTTGCAAGGTCATTTTGAATAGACTTAAAGATATAGTGGATACTGCAATGAGAGAAGAACACGCAGGATTTCGAAAAGGGAGAAGCTGTCTTGACCAGATCTTTACTCTCAGAATAATACTTGAAGAACATATTGAAAAGCAGAAACCATTAATACTGAACTTCATAGATTTTAAAAAGGCATTTGATAGCATACACAGAGATTCATTATGGAGAATTTTAAGTCTATATGGAATACCATCTAAAATTGTCAACATCATTAAGGACTTATACAATGGATATGTTTGTGCTGTCAAGACAGAAGAAGGGATGAGTGAATGGTTCCAGATTGAAACAGGTGTGAAACAAGGATGTATACTGTCTCCTTTACTTTTTGGGATTACAATAGACTTCATAATGACAAAATGCTGCACAGGTAACACAGGTATCGACTGGGTACATGGGACCCAACTAGAAGATCTTGATTTTGCTGATGACATAACTCTTATCAGTAATAATGTGAATTCCATGCAAGAAAAAACAGATAGCCTGTCTTCACTGGCTAGCAAAATAGGACTTGAAATTAACAAGGATAAAACAAAAATAATGAAAATTCCCTTTAATCAAAATGGAAAAATACACATAGATAGGGACATATATTGAAGAAGTCAATCAATTTGCATACCTTGGCAGCTACATAGACCAGGATAGTGACACTAGAAAGGAAGTTAGAATTAGAATTTCAAAAGCAGCATCAATCTTCAAGAATCTTGAGAACATATGGAATTCAAAAGCACAAAAACCAAGTTAAGACTATTCAATTCAAATGTAATATCCACCCTCATTTATGCATGTGAAAGCTGGAAAACAACTAAAGAAATAGAAAAGAAATTAGACTCTTTTGAAAACAAATGCCTAAGGAAAATACTCAGCATCAAGTGGAACGAATTCAAGAACAATGCAGAGATAAGACAGATGACTGAACAACAACCAGTCTCATGGGTAATCAGGAAAAGGAGATGGACATATGTTGGTCCATTGATGAGAAGAAATGATCAGAGAATCCCAAATCAAGCTATCAAATGGAACACAACAGGCCAAAGAAAAAGAGGCAGACCACGTGAAACTCTAAAGAGGACATTGTTAAGAGAGGCCAAATTAACAGGCATAAAATCCTTTGATGAGGTTGAAAGACTCGCTGAAGACAGGAAAAATTGGCGAACTACTTTGTGAGCCCTATGTGACGTTTAACGGCACGGGAAGGATATAAGATAAGATATAAGATATAAGAGGATGAAACATGGACTTCCGCTATGGCCCCACAACTAAATGCCAAAGTGCTCAGTGAAAGTCATCATCATCACCAAAAGGCAAAAAAAATCGTCGTCAAAAGTAATGACAATGTTGGTGTGCTTTTGCGACTGCAAAGAAGTTATTCACAAAGAATTTATTCCAGAGGGACAGAATGTCACTGCCAAAGTTTATTTAAGTATTTTGAAATGCCTATTGAAAACGATTCTCAGAGTCCGACCCAAGTATCCAATACCTGGCAGTTTTTTCCTTCTTCATGATAATGCACCGATTCACTGGGCAGTAGTTGTACAGGAAATTTTTGCCCAAAAACAAGTGTCTGTTCTCAACCATCCACTCTGTTCCCCAGATTTGTCTCGCTGTGCTTATTTTCTATTTCCAAAATTAAAGTAACAGCTGAAAGGACGCTTCTTTGACAATACTGATGACATCCAAAGAGCCGTAACATCAAGTTTGAAGGCCATACCAACAGAAGAACTGTAGAGGTTGTTCCAGTATTTGTTAGATTGTCCCACTTACTGTATCAATGCACAAGGGGCTTACTTTGAATAAAATACAGGTTATACCTTCAACTGTTAATTTTATTTTCTAATGGAATTAGTCTCATTACTTAATTGTCGGACCTTGTACAGGGTGGACCAAAAACACATGGCAGTTTTCAAAATTAACTAAATATGCTCCACTTTGTACTAATGAATTTGTAATGGCATACTAGTGATCTACAAAGAAAGATTTATCTTAAATAGAAAATTAGCAGCTCTTAGCTTAAAAATTATGTCCTTCAAATAGACCTCCATTACTTCTTTTTCTTCTTCTTCGTTCGCACTGTCTGTCTATATCTGCAGTCCTGTCTCTTGGACAAATTTCACTGTTTTTTGTAACTCATGTATGGAACCGTAGAGCTTATCTTCTTTAGTGGTTTCACTGGGCCAGTAATTATTTCTCAGTGTCTCGTAGTTGATGCAGTTCTGGAGGATATGTTCCACGGTTTGGGGCACCTGGGCACATGTACATAGATTAGTAGTACCAACCTTAAACTTTGTATACATATGACTTCGGAGTCGGCTGTGTCCTGTTCGGAGACGGAAGATGGTGACTTGTTCCTTTCTGTTTAGCATGTGATAGTCATCATGTGGTGGTGTTTGTGGCTTCCTGTAGGTTTTTATCATGCTTTTCTTCTGATTATAGGTGACTGGTATGTCTGGTTGCTCCATTTCAGTGCCCTCTTTGGCCAGATGGTCAGCTTTCTCATTGCCTGGTATCCCACAGTGGGAGGGAATCCACTGCAAAGTGACTCCATGTTGTAAGCCAATTTTTGACAAGGCATCCTTAAGGTCTGGTAGTTTGTTGCACTGAAGAGCCTCCAGTACTGATCTTGCATCTGTGAGAATTACTACAGGACATGTATCAATTCTGGAGTCTGATAGTTTTTCAACTGCAGCAATAATTGCCCTAACTTCTGCATCAAAGTTGTTGCAGTATTTACCAGTGGGTATGGAAATCTTGTCAATGGTGTTGTTTGGATATTCAATATATGCTCCTGCCCCACCATTTTTTATGGCATTATGTGCAGATCCATCTGTATACACACGTATCCAGGTGTCACATGGATATTTGTCATCTAGAACACTAAGTGTGGCTACTGATCTTACAAGACTGCTCTGCATCTCACCATTCTGCACACCTTTCACTTCAGTCTGAATAGTTATTTGTGTATAATCTGCTTCTTTCCATGGTGTATGCTCTGGTACAGATGATAATGGAGTGACTACAGTTGGAAGGTCAGGTATCAGCTTACGCATACGCTTGGCCTGATGAATGAAGCTGCTTCTTTTAAGCCGTCCTAATGCCAAGTTATTGAATCTCTCCTTCAGGGGATGGCTTACAGAGCTAAGGAATTTTTCTCCCATGGTTATGACCTTTGTGTCTCTACGTTCCTTTAGCGGTTGAACACCAACTATTTTCTGCATTTCTACTACCTCCATTACATTTTACTCACTGCTAGAGCTAGTCTCAGATGCTTGGCATTACTCACTGTGTCATATCATGTATGATGTATGAAGTCTTGTGCATTATGCATTGTTTGAGACCATTCAGCCTGGTTCTGCAGTGTACAAAATACTTTGAGTAACGACACAGAATAAAGCCTGGACAGAAAATGTCTGGAGAACATCTCCAAATTCTGAAATGATGCACCCTTAAAAAAAATTATGTTAAGACATGCAGTGTGTGCTGTAGGTCCATCTTGCTGGAAAGTTCTCTCAATTAGGTATAACAATGATTCATAAAAGGTAAAGAAGGTAAAGGTAATCCTGTCATGCCTTATAGGCACATAGGGATATGGCTTGGGGCATAGAAATTGCTTATCACATTTGTGTAGCCTTTGGCATTCATCATCAGTGTATTTCAATCATGATCTTAAAAGGCCTAGTTATGCAGGATGATGACAAAGCACACCAAACAGGTCATTTTGGTTTATGCAAAGGCCCCACTGATGAAGCTCACTGGGATTTTCATTTGTTAAGTAGTGACAATTCTACTTGTTAACTGCACTGTAAAGATGAAAATGTGTTTCATTGGATCAAAATAGTCCAACATTTCAGGATCATTTTGCAACAGATTTAGCACAGCTGTATAAATTTGAACTTTTATTTTTGTTGATTTTGTCTTGACAGATTCAGAACCCACAGTCTGCTTTATAATGAACCTCCTTAAACTTTTGGTGACTGCATTTAGTCCTCAGGTGGTATTTTCCTCTGCATGAACAGATATGCATTGACCTGGTGGTTTTGTGTTAAAAACAGAACCTTCTTCTTGAACCTTTGATACCCACACATAATAGTGTTGCATCATTCGATTAAACTGTCTGCAGAACTCTCACTGAGAACAAATTAGAGTCTTTATTCAAATAAGGGGCTAAATGGCAACAAACACAGTCAAGCATCTCACGTGCTACTGTGTGGAGCAGTGTTCCAAACCAGTAGCACCAAAAATTCCCATTTCAGATTCATCTAGTGTTTCTCCTCTATCCTCCATTTCAGAGCACAGTGAAGCACATAGATAGTAACTGTTTGTGGAAGTTGCCAAGAATGTTTTCTCTTGTTGAGCAGCTTCTCTTGTATTTTTACACATATTACACTAGTATTATACAGTTTTTTTGTAAACCATGGACACTTTCCTTCTACTTTGTCCATTATACTCATATTCGCATTGTACATGAACTTTTTACAGATGGTAGAGGTTTATGAGTAGAATATAAACAGTAATTTGGTCCACAGCCTTTCAAGGAATAACAGCAGAGATAAGAATTTATGCAGAAAATGAAACTAAATTAGGAAAAGAAGTTTTAAACATCTGACTTATCTGATACAGAAAATGCAAACGGATCAGTCAAGAATGAAAACTGTAGTACTGGGTAAATTCAGTTAACCTTTTTTTTTGTCCATGTAAATGATGTCCAGTCTGTCTATGGATTACTGAATTTACAGGGCCTGATTTTTTTGGAAGAAGTCATTTGTTAACAGAGGACCATTGAGTTTCTGCTAAAAAATAATAATCATAATCACACCCCTTAGACACCTTGAGTGATTACCTGTTTATTAATAGCTTGTTGGAAAGTTTCAGTCAATTCTTTGATTTTTTTAAAAATGAATTTTGTTCAGTTTCTGAGTGCATAGTCAAGACCATATTCTAAATCTCCCATTAACCATGATTCTGCTCTTGCTTTCTCTCTCTCACACATACAGAGACATTCAATCACACAAGTATATACAAACATACACAGCTGCACATTCTGCATGTTTTAAATAGTTAGCTTTCAGGAAAGTGGATTTTCCGCATATGCACATTGCACACATAGGCATATTATATGCCTGAAGATATGATATTTGATTGGTATAACTGAACTGGCCGAAGTAACCAGCAAATCATGTAAATACATATGATTGTTAAAAACACAGATTGTCAGTTTTAGTGTACATACTGGTTTTCCAGTGTTTGCTGGGAGGTTAATGAGAGACAGGTTGAGAAATTGGGGTTGACAGGCTGAGAGATTGAGGTTGACAGGCTGAGAGATTGAGGTTGACAGGCTGAGAGATTGAGGTTGACAGGCTGAGAGATTGAGGTTGACAGGCTGAGAGATTGAAGTTGACAGGCTGAGAGATTGAAGCTGAGACTGAGAGTCTGAAAGATTGTGGTCTACTTCCTTAGAACGGTTACCACAGAGTGTGCAGAGTGGGTACTGTTGCAGTTTATACTGGCAATGTTAATTTTTTTAAATGATGAAACAGTATTAAAATTCAGCACAGACTCCACAGAAATACACCACAGTATTTTAATAACTCAGCTCCTGAGTTTAAAAAAAACTCTTAAGACCTGTCATTTGTGACTTATGTTGTACCACCTCTCATGCAAATTTAACTAAATTGTTTGAATACTTCATTTTTCAGCATCTTGTTTGGTAGGTGGAACTTTTTGGTTTTGTTTTGTTTGTTTTGTTTGGTTTTGTTTTGGTTTAATGAAATGGATTTCAAACTGTTTTTACAAGTATTTTAATGGGTATCACTGAAACAGGTTGAGAACCATTCTATCATTTACATTGCCTAGTGCTGTTTGTTCAATTTGAGAACTGTCAGATCTGGTATATAGAACCTTTAACTTTATGTTCTGGTTAAACACTTGGAACGTTACAGCCCAGGCATTCCTGACACTAGGACAACAAAGAGCACCACTGGACGTCAACTGGCAGACTTCCAAGACACAGCTGTTGACATGGACGAGAAGTCAACAGACACAACAGTGTAGTAAACAGACACAACAGTGTAGTAAACAGACAACAAGTGTCCATTAATGAGAAAAATGATTATGAAGTATATGATAATGAAAAACTACTGTCACAGAGCAGTGACAAAACATACACGAAGAACACAGCTTCCCGGCAAGAACTTGTTTGCCATTGGGAAGAGAGAGCTAAGTTGAGAGAGAGTAATTATCAGAATTCATACTTACAAATTTCAGAAACAACACAGTGAATCCCCACACAACACATCATGCACAATCTGCTACAACTTGAAATGGAAGACTCTGAACTAATTGCCCTAAAAAGGACAATAAAATAACAACTAGCTCTCCTAAAAAAAAGGACAACAAAAGGTAACAGTCTGCATATTGAAAACCACTGTACAATTGGGACCTACTCTGGCCTAACAGTCAAATTATCTCTAACTAGATTGGAACCATCTGCACAACTGACTTCACAACCTATCAAAATTCTAATGCCAATACTAAACTCAAACTCACTATCTAGCTCTGTCTCCTGTCTTTAACCTTGAAAAAATAATTTTATATCCTTCCCACTTTCTAAAGCCCCATGCATATTATATGCCTGAAGATATGATATTTGATTGGTATAACTGAACTGGCCGAAGTAACCAGCAAATCATGTAAATACATATGATTGTTAAAAACACAGATTGTCAGTTTTAGTGTACATACTGGTTTTCCAGTGTTTGCTGGGAGGTTAATGAGAGACAGGTTGAGAAATTGGGGTTGACAGGCTGAGAGATTGAGGTTGACAGGCTGAGAGATTGAGGTTGACAGGCTGAGAGATTGAGGTTGACAGGCTGAGAGATTGAGGTTGACAGGCTGAGAGATTGAAGTTGACAGGCTGAGAGATTGAAGCTGAGACTGAGAGTCTGAAAGATTGTGGTCTACTTCCTTAGAACGGTTACCACAGAGTGTGCAGAGTGGGTACTGTTGCAGTTTATACTGGCAATGTTAATTTTTTTAAATGATGAAACAGTATTAAAATTCAGCACAGACTCCACAGAAATACACCACAGTATTTTAATAACTCAGCTCCTGAGTTTAAAAAAAACTCTTAAGACCTGTCATTTGTGACTTATGTTGTACCACCTCTCATGCAAATTTAACTAAATTGTTTGAATACTTCATTTTTCAGCATCTTGTTTGGTAGGTGGAACTTTTTGGTTTTGTTTTGTTTGGTTTTGTTTTGGTTTAATGAAATGGATTTCAAACTGTTTTTACAAGTATTTTAATGGGTATCACTGAAACAGGTTGAGAACCATTCTATCATTTACATTGCCTAGTGCTGTTTGTTCAGTCTGAGAACTATCAGATCTGGTATATAGAACCTTTAACTTTATGTTCTGGTTAAACACTTGGAACGTTACAGCCCAGGCATTCCAGACACTAGGACAACAAAGAGCACCTTTGGACGTCAACTGGCAGACTTCCAAGACACAGCTGTTGACATGGATGAGAAGTCAACAGACACAACAGTGTAGTAAACAGACACAACAGTGTAGTAAACAGACAACAAGTGTCTATTAATGAGAAAAATGATTATGAAGTATATGATAATGAAAAACTACTGTCACAGAGCAGTGACAAAACATACACGAAGAACACAGCTTCCCGGCAAGAACTTGTTTGCCATTGGGAAGAGAGAGCTAAGTTGAGAGAGAGAGTAATTATCAGAATTCATACTTACAAATTTCAGAAACAACACAATGAATCCCCACACAACACATCATGCACAATCTGCTACAACTTGAAATGGAAGACTCTAAACTAATTGCCCTAAAAAGGACAATAAAATAACAACTAGCTCTCCTAAAAAAAAGGACAACAAAAGGTAACAGTCTGCATATTGAAAACCACTGTACAATTGGGACCTCCTCTGGCCTAACAGTCAAATTATCTCTAACTAGATTGGAACCATCTGCAAAACTGACTTCACAATCTTATCAAAATTCTAATGCCAATACTAAACTCAAACTCACTATCTAGCTCTCTAGCTCTGTCTCCTGTCTTTAACCTTGAAAAAACAGTTTTATATCCTTCCCACTTTCTAAAGCCCCATGCAAATTGTACGCTTTCCATTCACTTGAGTCCATGAAAAAACTAAGTTTTTTACTTTCTCTTACAAACTTCATGGGACCATAAACATCTCACTGACTGTACCCGGTCACTTTAACTTTGACATTTGAGTTTACTATTTTTAGATTTCTCAACGGGGGGGGGGGGGGGACCCAGGGTCAAAAGGTGAGGTTTCTAAACAGGGGAAGCCACTCTTTCTTTACTCATTTTTAACTATTTGTCTCCCCTTTTATTCTATACTCTGTGTGTGTGTGAGAGAGAGAGATACAAATATATATTTGTTTAGATGTAGCTAACAGATTCATGACTCTGAGTCTGAAGAGCAGATGTTGATTATGAAATAAACCCTTGTACTGTCAGTTTTGTTGTTAAGATGAAATCTTAAAATAAGCATCCGCAGTCTCTGCTTTACTAATGATAAAACTCACAATATTTTTAGATTTGGCTCGCAACGATGTCATATCTTGGTCATCATCGACATAGAAGTAATGTATCGCTGGCTAGTGGCTGATGCAGCAAATGAAAAAATGTTCAGGAAAAACACTGCAGACTAAACAGCTGAGATTCCTTTTGTGTAGGAAAACAACACCAATGAAAAATTAGCCACAAGAAGTTCATAAGCTGTCATTGTCAGTGACACAAAATCACCATCACTGCAGAACATGTTCTCCGAGACTGCTGAACTTTTACAGATCTATGCAACCAAACATGGCCACAGGGATCGGACCTGGGATAGAAGCTGCAGGACTGCTGGGAGGACCTTAAGAAGACTGCCGACTTCCATCCTGATGACCGGGATTCTGATTTAGCATGGGCAAGAAGTTGAATGCTGAAGAAGAAGACCACTATATGCACTGTTGATATCCAACAAAGAAACAGTCCACATTGCTGAAATGACAGACAACCTACAAAGCTCAACAAAATAAACCCTCATGGATGTGATGATATATGGATGCAGAGAAATATATTAAGCCAGAATCATGGACCCTTGACACAGTGCTGGAAGACCTTGACTTTGTGGACGACATCTGTCTACTATCAAGCAGCCATAAAGATATGCAAGATAAAATAAACAAGCTAACTCAGAATGCAAACAACATAGGACTAAACATCAATATAAGAAAGACAAAGTTAATGAAGCAAAATGTGAACAACAGAAATGTACTCAGAGTAGATAGCAAGTTAGTGGAGGAGGTCAACAAATTTGTATATCTTGGCAGTAGAGTAGTAGAAAATGGAGACAGCATAGAGGACATCAACAGCAGATTTACTAGAGCAAACCAGGCTTTTGCAGTGCTGCAGACTATATGGAAATCTAAAAAACTAAGCATAAATATGAAAATCAGGATATTTAAGAGTAATGTTCTAAGTGTACTACTCTATGGAAGTGAATGCTGGAAAATCACCAAAACCATAGACAACAAGTTGAATTTTTTCCAGACTTGTGTTTACGAAGAATTAGAAAAATATTTTGGCCAAACACCATGAAAATAACAGCTTGTTGGCAGAAATGCAGATGAAGCCACTGACAGCAATTATTGAGGAAAGACGCTAGCAATGGTTGGAACATGTGCTCCGAATGACTGACAACTCACTACCAAAAATAGCACTAAGATGGACACCAAAGGGGAACAGAAGTAAGGGTAGACCAAAAGAGACATGGAGAAGAACAACAGAAAGGATGTTGAGCAATAGAGGGCTCACCTGGGCAAGAGCAGAAAAAAAGACAAAGGACAGGCATTTGTGGAAAACCTTTGCGGAAGCCCCACGTGCCCTGGGCACTTAAGGTTCAGAGAGAGAGAGAGAGAGAATCAAGCATGACTAAATTAATCAACCAACTGGGGGTGGGGGGGAGCTGAAGTCCCTGCAGATGCCACAGATCTATCAAATGACCTTCATTTTTGTTCCAAGCCATGCAAATATCAGGGGAAATGAAAAAGCAGATCAGCTTGCCAACCTGGCTAAAGAAGAGAAATGGCAAGCAATGGATTAAGCAGACATCATCTTATAATGCTATAAGAGATGCTAGTCAAACGAACTTCACTGACAGCTGTGAATCAGCATTGCTGTCGAAAATGAAGGAGCTGGGGGTGAAGCTTAGGGTCTAATCAAGAACTGCAGACGGATAATCAGCCAACATAGAACGGATGTAATCAGTTACTATATGCTGAAGGAGATGTTGCAGAGGAGGCTGGAGCACATATGGATGTGTATGGAGTGCATGGATGATGGTCCTTCCTAACTAACTAATGGCGTTGGAAGAGGTAGTTCTCAGGCTGAACGAGACAGTGATCAGTAACCCAACAAGCTGCCTACATCAAGATTAATGAACCATTGTTGACCAAGACCCTGTCCTACTTCTTAGTGGTGATACCTGAAAATAAGACCACAAAATATGGGTCAGAATAAGAGGGCAAGCCCAGTTCTAAAAATAACCCACACCAAAGTAAGATGATGTTGTGCCAGAAGGAACAGATATTGCAGCCTAGCTATATCCACAACAATGGAGTCATTGTTTCTTTAAGAGTGAATGCAGAAGAAGATCATCCATTTTGGTGGCAAAAATAAAAAATCAGTAATAAGCATCAAATTAAATGACTGAGTTGTTTGCCAAAATCAGCTACCAGACGTGCCAAGTAGAAAGAAATGTACCATCAAAAAATTACAATAAGCTAAGAATAACTTGACAACAGTCTAGCAATTAAAGTTTAAGGTCGGTACTTCTGTTCTACAAACATGTGCCCAGGCACCCCAAACTGCCTCCAAAACTGTTTTTTTTTTTGCTGCAAAATCTTGACATCTGCTGATTTGCTGCAGATTCTTGACATCTGATGCTTTGCTGCAAACATTATATCTATACTACAAGAGCTTAATATTGAAGAAGACTGGCTAGAAAAGAGGATTAAAGAAAGAAAACTTAAATATTTTGGACACAATGCAAGACATCATTGACGATCTGCAAATGGATGCAGCAGCGGCAGGCCATCTTGCTCACAACTGAGAGGCCTACAGGAGTGCTCTTAGGGAGGCAAAGTTCCGCAAGGGACATGCAAATGAATGAGTGAATGATCTTGGCATTTGATGCTTTGCTGCAAACACTTGACATCTGCTGATTTGCTGCAAAATCTTGACATCTGCTGAATTGCTGCAGACTCTTGACATCTGCTGATTTGCTGCAAACTCTTGACATCTGATGCTTGATTCTGCCTTCATGTCACAGCCTTGATTCAGTATAGCACAAGAACAGTTCTTGGGTATTTGTACTTGTAGAACTCCCTGTAACTGTGAGCTGTTGTTTTTTGCAGCCAATGCTGTGAGGTGCTGAGGCACAGCATCATATCGGTGTGGGAGCGGGTTATGGCAGCTACTTTTTCAGTCCTGGAGTACAGCTAAAAAGCAGGAGTGGTGCAATGCTTCTTTAGCAGACTCCACCACCATGGGGACTAGCAATCCCTGCCCTGTTAGCCAGGCGAGGCCTGTTACTGGGGGTACCACAAAGAGGTAGGACAGGGTCTTGGTCAGCTATGGTTCGCTAACCCTGACACTGGCATATCAGCTATCGGTCACTGATTGCCTCATCAGACAAGTGTCTAGTTCTTGAGTATAAACATATAAAACCATAAATATACACAAAGCCATTGCAGTCTTACACATTTTGATTCCGTATAGGAATTTTTCCTCATCACTTCTGGGTGAATTGCATGCCCACACAGTAACTAGTTCATTTAAGTGCCATCTCCAGATCCTTACACATGATGGAGAAAATACTTTATCACTCCTGTAGTCTCATCTTCTACACCAGTGGTTCCCAAATAGTGGTCCACATACAACAAACGGTCCAATGAATGTCCACAGCTACATTATCAATTTGGTATTAGTATCATCTATTGAATAAAAAAATGTGATACTGCATACAAGCTAGTGGTCTGCAACTTTTATGTAGTTAGAAAAGTGGTCCTTGCATATAAAAAGGTTTGGAACTCTACACTGCTTCTGTTTACATAATGTATTTGAAAAGCTTCTATCCATATTTTGTATTTAAAAAGTTTGTGTCAATCCCTTCTAAAGTATATAGTTTTAATGTTTTCTATTTGTTTCTGCCTTCACAATTTATGTTCTAGTGAGGATGATCTCTCTGAACCTTAAGTGCCCAGGGCACATGGGGCTTCCGCAAGGGTTTTCCACAAATGCCTGTCCTTCGCCTTTTTTTCTGCTCTTGCCCAGGTGAACCCTCTATTGCTCAACATCCTTTCTGTTGTTCTTCTCCATGTCTCTTTTGGTCTCCCCTTACTTCTGCTCCCCTGTGGCATCCATCTTAGTGCTATTTTTGGTAGTGAGTTGTCAGTCATTATTCGGAGCACATGTCCCAAACATCGCCAGCGTCTTTCCTCAATAATTGTTGTCAGTGGTTTCATCTGCATTTCTGCTAATAAGATGTTATTTCTTATGGTGTTTGGCCAAAATATTTGTCTAATTCTTCGTAAACATTTAGTCTGGAAAGAATTCAACTTGTTTTCTATGGTTCTGGTGATTTTCCAGCATTCACTTCCATAGAGTAGTACACTTAGAACATTACTCTTAAATATCCTGATTTTCATATTTATGCTTAGTCTAGTGAGGATGATAGCTTGCACAAATATGGCAGGTAAAAAGTGAGGAACAGCTTATTTATCAGAACAAGCAAACCATACTAGGCCAAGATCCCTTCTATGAGGGTTGATTGATAAGTTCTCGGCACAGGGTACAAATACTTGAATCACACACTTGATATTAGATGCATTTGTAGATCAGGTTAATGTAAGATTAAACATCAAGTTTCAAGAAATTAACTACAACTAATTTTTTTTTACAGGCTACTGAAGTGGTAAGTGGTGGCAGAAATTGAGAAAATTGATAAAATTTCTCATTGAGCAGTCATTCACTACCTCTGCATCAAGGGCTTATCATCAAAGGAGATCCATGAGGATAATGGTAGAGACTAGGGGAGAGTGCCCCATCTTACAGCACAGTGAAGAAATGGGCAGCTCAATCCAAACATGGAAGGGGAAGTCTAGAAGATGATCCCCGTCCAGGAAGACCAAAAACAGTAACCATTGATGAAACCCTGGCAGAATCCATGACATGATAATAGAGGATCAGTGACTAACTGAGCAGTACATTGCTACCGAGTTGGCCATCTCCCAGGATCATGTTCATGCCATTATTCACAATGATCTTCAAATGACAAACATCTCTGCTCGATGGGTCCCAAAACTTCTTGGAGCTGATCACAAACGACAGCGTCTCAGCATGTCATCTTGGCCATTTTCCTGCAGATCCTGAAAAATTTCTTCAGCAATTTGTGACTATGGATGAGACTTGGGTTCATTATTTTCAACCAGAAACTAAAGAACAGTCAAGGCAGTGGAAACATCATGGATCCCCACCTCCAAAGAAAGCAAGAGTGGTTCTGTTTGCAGCCAAAGTGATGGCTTCCATCTTTTGGGATTCAGAAAATGTGCTATTGGTAGACTATCTTCAAAAGGGCAGAATGGTCACCAGAGCCTTTTACACTAATCTTGTAAAGCAACTGTGGGTCAAATTGAAGGAAAAGCATAGAGGGAAATTGATGAGGGGAGTCATGTTTCATCAAGACAATGCTCCAGTTCACAAGTCAGTGGTGGCAATGGCTGCCACTCATGAATGCAGCTTCTTGAACATCCTCCTTATTCCCCAGATTTGGTCCCTTTTGACCAAACTCAAAAAGGAGCTCAGTGGTCGCAAATTTGCTTCAGATGATGACATCATCCATGCTGTAGACCACTTTCTACTGGCAGAAGATGCTGACTTTTACAAAGAAGGGATCTGTATGCCCCAGGATCACGCGACTAAGTGCATAAACTTGCAAAGGGACTATGTTGAGAAATAACCCAAAAAAGTTGTCCACAAGTAATCTGTTGTACCTTATGCCAAGAATTTATCAATCACCCCTTGTAGCTGGCTGTGTTACTTCAGCCTGACTGGTGGTATATGGGTTAATGTATTCCAGAAAGTGATCAAGCCTGTCAAAATACTGGCTTCTTGGGTCCAATTCAGGAATGAAAGAAACTTACTGCAATCTATCCCTCCATCTAATTGAACAACTGTGTTTCAAGAATGTCACTTGGTCAGATGTAATGAACTTCAGTTTTTGGCTACACATCAGCCAGTCGAATGGCCAGCCAGTTTTAGAATAGGTGGATAATCAAATATGTGTGCATAAGCAAGAATAGAAAATGATTAATCCATAATCATTTTCTATTCTTGCTGCTTCCAGGGATAGAATGTTTAGGTTACACAAGAAGGCTACTTCCAGGGATGGAATGTTTAGGTTACACAAGGAGGCTGCTTCCAAGGATGGAATGTTTAGGTTACACAAGGAGTCTGCTTCCAGGGATGGAATGCTCAGGTTACACAAGGAGCCTACTTCCAAGGATAGAATGTTTAGGTTACATAAGGAGCCTACTTCCAAGGATGGAATGTTTAGGTTACACAAGGAGCCTGCTTCCAGGGATGGAATGTTTAGGTTACACAAGGAGGCTGCTTCCAGGGATGGAATGTTTAGGTTACACAAGGAGGCTGCTTCTAGGGATGGAATGTTTAGATTACACAAGGAGGCTGCTTCCAAGGATGGAATGTTTAGGTTACACAAGGAGGCTGCTTCCAGGGATAGAATGTTTAGGTTACACAAGGAGGCTGCTTTCAAGGATGGAATGTTTAGGTTACACAAGGAGGCTACTTCCAGGGATAGAATGTTTAGGTTACACAAGGAGCCTGCTTCCAAGGATGGAATGTTTAGTATTACACAAGAAGGCTGCTTCCAGGGATGGAGGCTTGAGTGCTAATCATAAGATTTTACATTTGAGGCAAAACAGCTTAATTTTACACATAAGCATGAAGAAAAAAGTGAACCTCAGTATTTCACCAAAATAATATTCAGATGTGAGTGGAAATAGTGAAACTAATTATGATCTAATTTCACACATGAAGCAACATGGACCAAGACTAATCTGCAGAACTGCTGCAGAACTAATCAACCAAGCTATAAATATGCACACCTAATACATCATGTTAAAGAAAATGGCTTCTTTGACCATGTGCAATGACGCTGGTTCACAACTCGTACCTTTACCGTAACTGGCTCCTGAGACTTAAAGTCTGCCTGCAAGGTGAGGTGCACCAGAAAAATAAAAGCTCTCCAGTCATCCCTGTTCTTGGATTTATTCTCTGCTTCTTTCCCTTTTCCCTGAGCACCATCACAGTTTCCCTGGAAGATGCAGTGCTCAAGCTAAATGAGATCATAGCTAACTGTCTGTGTCAGGCCTGGTGAGTCAAAGCCAACCAAGACCCTGCTCCACCCCAGTGTAGTGGCCAAGTGAGTATGGATCAAAACAAAGGCAAAACAAGATCCTAAAAATATGCCATGCTGAAGGTGGGTGTGCTGGGGCAGAAGATGCAGATATCACAGCAAAGCTACAAACCATAACACAAAACCAACCAATGCCAATTTTTGAGGGCAAAACATATGAAGAAGAAATTAGTTATCTTCTTTGTTTGTGGTTGTAAAGTCAAAATAAGCAACACAGTTTAACTGCCAACAGAATTTATCACAAAATACTTGAAAATCAGACTGACCCCCCCCCCTCAAAAGAAAATTATATTCTTGAAATTCATTTATTTTTGCTCTATCAATGCAGGATTTTGGTGCATCCAGAGTGGTGATTATACATAGCTATCACAGTAGAGCTTCTGTCACCAAAGGTATGAGTCACAATCCCTCAATTCTGAGTGATGAGAAAGAATTTACTAAGCTGCTTTCTGTACAAGAGCTTCGGGAGAAACCTAAAGAAAACCTGCATGAATAGTTCACTCAAGGTGCTGACAGTAGTGAAACATAAGCTTAATGTGATGTTTTTACTTGACACATAAGCTTAATGTGATGTCTTTACTTGACACATAAGCTTAATGTGATGTTTTTACTTGACACATAAGCTTAATGTGATGTCTTTACTTGACACATAAGCTTAATGTGATGTTTTTACTTGAAACATAAGCTTAATATGATGTTTTTACTTGACACATAAGCTTAATGTGATGTTTTTACTTGACACATAAGCTTAATGTGATGTTTTTATTTGACACATAAGCTTAATGTGATGTTTTTACTTGACACATGAGCTTAATGTGATGTTTTTTTACTTGACACATAAGCTTAATGTGATGTTTTTACTTGACATATAAGCTTAATGTGATGTTTTTACTTGGCACATAAGCTTAATGTGATGTTTTTACTTGTCACATAAGCTTAATGATGATGTTTTTACTTGTCACATAAGCTTAATGTGATGTTTTTACTTGACACATAAGCTTAATGTGATGTTTTTACTTGTCACATAAGCTTACTGGTGATGTTTTTACTTGACACATAAGCTTAATGTGATGTTTTTACTTGGCACATAAGCTTAATGTGATGTTTTTATTTGACACATAAGCATATGGGTGATGTTTTTATTTGACACATAAGCTTAATAGCGATGTTTTTATTTGACACATAAGCTTAATGGTGATGTTTTTACTTGACACATAAGCTTAATGTGATGTTTTTACTTGACACATAAGCTTAATGGTGTATAAACTAGGAAAAAGTAGGAGCAGCTTTATTACTTAATGATTACAAAGTTATGACGTTTCGGCGTGAGTCTTAATCATACAAAAACATACAGGACGAAGAAATAGAGAGAGGAGATAAGTATAGATTCACATGAATACTATTAAAAAAAAAAAAAAAATTTTTTTAAAGAGTACTTAGCTGTAAATTGTAAGGTGTGACTTGTCCAGCGGTGTGTGTGTCAGGAATGGATTTAGTAGAACATGGGGACTGTTTAAATAGAGACCTGTGATGTGTGGTTGGTGGGTTGTAACTGAGGGTGGTGGATGGGGAACCAGGGAGGGGAGAGGGAGTGATACAATGTTGACCTAGCCAGGAGAGGTTGAAGTAGATGATTAGGGAAGAGGGGTTGCAAAGTGATGCTGTGAGGTTTGTCAAGTAAGAAGGGTTGGAGCTTAGTGGAGAGGTACTATAATGATTGAAGAGAATGTTAAGTGTAGCTAAACAGCGAGTTTAACCCATGTGGCTCCAGCATCCCATAATTTTGAATGCAGCGGTTCTCAAGTGCCAGGCGGCTTGTGTCATCTGCGTGACATTGTTTGATGGCTGTTACCAGAGAAATCAGATTTGCCTCTGTGGTTGGGGCCATTGAAATGGTGATGTTTTTATTTGATACATAAGCTTAATGTGATGTTTGTGGTACAATAATAATCATTTTATACATCAGATCTGTTTAGGTGGTGTCACACTGTAAACTTTCTGTAAGCCATCATATTCTTACAACAGACCAAGAGCTGTGGATCAACATGTATGCTGCAGTTTGTTTGTTGGATGATTTCAATTACCTGTCATACATACAGAAAAAAAAATACAAAAACAAATCATTTTCACAGAATGTCACCAATGTTTACATTAGAATTTCATAAATATGGCAATATAGTGTCTGGAACACAATATATCCTGCTGAATACAAGCAAAGAAAAAAAACCACTGATCCATAAAATATACCAATGTTTGTTCTTTTATTGTCATCTTCATCTTGTTATTTCATGTAGAGTGAAAGTGTCAGTGATGGTGAGAGATAACTACCAATCTGGCAAATGACTTATAGGGTTATAAATATTAAATTCCTTCAGATTAGTTCTGTCTTATTTTCTTTTTTTTCTCACTTTTTATTGATAAATAATTAGCCAGTCAGGCAACTGCTTGGATTACATCTTACATCCTTCTTGTGCCGTTAAATGTCACATAGGGCCTGCTTGGTAGTTTGCCAAGATGTCCTGTCTTCGGCGAGTTTTTCAGTCTCATCAAGGAATGTTATGCCCACTATTGGCTTCTCTTAACAATGTCCTCTTTAGAGTTTCACGTGGTCAACCTCTTTTTCTTCGGCCTGTTGTGCTCCACTTGATAGCTTGTTTGGGGATTCTCTGTTTCTTCTCATCACATGACCAACATATGTCCATCTTCTTTTTCTGATCAACCATGAGACAGGCTGTTGTTTGCTCATCTGTCTAATCTCTGCGTTGTTCTTGAATTCATTCCACATTATACCGAATATTTTCCTTAGGCATTTGTTTTCAAAAGAGTCTAATTTCTTCTCAGTTTCTTTAATTGTTTTCCAGCTTTCACATGCATAAATGAGGGTGGATATTACATTTGAATTGAATAATCTTAACTTGGTTTTTGTGCTTATAACTTTTGAATGCCATATGTTCTCAGGTTTCTTGAAGGTCAATGCTGCTTTGGCAGTTCGAATTCTAACTTGGATTACAGGATGATAATTGTGAAATTCCTTCAAGTTAGTTCTTTTTGATTGATATTTTCTTTTTCTTTTTTGTTCTTTCAATACTTTCCTATAACCAAGAATCTGAGTTTGCTGTGAGTAATACCGTGAAGTTCTAACAAAGTAGTTGGACAGGGTCTTGGATAGCTCTGATTTGCTTCCCCTGATAACCATTCCTTCAGCATTTTTATCTTTGCCCCAACTCTCTCCCCACATCCAGTGCAGCTGAGCCAGCCTGCATGGACAATGGCATATTAAAATCTTGGAGGAAAATTTCAATACATTTTTAAAAAATGAGAAAATTATAAATAAAATATTGCTATCTTTCCTAATCTCTTGTGTATGTAAGGGCTCAATGGCCCTACTCACTCTCATTTCTCATAAAGTAATATTCACAAAGACCATAATCTACTCTAGTATTAAACCTAAACTGGTCACTGTCAAACATCTACTTGTATTTTTTAACAAACTCATGGATCATTGTCAAACATCTACCATTTCTTAGCAAACTCCCAGATCACTGTCACATATTTACTTTTTCTTAATGAACTCACAGATCACTGTCAAATATCTACTTTTTCTTAACAAAGTCACAGATCACTATCAAACATCTTATGGATCACTGTCAAACATCTGCTTTTTCTAAATAAATTCACTTTTTGTACTTTCTTTTTAAAATTTTTAACTGGTTGACTAGGGTGGGAGAAAAATGTGCTCAGCTATTTTAAAGAACTGCCGTGAAGATGACAAAGTTTTCCTCTGTTCTGCTGCAGTTTAAGACGATGAAGTTTTCTACATCCTGGCAACTCTGCAGTTACACAGCTTATGGATGAAAATGGCAGAACTCTTTCCAAGACTTAAAGCAACCACATGAGTTTATTAATGTCTTGAAGATTTATGTTAAAATATTTTTTAAGCTTAGTATTTTTTTACCACTCGCAATTCATCACAGATTAGTCACTGGCATTGTAATGTATATCCTGGAAAACAGCTGCAATGACACCAATGTTTTCCTTCTAACACACATAAAAAAAAAGGAATCTATAAAACATCACTCTTTTTTAACATGTCTCATGGTAGATACACTAATAATTTTATTGTTTTATCTGCCTCTTCATCAATGCATATATAAATTGTTCACTGAAAGAGACAAATGAAAAGTTTAGTTTGTTGTCTTTATTTGGTCTGTTTAAATCAGTTTTGTTGTATTTGGTCTGCTTTAAATCGGTTTCGTTGTTGTATTTGGTCTGTTGTAAATCAGTTTTGTTATTGAATTTGGCCTATTTTAAATCAGTTTTGTTTTGTATTTGGTCTGTTTTAAATCAGTTTTGTTATTGTATTTGGTCTGTTGTAGATCAGTTTTGTTATTGTATTTGGTCTGTTGTAGATCAGTTTTGTTATTGTATTTGGTCTGCTTTAAATTGGTTTTGTTACTATATTTTGTCTGATTTAAATCAGTCTTTAAATCAGTTTTGTTATTGTATCTGGCAGACAGACGTGTGACCCAGACATGCCTGACATGTGTTCAGCTGAAGGTTAATGGCTGACATATGATGCAAATTATTCTGTACGCTAACAATCTGTTATTTTAGACAACAACAAAAAAATTGTCATTTATGCTCGAACATCAAATGTGCCTAAGATCACTCTGTGATAGATGAATATGTTTTCTTTTCGTTCACTTTATTTACTGCTCTTAATGCTACTCCACCTAAAATGGAGGCTTTTATTCATATTTTTTTGGATTAAGCCATTTTTTCTTTTTCTTTTCCCCTTCTTGTTTATTTCACATTAAAACAAACCCTCTCTCTCTCTCTCTGAACCTTAAGTGCCCAGGGCACATGGGGCTTCCGCAAGGGTTTTCCACAAATGCCTGTCCTTCGCCTTTTTTTCTGCTCTTGCCCAGGTGAGCCCTCTATTGCTCAACATCCTTTCTGTTGTTCTCCTCCATGTCTCTTTTGGTCTACCCTTACTTCTGCTCCCCTGTGGTGTCCATCTTAGTGCTATTTTTGGTAGTGAGTTGTCAGTCATTCGGAGCACATGTCCCAACCATCGCCAGCGTCTTTCCTCAATAATTGTTGTCAGTGGTTTCATCTGCATTTCTGCTAATAAGATGTTATTTCTTATGGTGTTTGGCCAAAATATTTTTCTAATTCTTCGTAAACATTTAGTCTGGAAAGAATTCAACTTGTTTTCTATGGTTTTGGTGATTTTCCAGCATTTGCTTCCATAGAGTAGTACACTTAGAACATTACTCTTAAATATCCTGATTTTCATATTTATGCTTAGTTTTTTTATTTCCATATAGTCTGCAGCATTGCAAAAGCCTGGTTTGCTCTAGTAAGTCTGCTGTTGATGTCCTCTGTGCTGTCTCCATTTTCTACTACTCTGCTGCCAAGGTATACAAATTCGTTGACCTCTTCCACTAACTTGTTATCTACTCTGAGTACATTTCTGTTGTTCACATTTTGCTTCATTAACTTTGTCTTTCCTACGTTGATCTTTAGTCCTATGTTGTTTGCATTCTGAGTTAGCTTGTTTATTTTATCTTGCATATCTTTGTGACTGCTTGATAATAGACAAATGTCGTCCGCAAAGTCAAGGTCCTCCAGCACTGTGTCAAGGGTCCATTGTAATCCTCTGCGTTTGTCTGATGTTGCCTCCTTCATTAACCAGTCTACTGCCAAGATAAATAATGTTGGTGATAGTACACATCCCTGTTTCACTCCTGTTTGTACCCTAAAGCTGCTGGAGGTATGTTCTCCACAGATAACTTTGCACTGAAAACCCTCGTATAAGGCTTTGATTACATTAACTATTTTATGGGGGAGGCAATGCCATCTTAGGATTTTCCACAGTGCATCTCTGTTGACACTGTCAAAGGCTTTCTCAAAATCTATGAATAATGCATATGTTGTGCTATGCCACTCATTTGCCTGTTCTAATATTTGTCTAAGTACAAATATGTGGTCTATGCATGATCTTCCTTTCCTAAATCCTGCCTGCTCTTTCCGAAGTTTTTCCTCAAGTGTTGGTACAATTCTGTTGATGATTATTCTGCAAAATACTTTACTGGTGAGAGGCAGTAGGGTAATGCCTCTCCAGTTCCCGCAATCTCTGAGGTCACCCTTCTTTGGTAGTTTTAAAACAAACCCTAGTCTCTCTTTTATTTTTGTATTCTAAAATACCTCATCTATATCTAATATTTTTTTTCTCTCATCTTATGTTCCAGTATAGGGGACATAAAAAAGGTTTTGAATGATGTCACACTTCATGACAGAGTGAATGTCCTTGTTCATCTAGTTTCGGACTTAGAGAAAGTCTATATTATGATTGGTTGTCTGTTGGGGCAGAGTGTGTGTTTCAAGGGAATTTTGGGATTTGAAAGAGCAGAAGTTTGGGAGCCGTGCAAGATAGTAGATGTGTTTTTCATCTAGGGTTTTGTGTCAGTTTAGGGTGTTTGGATTTGTAGCATTATTAGAATGTAAGAATAGTTGTCTGCATGTCCTTTTTAGGACACAGGTGTAGTTTTTTTTTTTTTTTAAGTCTAGTTGGAATGTAGGAATAGATGTCTGTCCTTTTTAAGACACAGATGAGAGATTGTTAGATGTGTTGCTGTGTAGAGTTTCTTTGGTTTGGATGAATTTTCGATGTAAGTTTAGTATGTCAGTTTTTTGGGGTAGATGTACATTCCTGTGGTGAAGTCAAATTCGTAAGAATGCTTAGTGTGTTATTGTATTGTTGATTTCTCATGTCGTGCATTGATAATTCATCTTCCCTCATTCCTCAGGATTCCATCCTCATTGTTTCTCATATTAAATGTTGTTGAAGGATTCTGGTAACTGCTGACTTTCCCTGTTGTTTACATCAACATTTTTATGTAGTGCTGTTTGACTGACTGCTTGGACTGCTGAATCTCTGTGACTGTCAGTCATTCGTGTTACCTCCCTTTTTTTGTGTGAACTGTGGAGTTTTCCTTATCTGGGTTAAATGGTGTTATTAATTGCTTAACAAGTAATTTTTTTTCCTGTCAAGTATTTGTTACTTGTGTTGCTGTATTGCCTACAGTTAATCAGTTTGTGCCTTCACTGTACAAGGCACACTCTGCTTTACCTAGTGCTGTGTATATGTCATTTGTGTAATACTAGATCCACTCTATTAATACATCATACTCTGAAGTTTGATTGTGCTTTGTTTAAAATGAAAATGAATTTTTACACTTACAAGTACACACTAAGAGAAAATTTGACAAGCCAGACCTACAGTGGATATAAATACCAAATCCATCAAAAATGTTTTCTTTCAAACTGGTTTTATTGAAGCTTTTTGTTTGACAGCCGAACTCTCACTACACCAGTGTATGAACAAAGCTGATGCTGCCAGTCGACAACGAAGTTCATACTTCTCCACATCATGATACCATTCCACATTACCCCAACGATTTGCCTGAAAGTAGAACATTATGAATTTTTTTTTTTTAAAAAGTCATACTCTTACAGCTAAGTTTCCTTTTTGTGGCCTTCTGAATGCACAGTAAGCTCATTTTAGAATTAACTCTCTCTGTTTCACTCACCATATTCTAATGTATTCAAATCTCTACATTCACTAAAAACTGCCACAGAATACAAATACTATAACATCACCATACAATACATTAGGAGCAATACATTATGGAGGAGCAAGGGACATAACTCTGAGATCATATGGTCATACCATGACTTGAATTCATGATCAGAAGTCTTAATCTTTTAAATGGTGCATAAAAGTTCCTGATTAATTATAACACATCTGTGTAATCTAGTAGGATGATAACATGAGAATGGACATGATACAGCCTGGCTGGGTGCATCATCAAAGCAAGGGAGTGAGGGAACTGGAGATTTTTTTATTCACCCTGAAAAAGGCATATGATGATGATGATGACGATGATGTAATCTAGACAGTTCATACTGCAGATCCATCTTTATTCTTTCATCTTTGCCCCCAAAAGGCTGACACACTGGCAGAGAGTGGCAATGGTTGTGTCAGTGTTGTGTAGCTCGTAGCTCAACACATTTGTCTTCAGCTTGGCATACTTTTAGGAACATGTTCAGCTTCCCATTTTGACTCCCTTTTCACTTGGCCAGACTCTCTTTCTAGAGGGCACCAGGGGAGGGGTGTGTGTAACATAGGATCTTAGTCACGTATGATTCACCAACCCTGATGCCCGTAATCAGCTTTGGGCTATACTGACCACTATCTCATTCCATTTGAGTACTATGTCTTTGACCTCATATACTGTAGATTCAAGATTATGCTACAATATGGTTTTCAGAAAATATTTCAAACGTATTCATGCAGCTTTTGCAGGAAATGACAACTAAAGAATTAAGAAAACAACTGAACCAGAAAAGGAATACAAATTACAAATATAAAATACTGCATTAAATTTTGGAATCTTTATATCTTTCTTGTTACAATTATAACAGCTGATGGGAAATGTCACAATGAAATAAAACGCAGATGTGCTCAGGCCAAGTCAGCATTCCAGAAAATGAGAAACATCTTGTGCAACAGGTCTATATCAATAGAAACAAGATTCCGAGTACTTAAATGTTACATGGAGCCAGTTTTGTTTTATGGTTGTGAAGCATGGTCCATTAATAAGAGAGTACAGCGAGAAATAGAGGCCATGGAAATGAGGTTCATAAGAAGGATAGTGAAGGTACCATGGACAGCTAAGAAAACCAATGAAGAAGTTTTAAGAGAGGCTGGAGTTAAAGGCAAATTACAGCAAAGATCAGAGGCAGACAAGCGAGATTTGCAGGACATTTTCTGAGAAGAGGAAAATTGGAACACATTGTGGCAACTGGAAAAATTGAGAGGAGACAGAGGAAGACAGAGAGAGAAGTTACTGGGTGGGCTGTCAGTGTGGCTAGGAAGAAAGTCACAGGCACATCTCATAATCAAGTCTAAAGATAGGGAATTGTGGAGAGAAATGATTGCCTACGTTACACTGTACGACACTTGATTGATTGATTGATATCCTTTTTTAAAGTGTGGCAGTTTTATATAAGGCAATGATCTTTCAGCTTTATTTAATCAAATCAAACATTATATTAAAAAGAAAAAAGGACAAGAAATGTACACTTTCATTTAATAATTGGAAAATAGGGCCAAATATCTGCTTGCATGAAAATGAAAAAAAACAACATTGAATGCACAGCAAAAGCTGTGGAATATATTTTTTTTAAATGATGGAGAGTTCTAGAAAAAAGTTTGATGAATCTAAAAAACTCTCAGCAGAAAAAAAACAAAACATTTTACCTGATACTGTTGCTCAAGTGTGGCCAAATCCACAGACGTTTCCACAGTGATATGCTTATCTACCAGTGCCATTATTATTAGCAAAGACTTTATAGTGTCCACAGCAAAATGATAGCCTGTATAGTGATGAAAGACAATAAGAAAACGTCACAGAATCTAATAAATCTCTCCACATGCGACTGTTTTTACATCCTTCCCTTGCCATTAAACATCACATAGTAGTTCGCCAAGTTTTCCTGTTTTCGGTGAGCTTTTCAACCTCATCAAGGTTGAATTTAGACTGTTACTCAAACATCAATCTTCAAGCTTCTTTTTTAGCATTCAAGTTTTTTTTTTTCATGCTAAATCTGGAATCTTGTTGAAGACAGCAATTTCTTTCCCAGCTTTTGCAGCTGCTTCTAACTCGAGATCCTGTCTCTCTGGTGAGATGTTGCAAGCTAAGTCAACACAGGCATGCCATTCCTGGAGTATATGTTGTGGAGTTTAGTATTCAATACACACACACAAAAATGACAATTAGCCTAATTCTTTTTTCCTAAATTATTTTCCACCTTATGTCAGAATACATTTTGTTGAGAAGTAAACAGAAACTGGAAGGAAGTAACCCTATAAATTAAAAACATGGGTTGGGTCTGAATTGTGCTGTTTTCACAAGGTCTACCAACACCGCCATTGTTGTTGTTGCAGTGAAAGAGTTAATATTGTCTGTATACCAAATTGTGATTAAAGACCACAAATAGGATGCTTTTCATTTACAAATGTTTAGGTTTTTTATTCTAACCAAGCATGGAAGTGTTGCACAAAAAATGCATTACTAGGTTTAATTTAGATTTGGTGCAATAAAATACTTGTATGACATACGCCTTTATATTTCTTATATATATATATCCACTATTTATCTGCTATCCAATCAGGCATATCCACTTTTATCTCCCATCCAAATTGTTTTTTCAGACTGCTTTAATTTAATTACTTGTATGTTCATGCACCTGAATGGCTTCTTTAGTTGATCCAGACTACGTTATCTCTGTACTTCAGTATTTTCTCACTTTTAAAGTGACAGTGTGCAAAATATGGATTTCTCAACATACAATAAATAGCACATATATCAAAATCATTAACTCTTTCTGTGCCGGGCATGAAATTTTGTACGCTTTCGGTGCCCCTGTTGCTTACCAGGCGTCAATTTTTTTACGCTTGGTTTGTTTCAATAAAACAACCAGTGTAACATTTAGATTGTACATATTTCGTCCGCAATTCCGGTGACACTTTTCAAAATGGCGAAAGAGTGCCTAGTTAAGAGCGATGCCGAGCGAGAAAAAGGAAGAGAAATACCGAAATTTTTCAATTTTTGATGATGTAGATAGGGGTATGGACATGGCCTGTGACCACCCCACTGCTCTTGAATGTATCCGAAGTAGATCTAGACATATTAGACGACGGGAGAAGTAGTTAGAAGGTTATTTCAGACATTAATTTAGCGAGAATGCAACATAGAATCAGAATATGAGATCGACAAGTAGATCTAGACATCTCAGATGGTAAGTAGTGCATATCTAGACCTAGCCAATAGTGAGCTGGGCATAATCAGTGTCTAAAAACATCACATTACTTCTTTTTTCCTAAAAAACTCTGCATTTATGAAATTTTCATTCATTTAGTTATACTTTGAAACATAATAAGTATACGGAAGTACATGGAAATACTGTTTTCCATTCCATTTTATAACTATGCCCCCTAACCCTATCAAGACCCGCGCTTTTACTCTGGCACTCAACTACACGTCCGTGTTTCTTCCTCTGGCACGGAAAGAGTTAATACATCCATTCTCAACCTTAAATTACATAGAATGGCTAGATTTTTTTAATTATTTAATTTTTTTTTTTAACTAAAAAGCCCAAGCTTCTAAAATTCTTTTCAAAATATGAAAAAAAACAACATTGAATGCACAGCAAAAGCTGTGGAATATATTTTTTTTAAATGATGGAGAGTTCTAGAAAAAAGTTTGATGAATCTAAAAAACTCTCAGCAGAAAAAAAACAAAACATTTTACCTGATACTGTTGCTCAAGTGTGGCCAAATCCACAGACGTTTCCACAGTGATATGCTTATCTACCAGTGCCATTATTATTAGCAAAGACTTTATAGTGTCCACAGCAAAATGATAGCCTGTATAGTGATGAAAGACAATAAGAAAACGTCACAGAATCTAATAAATCTCTCCACATGCGACTGTTTTTACATCCTTCCCTTGCCATTAAACATCACATAGTAGTTCGCCAAGTTTTCCTGTTTTCGGTGAGCTTTTCAACCTCATCAAGGTTGAATTTAGACTGTTACTCAAACATCAATCTTCAAGCTTCTTTTTTAGCATTCAAGTTTTTTTTTTTCATGCTAAATCTGGAATCTTGTTGAAGACAGCAATTTCTTTCCCAGCTTTTGCAGCTGCTTCTAACTCGAGATCCTGTCTCTCTGGTGAGATGTTGCAAGCTAAGTCAACACAGGCATGCCATTCCTGGAGTATATGTTGTGGAGTTTAGTATTCAATACACACACACAAAAATGACAATTAGCCTAATTCTTTTTTCCTAAATTATTTTCCACCTTATGTCAGAATACATTTTGTTGAGAAGTAAACAGAAACTGGAAGGAAGTAACCCTATAAATTAAAAACATGGGTTGGGTCTGAATTGTGCTGTTTTCACAAGGTCTACCAACACCGCCATTGTTGTTGTTGCAGTGAAAGAGTTAATATTGTCTGTATACCAAATTGTGATTAAAGACCACAAATAGGATGCTTTTCATTTACAAATGTTTAGGTTTTTTATTCTAACCAAGCATGGAAGTGTTGCACAAAAAATGCATTACTAGGTTTAATTTAGATTTGGTGCAATAAAATACTTGTATGACATACGCCTTTATATTTCTTATATATATATATCCACTATTTATCTGCTATCCAATCAGGCATATCCACTTTTATCTCCCATCCAAATTGTTTTTTCAGACTGCTTTAATTTAATTACTTGTATGTTCATGCACCTGAATGGCTTCTTTAGTTGATCCAGACTACGTTATCTCTGTACTTCAGTATTTTCTCACTTTTAAAGTGACAGTGTGCAAAATATGGATTTCTCAACATACAATAAATAGCACATATATCAAAATCATTAACTCTTTCTGTGCCGGGCATGAAATTTTGTACGCTTTCGGTGCCCCTGTTGCTTACCAGGCGTCAATTTTTTTACGCTTGGTTTGTTTCAATAAAACAACCAGTGTAACATTTAGATTGTACATATTTCGTCCGCAATTCCGGTGACACTTTTCAAAATGGCGAAAGAGTGCCTAGTTAAGAGCGATGCCGAGCGAGAAAAAGGAAGAGAAATACCGAAATTTTTCAATTTTTGATGATGTAGATAGGGGTATGGACATGGCCTGTGACCACCCCACTGCTCTTGAATGTATCCGAAGTAGATCTAGACATATTAGACGACGGGAGAAGTAGTTAGAAGGTTATTTCAGACATTAATTTAGCGAGAATGCAACATAGAATCAGAATATGAGATCGACAAGTAGATCTAGACATCTCAGATGGTAAGTAGTGCATATCTAGACCTAGCCAATAGTGAGCTGGGCATAATCAGTGTCTAAAAACATCACATTACTTCTTTTTTCCTAAAAAACTCTGCATTTATGAAATTTTCATTCATTTAGTTATACTTTGAAACATAATAAGTATACGGAAGTACATGGAAATACTGTTTTCCATTCCATTTTATAACTATGCCCCCTAACCCTATCAAGACCCGCGCTTTTACTCTGGCACTCAACTACACGTCCGTGTTTCTTCCTCTGGCACGGAAAGAGTTAATACATCCATTCTCAACCTTAAATTACATAGAATGGCTAGATTTTTTAAATTATTTAATTTTTTTTTTTAACTAAAAAGCCCAAGCTTCTAAAATTCTTTTCAAAATATGAATATCTGAATACAGAATGTATGCTTGTTTAGAGCAAGTGTGAAGGTTTTCAGTATTTAATACAATATCAAATGGGGGGAAGAGAATTAAGAACTATCACTGGTTTTAAGTTTCACAACTTGAAGAAATGTTGTGAATCACTGCCTTAACACATGCTGCTATATAGCATGTCGCAAATCTTTACAAGAGTTGCACAGCAGATACCTTCTCATTGTAATACCCAAGGGAGGAGGCTGACACACTGCCAGAAAGGGGAGGAGAACTCCCCCAGGCTGACACACTGGCAGAGAGAGGTGGAGAACTCTCCCAGGCTGACATAAGCCTATCATATGGCGAAGCCAAAATACTGATAAAAACCAGATACAAGAACAAATGGGAATAATAATATCCAAGACACCATAAGAATGATGCATACTACCAGCTAAGCAAAGAGGAAAAAGTCACGATCTTTGCCACAACAGAATAAAACACCACATGTTTAACAGACTCAAGATAGGCACAACCAACAAATGCACCAACAAAATGACAGCCCAGCACCTGTTACAGGACTGCCATTCATTTGAAAAACCGAGATGGCACTTTTGGCCATCACCCGGACCAATCCATGCCAAGCTGTAAGGTGATCCTGGCAAACTAAGATAAACGGCAACATTCTTCAAAGACATCCTAGCTGACGTCTGAAAGCATTCAAAGAAGAAGAAGAATATATCTTGACCATTTAAAATTCTGGAACAGATGGTGTAAGCAAAAAATAGTCCTCACTGCAGTAAAGAAAGAAGAAATACCTCACTCACCAAACAGGGCCCAGTCACTGTATGACAGAAGGTGACGACGAACTATATTCTTAGATTCCCCGCTGACAATCGGAAGGGCCATGCTATTTGTTGGAGTGATTTCTAAACCATACCTGAAAAGAAGAAAAAACCAGCACAGCAAATACATTTCAGCCAAAAGAACAAATATCACTTCTGACTTGTAGAAAGGGTAAATATCACTGTGAATATATCTAACAGTCAAACTAGCGCATATAATTTTGCTGATATATTTAACAAATGAAATGTGCAAATGTATAGAAACAGACTGATAGATTTAATCACTACAGGTGCAAGCATCACTATAAATGCCCATAAAACATAAATCTCAGGAAGACAATGATCCATAATGAAATATTACTACAGGAGTTAAGTACTTTAAAACTGTTATAATACTGTTCAACAAAAGAAATGCAACAAGTAAGATGTTGCAATTTAAACTGAAGTTTGCTGATCAGACAAGGACAAATTGCCTGAAATATTCACTTGGATACCAACTTCACATGGTGACCTGAATTGTACTCAGCAGATGATTCATGAGCACAGAAAAGCATTTTTTACAATAACTCATGACAGGTTCACGAGAATCCTGTGAAACTTACTGAACACAAAATTCATTGACCATGTTATTGAATGCCTATAAAAGACTGACGCTCCTCGAATCACTTCATTTGGAATTCAATGCACAAGTATGCCTCATTTCACTACAGAATGACTCATCATCACTGGACGTTTACAGACTGGACAGTCACAAAGTGTAGTGGCCAGACAATTTAACTTGGTTAGACGCACCATTAGTCGCCTTTGGTCCAATCAATGACAGCAGCTTGTCGAATTTCAGATCAAACAGTCAGGAACCGACTGCACGATGCTGGTCTCTGGGCTAGAAGACCCTACAGAGGTCCTGTTCTTACGGACCGGCATCACCAGAACTGACTGCAGTGGGCAAACCAGCATCGTCAATGGACTGCTGCGAATGATTGGAAAAGGGTTTGGTTTAGTAATGAATCATTCTTTCTGCTCCAGCGACACAACAGATGGAGAAGAGTTTACCATAGAGTCCATGAGCGCTATGACCAAAACTGCATGGATGAGGCTCCTCCACATGGTTGTGGGGTTGTACTGGTGTGGGGGACGATCATCTTCATGGGAAGAAGTGACCTGGTGCAAAGTGAAGGATGCTTGAACACCCAATGATACGTCGCTGAAATTCTTCGTCCTCACATCCTTCCACTTCTGGTTGCACCAGGGTCAATTTTTCAGCAGGATAACGCTCAACCTCATGTGGCACAACTCACCACCCAGTTCCTCGCTGACATAAGCCTATCATATGGCGAAGCCAAAATACTGATAAAAACCAGATACAAGAACAAATGGGAATAATAATATCCAAGACACCATAAGAATGATGCATACTACCAGCTAAGCAAAGAGGAAAAAGTCAAGATCTTTGCCACAACAGAATAAAACACCACATGTTTAACAGACTCAAGATAGGCACAACCAACAAATGCACCAACAAAATGACAGCCCAGCACCTGTTACAGGACTGCCATTCATTTGAAAAACCGAGATGGCACTTTTGGCCATCACCTGGACCAATCCATGCCAAGCTGTAAGGTGATCCTGGCAAACTAAGATAAACGGCAACATTCTTCAAAGACATCCTAGCTGACGTCTGAAAGCATTCAAAGAAGAAGAAGAATATATCTTGACCATTTAAAATTCTGGAACAGATGGTGTAAGCAAAAAATAGTCCTCACTGCAGTAAAGAAAGAAGAAATACCTCACTCACCAAACAGGGCCCAGTCACTGTATGACAGAAGGTGACGACGAACTATATTCTTAGATTCCCCGCTGACAATCGGAAGGGCCATGCTATTTGTTGGAGTGATTTCTAAACCATACCTGAAAAGAAGAAAAAACCAGCACAGCAAATACATTTCAGCCAAAAGAACAAATATCACTTCTGACTTGTAGAAAGGGTAAATATCACTGTGAATATATCTAACAGTCAAACTAGCGCATATAATTTTGCTGATATATTTAACAAATGAAATGTGCAAATGTATAGAAACAGACTGATAGATTTAATCACTACAGGTGCAAGCATCACTATAAATGCCCATAAAACATAAATCTCAGGAAGACAATGATCCATAATGAAATATTACTACAGGAGTTAAGTACTTTAAAACTGTTATAATACTGTTCAACAAAAGAAATGCAACAAGTAAGATGTTGCAATTTAAACTGAAGTTTGCTGATCAGACAAGGACAAATTGCCTGAAATATTCACTTGGATACCAACTTCACATGGTGACCTGAATTGTACTCAGCAGATGATTCATGAGCACAGAAAAGCATTTTTTACAATAACTCATGACAGGTTCACGAGAATCCTGTGAAACTTACTGAACACAAAATTCATTGACCATGTTATTGAATGCCTATAAAAGACTGACGCTCCTCGAATCACTTCATTTGGAATTCAATGCACAAGTATGCCTCATTTCACTACAGAATGACTCATCATCACTGGACGTTTACAGACTGGACAGTCACAAAGTGTAGTGGCCAGACAATTTAACTTGGTTAGACGCACCATTAGTCGCCTTTGGTCCAATCAATGACAGCAGCTTGTCGAATTTCAGATCAAACAGTCAGGAACCGACTGCACGATGCTGGTCTCTGGGCTAGAAGACCCTACAGAGGTCCTGTTCTTACGGACCGGCATCACCAGAACTGACTGCAGTGGGCAAACCAGCATCGTCAATGGACTGCTGCGAATGATTGGAAAAGGGTTTGGTTTAGTAATGAATCATTCTTTCTGCTCCAGCGACACAACAGATGGAGAAGAGTTTACCACAGAGTCCATGAGCGCTATGACCAAAACTGCATGGATGAGGCTCCTCCACATGGTTGTGGGGTTGTACTGGTGTGGGGGACGATCATCTTCATGGGAAGAAGTGACCTGGTGCAAAGTGAAGGATGCTTGAACACCCAATGATACGTCGCTGAAATTCTTCGTCCTCACATCCTTCCACTTCTGGCTGCACCAGGGTCAATTTTTCAGCAGGATAACGCTCAACCTCATGTGGCACAACTCACCACCCAGTTCCTCGCTGACAACAACATCCAGGCCATTCCGTGGCCATCCATGTCATCAGACATGAACCCATAGAACACTTATGGGATGAACTCAACAGACAAGTCCGCCAGCAAGACATGGCGCCAACAAATCTCTGACAGTTGTCTCTTGCACTGCAGGAAGAGCGGGCAGCCATCCCACAACAACAGATCCAACGACTAATCAAATCCATGTCAAGGAGATGTCGCTCTGATACGGGCCAGAGGAGGCCATACACCTTACCGAAACAGAGACCTCAGTTGCAAAGAACAAAAAGTCCAAACCAAATTTAATGAACATCATTTCATTGTTAAAGTCTTAAAGTTTCTTCATGCCAAGAATGAAACATTAATTCCGTAAACTGAAGTTTGCTGATCAGACAAGGACAAATTGCCTGAAATATTCACTTGGATACCAACTTCACATGGTGACCTGAATTGTACTCAGCAGATGATTCATGAGCACAGAAAAGCATTTTTTACAATAACTCATGACAGGTTCACGAGAATCCTGTGAAACTTACTGAACACAAAATTCATTGACCATGTTATTGAATGCCTATAAAAGACTGACGCTCCTCGAATCACTTCATTTGGAATTCAATGCACAAGTATGCCTCATTTCACTACAGAATGACTCATCATCACTGGACGTTTACAGACTGGACAGTCACAAAGTGTAGTGGCCAGACAATTTAACTTGGTTAGACGCACCATTAGTCGCCTTTGGTCCAATCAATGACAGCAGCTTGTCGAATTTCAGATCAAACAGTCAGGAACCGACTGCACGATGCTGGTCTCTGGGCTAGAAGACCCTACAGAGGTCCTGTTCTTACGGACCGGCATCACCAGAACTGACTGCAGTGGGCAAACCAGCATCGTCAATGGACTGCTGCGAATGATTGGAAAAGGGTTTGGTTTAGTAATGAATCATTCTTTCTGCTCCAGCGACACAACAGATGGAGAAGAGTTTACCACAGAGTCCATGAGCGCTATGACCAAAACTGCATGGATGAGGCTCCTCCACATGGTTGTGGGGTTGTACTGGTGTGGGGGACGATCATCTTCATGGGAAGAAGTGACCTGGTGCAAAGTGAAGGATGCTTGAACACCCAATGATACGTCGCTGAAATTCTTCGTCCTCACATCCTTCCACTTCTGGCTGCACCAGGGTCAATTTTTCAGCAGGATAACGCTCAACCTCATGTGGCACAACTCACCACCCAGTTCCTCGCTGACAACAACATCCAGGCCATTCCGTGGCCATCCATGTCATCAGACATGAACCCATAGAACACTTATGGGATGAACTCAACAGACAAGTCCGCCAGCAAGACATGGCGCCAACAAATCTCTGACAGTTGTCTCTTGCACTGCAGGAAGAGCGGGCAGCCATCCCACAACAACAGATCCAACGACTAATCAAATCCATGTCAAGGAGATGTCGCTCTGATACGGGCCAGAGGAGGCCATACACCTTACCGAAACAGAGACCTCAGTTGCAAAGAACAAAAAGTCCAAACCAAATTTAATGAACATCATTTCATTGTTAAAGTCTTAAAGTTTCTTCATGCCAAGAATGAAACATTAATTCCGTAAAATAAAATTCTGATACAAGTTTGAAATCTGGTGTCCATTACAACTACAGTAGCGTTGTGTTTCTTTTTTTTGAACAGTATAATTACCAACTACCTAAGTTATCATTTGTTAATTTAACATACCAATGACCACACAAAACAGAAAAACATGATCACCAAAGCACTCAGGCACAGCAACAAAGGAACGAATCAAATATTATTTTAAATGTAATAATTCACTCTTTTATCACTGCTATGCTTTGCAAACAGGAAACAGACAAAATTGTCCATTGTGAAAGTTGCAAACAACAGACAAAATGTCAGCTCTCCTTACCTGTCAGATGACCACTGCAAAACTGGATCCCATTTCTCTTGTTGTAATTTCACTAATTCAGGTGGTTCTGTTACTCGATAACTGGAAAGGTAATAACAGTCATTAAGGAAATCAGTTTAGTTACAGTGTGCACACACATATATATATAGAAAGGAATCACTATATAATGGATGGTAATTAGTTTACCTACACTGTGTGCACATATAAATAGAATGGAATCACTATAGTTCTAACATGAACAGGTATATAATAAAGGATAGCAGTTTAACTAAAGTACCTATACATAGAAAAGATATCAGTTGTGTGAAACTGTAAGTACATATATACCAGGCAAGGAAATCTGTTCAACTATAACATAAGTACACATTCCAGGATATGAAATCAATTTATAAGTACACAAATAATGAAAGAAAAATCTGTTTGCTACAATGGAAACAATAAAACAAAAAACATATGGTGAGAAAGAAATCAATGTTTCAAATCTGCGTACTATTTCACTCTCATTTCTAACTTAATTTCCGCATCTAAATAATCAAGGCACAACTGTTCATTCTTGGGGAAATAAAAGATTTAATTACCAGATTGTGTCTGTCTCCAGGAAGTGGATGATAGTGTCAGTAAGTTGCTCCCGAGTTTTGTGTAGAGGATTTTCTAAAGCAGAGTTACAGAGAGCTGTCTGTGGAATATGAGCAGATATATGTTAGATTTACTGAGAAACACAACTAGGAATTCTATTTATTGGACAATATGGCTATGAATTAGTTATATTTTCTGAGCAATATATATATACACAATTTCCATCTACAAACTGATGTCACATATACACATAATATCCACCTACATACTGATGTCACATGTACACATAACATCCACCTACAGACTGATGTCACATGTACACATAACATCCACCTACAGACTGATGTCACATGTACACATAATATCCACCTACAGACTGATGTCACATGTACACATAACATCCACCTACAGACTGATATATCATATTTCTATATAATGTAACAACATCTACAAAATGACATCATATATGTTTATAATTTCTGTCCACATACTGACATCAAAGTTGCTCATAATCTCCATCTAGAAACTGAAACATATGTGCGCATAAGTTCCATCAATGAACTGATAACATGTGCACATAAGCTCCATCAATGAACTGATAACATGTGCACATAAGCTCCATCAATAAACTGATAACATATGTGGACATAAGCTCTATCAATGAACTGATAACTTATGTGGACGTAATTTTGATGTATCAGCTGACACTACTTCCAAGTGAAAACTGAAATAATTTTGGTGAACTGTAGCAATCTTCCCCAGAAAACAACTGTTCTAGTCAAGTTTGTTAATCACTAAAGCAGACATACAAAACACAAGAATCCAAACCCATATGGTTACCATAAGAAAAAAAATGAGCTACCCAGGAATTTATACCTTACACTTCAACCATATTAAGCTTACCAAATGCATAGTGTGTCTGTTCACCAGTTTGTCTTGTGAGTTCCACTCAGTTGCTACAGCTAATGCTAGAGGTTCACTAGGTACCCTGAAGATATTGCCATGTGGAGTCCTTAGTTTCCTCTTGTCTAAGTTGATCTCATACCAACCTTGAGATCAAATAAGCTTACATTTTACATTTTTTAAAAAAATTGTGTTAGATGATTACTGTCACAGCCGGACAGCCAAACTAATAGATCTCTATGTATCAAATGACACTACCTCCAAGTCAAAACAGAAATAATTTTGGTAATGCAACTGTTCTAGTCAAGTCTGCTGATCATTCAAGCAGATGCACAAAACACAAGAATTCAAATCCAAGCATTAATGGGCTGATCACCATATAAAAAAAAAAAAAGCTACTTAGTCAAAACCCTATGGCAAGCCAAACCAGCCAAAACCCTATGGCAAGCCAAACCAGCCAAAACCCTATGGCAAGCCAAACCAGCCAAAACCCTATGGCAAGCCAAACCAACCAAAACCCTATGGCAAGCCAAACCAACCAAAACCCTATGGCAAGCCAAACCAGCCAAAACCCTATGGCAAGCCAAACCAACCAAAACTCTATGGCAAGCCAAACCAACCAAAACCCTATGGCAAGCCAAACCACCAAACAGAATTATAAATAATGTGTCACTCTATTCTTCCTCCTTAAGCTGCAGCCAGAAACAGGCTCCTATATTACTTACACTGGCCAAAAAAAGACTAGGGCCTGCAGCACTTGGATGTATTAAACCAAAGTTACCACTTTGTATATGCTATTATCCAGGTCTGGTTCATTGACCTGCTTAATCATTATCATCTAACTACCAAATAATCTGGAGAATTAAAACAAAACAATTAATTTAAAAACCCACTTTTCTGAGTAAATTAAATAAATAAAATAACAAAAATAACATGGCTTACCATCAGAAGTTGCTATTGTTGCATTCTTGTAGAACTTTTTCAGTTCTGAAAACAAAACATAAAAGTCTGAGAAAACAGTAAACAAAATTTAGACAGATGACTGTCAATGTCTATGGACCTATGATATATGCACACTTACACCGCATGTTTTTACACTGCAGCCTTGCCATTGCTTGAAGCATAACAATCATGTCCTACTGGCCCAGCTACTGGAAACAATAAGCTGTTTTCTGGGTCATCATAAATATGTCCATACGTATATAATGTCCATACATATATATGCAGGAAACTCTCTACCGTAGAGAGCAGAACAACAACACAACTCCTTCAGATCATCAGAGGAAGTACCCCCCCTCAGAGAAGTGTTCTGGCCCTTTAAACTCCTGACACTCTAAGGGGGGTGGGCCCCTCTGGGTCATGACTCCCAGAGGTCTTGTGAGTTGTTGCTTTTTTTTTTCCCGGTCCCGGGATCGAACCCATGATCTTCCAGTTGCCACTGCACTTTTTGAAGTGCGTCTTTAGCGATTTAGCTACGGAGGACTGGTATTGGTTGTGGCAAATGAAATTACTTATGTTCCCAATGCTTGTTTCACATACTCCATAGCCAGCATGAGGCCTTTTCTGCTGTTTCTGAAAGGCTTCTCAATGCCCTTGCTCTTGCTTGTCCCTTTATGCCCAGTTGCTTACATAGGTCATATGCTGATGTTGCTACGAATCCCCTTGCTCCCACCTCAACAGCTATCACTTTTGCCCTGATTCCTGTCCCCTGCCTCAGTTATAATATATCCATACATATATAATATATTCATACAACAAGAACTTAATACTGAAGAAGGCTGGCTAGTAAAAAAGACTAAACAGAGAAAATTGAAGTATTTTGGACATATTAAACGTCATAGAATTTAGAGAAGACCGTCTTGGAAGGGTACATAATGGAAAAAAGAAAAAGAGGAAGACCAAGGCAAAGATGGCTGCAAGACATCATTGATGATCTGCGAATGGATGCATCAGCTGCAGGACATCTTGCTTACAACTGAGAGGCCTACAGGAGTGCTGTTAGGGAGGCAAAGTTCCGCAAGGGACATGCAAATGACTGACTGACATAAATATGTAGAATAATGCTTGCCAAAGTGAGTGGTACCATCCCCCTCTGTGAGTTCTGGGAAGATTGGGGCCAGGAACAGGAGTTAAAGGGAGCAGAATGTGACACCAGAACAATCTGAACAGAAAGTTTTTTGGGGAGGTTGGTATGCAATGTTCCCTCTAAGCTGTGTGGCAGTGCTGCTCCACACACTAAAAGTTATGCTGTATTATGAAGTTTTATATGCGAGGCAAAAAAACAGAACTGTAATTTTTTTCCTGATGTCTTTCTGTGCTACTGTAACACTGAAAAAAATGCAATGGCATTACATGAGTTTGTTTTCTAGATTTCTCTGAATTTTGGTAATTTTTTTTTTCCAGGAAAACTTTAAATTATACTCTGTAATTCACTGTAATGATGATAATGATGCACATATGCACACAATTTTTTTTCATAATGTTTGCACACAGGTTCCAGTTTTTGCATATGAACCTTACATGGCTCATTGGTGCTAACGAAAGTGGCCTGGGAGGTCTGCCTGAGTTTGTCTGCTGAACTGATGATCTTTCTTTCTTCAGTCTTCTTGTAACTGTGAGCTGGTTGTTCTCTGCAGGTAATGTGCTGAAGGTGTAGAGGCACAACATCGTACCAGCGTGGGACCAGGTTAAGGCAGCTATTTTTACAATCCCCCAAGTACAACTAAAAAAGCAAGGGCTGTGCAATGCTTCTTTAGCAGACTCCACCACCATGGGGGCTATGGCAATCCCTGCCCCATTAGCCAAGTTAGGCCTGTTACTAGGAGTACCAATGGAGAGGTGGGGGCAGGGTTTGGTCAGCTATAGTTCACTGGCTGCCTAACTGTACAGGGTCTTTGCCCCTGAGTCTGATTATATCTGCTCCCTTCCTTCACATTTAAGAGAAATATAATTCTTTTGATTGTCCAATGTGAGCATCAAGAAATGTGCAGTCATCAAAGTGATAAATAAACTAAATATATTCTTCTTCTTCTTTCCAAGCCATTAAGGCTCATTGCTGCAGATAAAGTTTGACTCCATTCCTCTCTATTCCTAATCTTCTCTCTCTAGTTGGTGACATCAATTTCTTTTATATCATCTTCTACATTGCCCGTCCAATTTCGAGGCTTCTCTATCTGTTCCATAACAATAATTTTTTTTTTTTTTGTACGGAGATAGGGTCGTTGGCTTCATGCTCCAACCCTTAACCTGAAGGACCAGGGTGCAAGTTTCATCTGACCCCTACCCGAGCAAACCTTCCCAGCTTGGCTGGACCTGCCAGGAGTAAAAACTCCTGCTGGTACAGCTCTGGGCTGGGGGTGGTCACGGTACGCAAAATATCAAGCCAGTACAAAGCACCCGCACCATGTGTATAACTTTCCTAAAACACCAAAATAGTCTTAAATTTCAATCACCACCGATTAAAAATCATAAATTTAGTGTACTTAATTGGGTTTGATCTTTATCTCTCCGACAATTTTATTTAAACAATAAACGTCCTTGTCAACTGTCAATATGGACAAAATCATAGTTTATATTCAAATACTTGGTTGCAAATAAAACCTCTTGGATTGTGGAGCTGTCTTCTGAAGGGATACGCGATACCAAGAACACAATCACGTAGCTGGGCAAACGGTCTTCTGGCAAAGTTAAAGAATGAACTATATATGACTCCATTGACCATTGACATGGGGGCCGCCATGTTTTCCGTATTATAAAAATGTGGAATACATTTTGAAGTGAAACAATCCAGAGCCACTTATTAAAAGAATAACAAAAAGTTTCTTGTGCGACGCGGTATGTAATCTAGCACTTTCTGTGTTACAGATTTGGAAGTCTCATTTTTATTAGTGAGCTGTAAAACTATTATGCTTCCGTGTTGTGTATAAACTGGAATTAAAAACCTGCAACATCGTGCACGAAAATTACTTTTACGTAATTAAAATTTTGCCTAAAGATGCAACTTCCACTAATATTAATTGACCAATTATCCATTATTGTACGGGACAGTGCCGTATTTTAATTAAAGATGTGTCCCGGGAATCGTATTACTTCGGTCGGAACGCCTAAATATGTCTAATCTTCTCATCTTTGATCGCTGCATGTTCGGAAATACCCAGAATTGTCCAAATTATTTTAGTGAAAATGTTGCTATTCTGAAAGCAATTCATTTTGTAGAGAAGTACAACAAACAGGCCCCGACTAGCACATTTGTAAATAAAGCTACAAACCGAGTCTACTGATTAAAATTTCGAGTTAAAATTTAAATTAACTTTGACCCAGGCCCCACCACACCGCACCCCCTCTTATTTGCCGATGATATCTTACACATGATATCCGTATTTGATCTTAGGAACAGGTTAAATAATAGCAATAATAATAATCATAACGATGGTCACAAAGGTCTGTTTATTGCTTATGTCTCTTACTCAGCTTAAGCGGCTTGCTCAGAGACAGTACGTTCTTGTAAAGAGCAATATACTGGACGACTAAAAACTTATAGCCACATCAGAGAAAGACCTATAGCAGAACATGGATAACTTGGCAACAATACTGGCCACAATATGAGAATCAGTGCTGAAAAAAAATGGAAGTCATGCCCAAGCGAGAGAAGATATCCCAAGAAAGAACTTCCCGGACAACCAGCCCTTGAAACAAGTGAAACATTTCAAATACCTGGGTAGCACATGGTTATCCTGGTGGAAAATTGACTCTGAAATTGAGAAAAGATGCAGTAAAGCTAATCAGGTCACTGGACAAATGACACCTTTACTGAAAAATAAGAACATTACAAATGAAACAAAAAGAACACCGTACAACACAGTTCTCTTTCCAATTCTATGCCATCAGTATCAGACATGCACACTAACAGCCAAACACAAAAAGAAAATCATCACGACAGAAATGAGATGTTTAAGGATAAAACTAAATGTGACAATAAGAGACCAAATAAAAAAATGACACCATCAGGGCAAAGGCTGGAGAAGCACCAGTATTACACTACATCCAGAAACAGCAAGTCAAATGGTCTGGCCGTGTTACACGGTTACCACCAGACAGTAAACCACAAAAAAATATTCACACTAAGAATTGTAGGAAACAGCAGAAGAGGCCTTTCATGCAAGAAATGGAGGGTGGAAATGACAGAAACCTTAAATATTCCATCATGTGAGTCAAACTGCCTAGCCCTTCATGACGTCACTGAATGGTATATGAAGAAGAAGAAGACTAGACTAGATTAGACTAGACTAGATTAGACTAGACTAGATTAGACTAGACTAGATTGGAAGTTAAATATAAAGTTAACACAATCTTTCCTAAAACATGTCATACCCTCTTATTGTGATGTTTCTATCAGGTCAGACTTTTTGAGAACAGCAAACATCTATATATTTCTTATCAGAATGTAAACGTGTTTTAGTCTTTGCAATCCTGCTTGTACTTCAGTGCATTATTATTACAATTGTTGTTGTTGTTGTGCTTTATGACGCTCTGTAAGGGACTGGCTGCTGTTCTTGTTTGTTTTACGTTTTATATGATCTTCATGGCAACATCGTTCAAGTGGACCCAACTAAATCTTTGCCAGCTGATACACAGAAGCGAAGCCACATCACGTTTAAATGATCATCGTTCTTTGTCATGTCTTCAAAGTGCGTGTAAACATTTGAAAAAAAATAAATAAAGCATTCGGCGTGAGCAGGGTTATCATTAAAAAAAAGAAGACATCAGGACTGATTTGATGAGTGATTCTGTCCGTCTTAATATTTGTTTTCTCAAATGATGTGCTAACAGACATATGCGATCCCGGTTCTCTGTACGGTCTTCCTGTTGCCAGTTTTCTTGTCCGTTCTGTTATTGATTCTCCTTTCTCCTATGCTTCATCATAAAACCTGTTACGTCATATTGCTGTGTTTCTGTGTTATTCCACATGCTTCTTGTTGGCATATATATATATATATATAAGACGGTTTTGAAGCAGGGGGAGATGTCAGGGATTTTGTCAAGCATTATCTTGCTGACCAACTCCTGTCATGGCTGACTCTCTACCAATGCTGGATTTGCGTAGCCGGCCACGGTTAAAGCAAGCAGTATTTGTGCTACAGTGTCCAGTTTCCTGGCGCTTGCATCTTTTAATTTTCAGTTTGTTCCTCATTTCCTACTTAAATGTTGCTGTGAACTTAACGCAGAGTTGCCCTCTACATGACTCGGTCTTCGGAAGATCTTCCCAGACCTCGTGACTGATAGCAAAAATCTCTCATTGATGACTTACAAATATCTTTCATATCTCAGTTAAGGTCCACGTGACCTCGTTACCTACATAAACTCGCCACACAAAACCTCTTGGAAATAAGGCTGTTATCCCTTCCTGTTACGCGTCTCAGCCATCTCATTCTTCTTCTTAGTATTGTCATCACTAATGGAAGCAGACCTAGTAGTCAGTAAACTGAAACCAAGGAAATCACCAGGACCAGATGGAGTGTCCAATGAAATGATCAAGAACCTGGGAATGGCAGCAATGGGAAAGCTGTTGGATATTTTCAATATGTGCTGGAGCACAGGTAAGTTACCTCACATCTGGAAGGAAGCAAGCATGGTACCACTGCTAAAGCCAGGGAAAAACAGTGATACTGCCTCCAGCTACAGGCCAATCAGTCTCACTAGCTGCCTATGCAAAACGATGGAACGCATCATTGACCTGAGGCTAAAATGGTACCTAGAAAGTGAAAACCTTCTCGTTCCACAACAAGCAGGATTTAGGCAGTACTACAGTACGGAAGATCAAGTGACCTATCTCTCTCAAGAGACTGAGGATTCATTCCAAGAGAAAAACCTTGTACTAGCAGCGTGGATAGACCTAAAGAAAGCCTTTGATAAAGTATGGAAAAAAAGGTCTGCTGTGGAAACTAAGAAACTGCAATGTGAATGGAAGACTATACAACTGGATAAAGTCCTATTTACACAATAGAAGAGCTAGAGTAGTAATGGATGGACACAAAAGCCAGAAAGTACTTCTGCGACACGGTGTACCACAAGGAGGAGTTCTTTCGCCTACACTATTCCTTGTATTCATTAATGACCTGGTCAAGGAACTTCCCTATGGAATCAAAGCGGCACTGTATGCAGATGATCTGGTCATGTGGTGTACAGATGAATATGCGACAGTTGCTACACAGAGACTCCAAAGAGCAGCAGACATCTTGACATCATGGACAAACAAATGGTGTGTAAGTATCAACACAGAGAAATTAAGTACCACTCTGTTCACTCTCTCATCTAAAGAGAAAGCAGGTAAGATCTTTGTAAATGAAATATCCTTAAGGATGGACAACCAACCTACTTACTTAGGAGTGACTCTTGACTCAAAACTGACGTGGAAGCAACACATCAACAGTGCAGAAGCAAAAGCCAGAAGAAAACTAGCCATATAACGAAAATTAAGTGGAACCACATGGGGAGCTAGTGAAAGAATCCTCAAGAATGTATATCAGCAAAGTATTCTACCACATTTAGAATATGGCTCAATATCTTGGTGCACAGCATCAAACACTACGCTGCATAATCTAGATAAGGTTCAAAATCAGTCACTACGGATTATCACAGGTGCCATGAGGTCCACACCAATAGTAGAAATGCAGAAAATAGTTGGTGTTCAAGCGCTAAAGGAACGTAGAGACACAAAGGTCCTGACAATGGGAGAGAAATTCCTTAGCTCTGTAAGCCATCCCCTGAAGGAGAGATTCAATAACTTGGCATTAGGACGGCTTAAAAGGAGCAGCTTCATTCACCAGGCCAAGCGTATGCGTAAGCTGATACCTGACCTTCCAACTGTAGTCGCTCCATTATCATCTGTACCAGATCATACACCATGGAAAGAAGCAGATTATACACAAATAACTATTCAGACTGAAGTGAAAGGTGTGCAGAATGGTGAGATGCAAAGCAGCCTTGTAAGATCAACAGCCACACTTAGTGTTCTAGATGACAAATATCCATGTGATACCTGGATACGTGTGTATACAGACGGATCTGCACACAATGCCATAAAGAATGGAGGGGCAGGAGCACATATTGAATATCCAAACAATACCACTGACAAGATTTCCATACCCACTGGAAAATACTGCAACAACTTTGATGCAGAAGTTAGGGCAATTATTGCTGCAGTTGAAAAGCTATCAGACTCCAGAATTGATACATGTCCTGTAGTAATTCTTACAGATGCAAGATCAGTACTGGAAGCTCTTCAGTGCAACAAACTACCAGACCTTAAGGATGCCTTGTCAAAAATTGGCTTACAACATGGAGTCACTTTGCAATGGATTCCCTCCCACTGTGGGATACCAGGCAATGAGAAAGCTGACCATCTGGCCAAAGAGGGCACTGAAATGGAGCAACCAGACATACCAATCACCTATAATCAGAAGAAAAGCATGATAAAAACCTACAGGAAGCCACAAACACCACCACATGATGACTATCACATGCTAAACAGAAAGGATCAAGTCACCATCTTCCGTCTCCGAACAGGACACAGCCGACTCCGAAGTCATATGTATACACAGTTTAAGGTTGGTACTACTAATCTATGTACATGTGCCCAGGTGCCCCAAACTGTGGAACATATCCTCCAGAACTGCACCAACTATGAAACACTGAGAAATAATTACTGGCCCAGTGAAACCACTAAAGAAGATAAGCTCTACGGTTCCATACATGAATTACAAAAAACAGTGAAATTTATCCAAGAGACAGGACTGCAGGTATAGATAGACAATGCGAACGAAGAAGAAGAAGAAGACTAATGGAAGCTTAGCACAATGTGGGAATCGCAGAGATGGTTACTTTTAAATTGTCACTTGATGTTCATTTTTCTGCAAAGAAAGGGAAGACAGAGATTGTTTTTCCCCCATACCTTACACATGATATCCACGTTTCAAATCCACATAAGAGCGTGCTAAGCACACAAGTCTGATCAGTGAGAATCTTTGCCATCAATGTTAGCCTTCTGTTTTTCAATGCCCTTATCTTTAGTTTGCCAGAAGTTGTAGCTGCCTTTCCTATTCAATTGTTATTTTTACAACCTGCTACAATTTTTGGTAGCTTGGGGGGTGGGGGTGGGGGGGAGGGCTGATATTAATTTCTCTTGAGGAAAGTTTTTAAACAACACCCAGTATTTAATGAAGACCCATTTTGCTGATTTCGTGTTTAAAAGATCGCCACCCATTCATTCATTCATTCATTCATTCATTCATTCATTCATTCATTCATTCATTCATTCATTCATTCATTTGCATGTCCCTTGCGGAACTTTGCCTCCCTAACAGCTCTCCTGTAGGCCTCTCGGTTGTGAGCAAGATGGCCTGCCGCTGATGCATCCATTTGCGGATCCTCAACGATGCCTTGCAGCCATCTTCGCCTTGGTCTTCCTCTCTTTCTTTTTCCTATTATGTACCCCTCCAAGACGGTCTTCTCTAGATTATCATGACGTTTAATGTGTCCAAAATATTTAAGTTTTCTCTCTTTAATCCTCTTTACTAGCCACCGACGAAGTATTAATCCTTATTAGTAATTCCTGAACTAGGAAACTGTAATACTGAAAACGAAATAGCCAGAAAACTCTCATAAACATCAGCGGCTTCCTCGGAGATTATTGACTCAAGGGGAGGTAAATTCGACGAGTTATGATTCCTAGTGGTCTGTGAGTTACTGGTCTTATACTGATCATTCATTGTCAGACGGAAACAGTTATTATTCTGGAAAGGAATAACAGCGATATGATTTCGGAGAAAGATGCAAGAAATATTTGAACAGAAAATAAAATGATCGGGTACTCAAAGAAGTCACAAAATTTGTTTAAAAAACTAGCTAAAATCAAGAAAATGATGATCAATATTCCTTGGACGTTTTATGAGAAGACAGAGATTAGAGAACTTGGTAATGGCTGGGGAAAAAGGAGAGAAAGACCGAGAGAGAAAGAAAAATGTCTCAACAGCCTGACTAGATGTTACGGGGAGGGGGATGAAAAAAAAAGCATTTGAATTGATTGGAAATGCCGAGGTCCACACAAGATGGAGAAAAAACAGGAATTAATAATGATCGAGCTTACGGTCCTGTACGAAACTAGAGTAGAGGAGCAGCATTTATTCAAATTTGAGAAGTACAATGATCTGGTCAAGCAACTGAGGCAGGGGGCAGGAATCAGGGCAAAAGTGATAGCTGTAGAAGTGGGAGCGAGAGGATTCGTAGCAACATCAGCTTACGACCTATGTAAGCAACTGGGCATAAAGGGACAAGCAAGAGCAAGGAACAGAATAGGCCAAGCAAAGACTGCATTTCAGAGAATGAGAAACATATTAGCTAACACATCTTTATCAATGAATGTTAGAAAACGAGTCCTAAAATGCTATATTGAACCTATCTTGTTATATGGAAGTGAATCATGGACAATAGGCAAATCTGCTCAAAAATCATTGGAAGCAGCAGAAATGTGGTTTATTAGAAGAATGTTGCGAATCCCCTGGACAGCAAAAATAACTAATGAAGAATGTATGAGAAGAGCTGGAGAGACAAAAAACCTTGTCAAAAAGATAAGAGAGAGACAATGTATTTTCATAAGACATGCAATGAGAAGAGGGGGCATTGAAAATATTATAACAACAGGAAAAATAGAAGGAAGAAGATCAAAAGGAAGACCAAGAGAAATGATACTGGACAGTCTGACGGGATGGTGTGAGAGGAGATCACCAACTAAACTGATGGCCTGCATGAAGGATCGTGTACTCTGGAGAAGCATAATAGCCAACGCCAGTCGGCACGGCACATGATGATGATGATGAAGAGCAAGGGCATTGAGAAGCCTTTCAGAAACAGCAGAAAAGGCCTCATGCTGGCTGTGGAGTATGCGAAACAAGCATTGGGAACATAAGTAATTTCATTTGCCACAACCAATACCAGTACTCCATAGTTAAATCGCTAAAGACGCACTCCAAAAGTGCAGTGGCAACTGGAAGATCACGGGTTCAATCCCGGGACCGGGAAGAAAAAAAAAAAAGCAACAACTCACAAGACCTCTGGGAGTCATGACCCAGAGGGGCCCACCCACCCCCCCACCCCCCCCCCCCTTAGAATGTCAGGAGTTTAATAGGGCCGAAACACTTGTCTGAGGGGGGAGGGGTACTTCCTCTGATGATCTGAAGGAGTTGTGTTGTTGTTCCGCTCTCTACAGTAGAGAGTTTCCTGCATATATGATGGCCAACGCCGTTAGGCAAAGTAATTATAAAAACATTAACAGTTTGTTATAAAACCAAAGTGATTTTTTGCTGTAGTTTCTGCCCGGTTTTTCAGTGTCTTGTTCTGTTTTTTTTTTCCCGACATACCTATGCCATTACCCACATTCGTGACCACGTGAATACAGTCATGGAGAACATCTGGCCATGAACCACTAGAGAGCTACCGGAAGCCATATTTATTTTTATGCTTTCCATTTCATAGCGAAAATTTCCTTTTACTCAGTACTCTCAGTATCCCAATACTCCTGAATCTCCTCATCTAACCCGCCGTTTCTTTCCTCATACAAAATCTTTCTAAGATATTTCTGTTATTTTTCTCTAATTCCTCTTTATTCCTACCAGAACCTTTCTTCCCACACATGGATCAATTTTTTCCGTTATTGAAAATCCTTTGGTTCTGCTCCTTCTGAAATAGATTTCAGTGCGGAATTAAACAGAAAACGTGCATATTACAGCGAAATATAACAACTCTACAGCTTAAGAAAATAACCCAAGGCTTCGAAACAAGGGGAAAAGCGAAAAGGGACATGATAGTGGCAATATTGGATGGGGAAAAATAAGTAGTGAGTTAGGGCCAGTAGAGATGAGTCGTGAAACATTTGCTTAATCTTCTCGTTCATCGTTGAGTTCTGTTCTGGCTGGAAATGTCCGTCCATGCAGAATGCTCAAACGCGCACGTGAAGACACAAACACGTAGAGCGTGATTGATATTCCTTCTTCATTTTGTATGTTATTTCCGTCACATAATTATGTCGCTGAAAGAAATCGATTCGTGTTTTTGTTTTCT